>OY754968.1:11245606-11845606 GCA_963576475.1 Molanna angustata
GCTATCGACAGTTGGATCTCATGTGTTACATGCAACTAGTAATAGTATAAGTAGCGTAATATTACGAAAATACATCGAGTAGCTACGCAAAAATCAGATAAAGGATTAAGCGATTTGTATGTCACCGATTTTTCCTTTGGCAGCCCCTTCCTGCATTCCTTTCTAAATATTTTTTAGTTTATAACCGTTTTACATATGTCATTTGTTAATAGAAACATTCTAAGTGATTTAATTTATTTATATTCAATTTTTAACAGTGACTGAATAGGTATATGCTTTGTAGTATGTAATTATAAAATCTGCCATTATATGTGGTGCTTCCTTTTATAAGGTATTGCACACCCGTCACTGGTTATCATTTGTGATGGTATGTATGTACTTATTTAAATATTGAGCTACGAAACGAAACGACAACTGTTGTTTCTTGACATCCCAAGAAACAAAATTAAATACTAGTTAATCAGTTGAATCATGAATTAATATTAAAATTATTTCATCTTAACTTAACCTACATATATCTATTTTATTTCATATTTTTCAATTTCAAAATACCAAAATGATTACCTGTGCATTTGTATATTATCTCCGTTATTGTATAATCCATAACATATCGTTAATCCATATCCAGAACATGAAACGGGCATTTTAAATAAAAGACAATATCACGCACTAAAATACACTATTACTATGAATATCGAACGTAAATAATCTAAAATATCGCTAGTAAAAAAAATATCGTATATAACTTTATTTATTAAACTTTAAAAGTTTCAAAGTTTGCTTTCACACAAAAAAGAAACTTCACACATTTTACAAAAAGTGATATAATTTATAAATTAACACAAAAAAACAAACAAATTAATGAAAAAAATAAATAATATCCTTTAATACTAAATAAAAATCACCAATTCGAAATATTATCGAAAAAAACGGAAAAGTTATGGAAAAATGTATGAAAAACTACAATTTATTGCCAACCAAGAAATAAAGCGCGCGAAAATTTTAAACTCACTTTAATTATCAGGTACGCCGTCTAGGTATATATATTTTATGTCTATGGTTGATACCTACTTACTCTTTTTTTAGCAATGGTAACAATTTAATGAATTATATTTATTGGTAACCCTGAAGAATGTAACTCATTGGCTGTAAAATTTTAAAATATTTACAAATAAAATCTGACCACAGAGAATGTAATATATTATCTGCATATAAATAAAGTAGACCTACATAATATAGAAATAGAAGCATAAATAGTAGAGATGAGCTTAACAAGTATGTTTCAGTAACAGGTACAACTTAAACTGTTACCAAAAAATACCTGTTACTTTAAAGTAGTATATTTTTACCTGTTTACCCCCGCTGCCCAGTATATCAATAATTGAATGTTTTTAGAAGTGTTTTTTTCCTTCGTTTCGATATTTTATGGCAATATTTCATTATTCGGAATATATGATAATGAATGTTTGTTTTAAAAAGCAATAAAATAAAAATATTTAGAATGAAATACTACACATACAATGACAGACCCTTTCAGATTGAGTGCCATCATAATTATCCACTCAAATTAATCGAACCTAATATTTGAAATACTCGTTTCAACTTTGCGAAATGTTCGGAAAAAGAAAGCGAAATGATAACACTTAACTAAAAAGGTCACTCATAACATATAGATAATGTAACATTAATATTTCGTTGTTTTATCCCTTTTGTAGACGTTCCGCTGATACGTCTTACTCTACTAACGACTGCAATATCCAACCATTTAAAAAATAACAGCTTAGTAGCTGGATTAATTCGTGCTAATAGTTATATTAGTAACGCTTCGTATTTTTGTAAGCAAGTAAAAAGGGATAAAATAATATAAGTGAATGGAATACTACACATTAAATAACTAACCTTTTCAGCGGAGTGCCATAATATCGCCATCCACTCACAAATACTCAAATTTATCGAACCTGTTATTTGAAATACTCGTTTCAACTTTGCGAAATGTTCGTAAAAAGAAAGCAAAATGAAAACACTTTACTAAAAAGGTCACTCACAACATATAGATATATTAAATTAATATTTTGTTGTTTTATCCCTTTTGTAGACGCTCCGCTGATACTTCTCATTCTTTTAACGATTACAATATCAAATAACAGTTTAAGTAACAGTTTGCGTTGGTTGATTCATGCAGGCTAATACCACGCCGGTGGCACTCTATTGGTAGCACTGGTTTTACTTTACGCTTACATCTCCAAAGGTGGCGCTATTTTTTTTTTTTTTTATGTTGGTATTTTTGAAAATGCAATGTAAAATTTTCAGACCTTCAGCATACTTCAGTTGTGTTTTGTTGTTTGTTGTGACGCGAAACATTTTGATCCTTTAAAATCTTGAAGTAAACCAGATAATAAATATAACACGTGTGATTTTGTAAAATGCTTGTTGTTTTCGGTGTTCATCTACATACACACTATCACGCCATGTGATGGTGATGGTGTTAATCTATTGCCAGCTTTTTGTGTTTTTCGATTATCTTCGCAAGATGGCTGACAAGTTTTGTTGTGTTTTGAATAAATTGTCAAGTGAAATACGGCGAAGTGAAGTTATATAGTTTTCCAAAAATCAGTATTAAATCTTTCGTTGTGGAAAATAAATTTAAAAAACCTAATAATCTACAATGCACATTTTATTTAGAACAATGTATTTTATGAATTATTTGGCATGATTTTTGAAATATTGCAAATAAAATCCATCATATGTGTTTTTTTTAAATAAATAATGATTGAAAAATGGTTATTTTTTATTTAAGTTATCCTTGAATCCATTCCTCAAAGCTGGAAACATTTTAAAATGGAAATTTAAATTTGCCGTGGACCGGTCGCGTATTCATTGCCCCTATAGCGGAGATGCGAGAAACCTTATGATTATCCGGTTACAGCTTCTATGTATTGAGTGACACATCTGAAGTATACTGAAAGTTTACTTCCATATTATCTGTGGCTAATACTAGTTAGTGTGTTCTATGGCTAATACGCGCGGCGCTAATACTAGTATCGCTTTGTAAACAGGTAAAATTTTAACAGGTATTGACAAATCGTATATCTGTTATCTAAACTAGTATCTATGAAACGAGTATTTCATACCTGTTATATTTTTACCTACACATCTCTAATAAATAGAAGTAAACTTGTCTTCGTACTGACTACTGTGTACTTATTCGAATCTAAATTGTTTTGATTTTGTGTAGGTAAGTATTTTAAGAAGACGATTGTTTACTGTACTTAAAAATTTGAAGTATTCATTTTTTTTCTTAATGTCATTAATAAATGATAACCTATAAATTTTAAACACATATACATAATATTGAATGTTTTAATAAACATATTTGTGTTGTACAATATCCTTTGAACTTTTCACTTTTGTTCTAGTGTTTACTAGCTACTGATAAAATGTTTCCAGAAGTTATTATTTTGGATGGAGGTTTGTCGAGCCAGTTAGAATTGCATGTAACAGATAAAATTGATGGAGATCCTCTCTGGACTGCAAGATTCATATCAACAAACTCTGATGCAATAGTAAAAACTCATCTAGATTATTTAAAAGGTTAAGCATACATCAATTGTTTATTTTCTATATTATTCATATGATTTTATCTGAGGTTATCAATATTGTTGACCCAAAATTGAAAACAATATTTTAAAATTCATATTTTTACAATTGTTTTGTTACTCTTATGACTTTTTGAAGTATGTCGAATGTATATTAAAAACTCATCCAAAACTACAGCTTACCTAATTGTATCCATTGTAGTGTTTTTTTTATGTATTTTAGCTGGTTCAAATTATATTGTAACATGCACATATCAAGCTTCAGTTCCAGGATTTATGAAGCATCTTAATATCAGTGAAACAGAAGCCTTGGGTCTCATTAAAAAGGCGGCTGAACTTGCATCTTTAGCTATAGAACTTTACCGTAAAGATTATCCAGGTATCTATTTATCTTTAATAAAGATCAATGATTGATTTTCATAACATCCACAAAATCAGATGCTCATGATTCTAGGCATGCCTTTTAAGTTCTGTCTTTACATATTTACCGGCAGCTTTGAATTTGGAACTGTTTGATATTCAAATTTGTTTCTCAAAAATCTCAAAACAATTTTAAGAATTAGGATTAATGCTATTATTTAGTGATTGCGTCGTTTTGAATCTGTAAGGTCACGTGCGAAAATGAATCTTACTAAGGAAAATGTCCATGCAATAATTTTCTACAATTTTAAAAGAGGCCTAACACGGCTTCAGTGTTTTGAAAGCTAACATCTGTGTTCCAAGATGAAGATCCATCTCTGCGGACTGTCAAACGCTGGTATTTAGAATTTCAGCGTGGACATACCAGTCTTAATGACAAATCTCGTGAAGGACGTCCAAAATCCGCCTTCACTGAAGAAAACATCATTGCTGTGAGACAACTAATTCTCGAAGATCGTCATGTAACATATCAAGAGATAGAGGCGTTATTAGGCATCTCAGGGACAACCATTCAGAAGATTTTGCATATGGTACTTGGTGTGAGAAAGCTAGTTTGCCGTAGGATCCCGCATTTGCTTTCCGACGATAATAAGGGGGCCCGCGTCAGATGGTGTTAGAAAACTCTTCAAAGGTTCAATCGAGGAGAGTCAAATCACGTCTAAGGCTTCATCAGTGGTGACGAATCTTGAATCTATGCCTACGATCCTGATTTAAATCAACAATCTACAGTCTGGGTCTTCCAAGACGAGCCAAAGCCGACTAAAGTTGTTCGCTCTCGAAGCACTTCAATGAAGATGGTGGCCCCGTTCATTGCGAAAACCGGTCATATTGCGAAAATTGCACTTGAAGATCATAGAACGGTTAATGCTGAGTGGTAAACGACAGTTTGTTTATCACAAGTCATTGTCGAACTTCGGAAATCCAACCCAAAGCGACCCATCATCCTACACCATGATAACGCAAGCTCACACAGCACTCGTCAAACTATTCAGTATTTGAAGCAGGAAAACGTAGAACCATCTTGACCATCCTCCATACAGTCCTGACCTAAGCCCTAACGATTTCTTTACATTTCTTAATATTAAGAAAAATCTTTGCGGTCAAAGGTTCCAGTCCAGTGAAGAAGCAGTCGACGCTTTCAAGACAGCCATATTGAACACCCCTACTTTGGAGTGGAATAAATGTTTTAATAACTGGTTTGAGCGAATGGAAAAGTGTATTAAACTACGTAGTGAATACTTTGAAATACAATAAAAGATACTATAAGATTATAGAAGTATTATTTTCTTCAAACGACAAAACTTAAAAGACATGCCTCGTATATCTGTTATCCTTTCAACTATTAACCTTAATAGCCCGTTTAGATACTCGCCGTACACAGGCGAATACGAGTATGTAAACGGCTTATTCATGTGTATTCGCTATTCGCCACGAATATTCGTACATTCTCCGTTCGGTGTCGGTTTTTTGACACGATTCAAAGGATTATTCGTCTGTATTCGTAAAAAAAGTTTGAAAAATGTTTATTTTTTTAAGAGTGGACAAATGAAAACACTTTAAAATTTATAGAAGTGTACCAGGGAGAACCCCTGTGATATGGAATCCAAAACATCGTTTACATAAGGGTAAAGGAGCTAAAAAATGCGGCGTAAAAAATATTATGTAACAATAAACATGTCATTGTTATGACACAAACATTTACGATTTCCTGGATATGGTTTCATTAAATTATTGCTTAATGCAAAGGCTCCATCGCCGTATTTTCTTCTCTTTTTCTTTTATGATTCGATACACATTAAATAGACATAAAGCTGTAGCAGTGAGTCGCACGTCATTCATGTTTGAAAGATTGATTGTACACTGGATATAGACGAGTATGTAAACGGGTATATTCGTGGTCATATTCGGACGCGAATTATTCGGCGAATTGTTCGACGAGTATCTAAACGAGGCATAATAAATTTATACGTTCATACACTTTTTAATAAGTAAGTAGGATCTATTTTTGAAATATGAATGACTAAATTTTTTTCAAAGTTGTTTAATTTGATTCAACAGACGCTAATCTTAAGATTGTTGGTGCTATTGGTCCTTATGGAGCTGTTCTTAATGATGGCTCAGAATATACTGGAAACTATGCAGACAAAATTTCTATAGAGGTAAATAAAAAAATATCATTTTTTCACCCTTGAATTTCTACTTAGGACACAAACTTGAAACCAACTAACTAACCCATGAAAACAGACAAACAAAATATATCTATGTCAATACTGCCACAAGTACAAAAAAATACTACTATACTGTCATTGATATAAAATATTAACGTTATATAATGCACAATTTGAATTTTTGACATATAGCCCAAATTTTATTTTCTTTTGGAATTGAAAAAGATCCTAACGCAAACAAATATTTTTAAAATATGATTTATTCTGACTGGAACAGATAGGTCAAAGTTGCCTTCCTCTCCATTCACAGGTGCGGCGGTATATAACTCAAAATATTCAATCTAACTTTGTCTTTCCTTGCATAGCAAATGTTCTGTGTTTACAGCGGAGTCCATCACAATACCTACTAAAAGCATTGATACTAGCAAGTTCTAAATTATGAAGCTATAATACTAATCTAAACAGTCAAAAAAAGCAATATTTTTTTCTGACTGCCTAAGCATCCTACAAAAAACTTACTCATTACCTTATTCCTCACCAGAAAATGAAATATCTTTAATTATTCAAAAAAATTGTCTATCAATTAAACTCCAATTACCAACAAATTATGTTGGCTTGGATTCCAAAGCCATTCTCATCTCTGACATTTTGTCAAAACCTAAAAAAAACTTGTACAATAATTGGCAAGAATATTATACCACGAAAATATTATCGACACGTACATGAAGGTTTCATCTGCCTGAGAACACCACAAAGGGGTGAAAAGGCAAAAAATAATACTGCCACATCATAATGATATTTATTTTTCACAGGAACTTATTGATTGGCATAAGCCACGTATTCAAGAACTCATCAATGCTGGCATTGAAGTTTTTGCATTTGAAACAATACCTTGTCAAAAAGAAGCCGAAGCATTGTTGACTATTCTGTCTCAATATCCTAATATCAAAGCTTGGCTTTCATTCAGCTGCCAAGTAAGTGAAGAAACCATATAGATATTTCTAATCTAATGTTTTTTTCTTTTCAATTATTTATATACTTTATGTACAAGTGCACAAAGGCAGATTTATTGGCATAAAGCAATTTCTTCCAACCAATTTGAGCAAAGTGAAGGCCGACCGCCGTGGCACAGTTGGTAAGCCGTTTGGTTTCTGTGTGGGCATCCTGGGTTCGATTCCCAGCAGAGGAGAAATTTATTTAATAATTTATTTCTCACGCAAATATTGCTTCTCTGAGCTGGAAACACTGGTTAGTTGGAAGAAATTACCATACGGCAATAAACTCCCAACTTGCGCAGGGTGCAAGGAAGTGTTCATTATTATTATTATTAAGTCTCTAAAGTTAAATTGGTACAATCGTAGGTATTTAGTGAAAAATAAAGAATTTTTGTGTTTATGCAATTAAAAAAATATTCGATTTACATACACATTGGTACGAGTAGGTAAACAAGCCAAAAATGAAATAATAATTCTGGCGCCGTTCAGGGGTGACGTCTGTGCGAGACACCGTCACCACATTTATAAGAACTGTTGCTTTAATTGTTTACAATTAAACCAATTTCTCAATAGGTGGCGTTACAAAACAGCCGATGACAGGTTGTAAACCCTTTAGGTGCCTTGAGTTCCTGGTTCTTCTATAATATCCTTACTTTGTCTCTATTGAGATGTTAAAAAGTTTGTCAATAAAAAAATACGAAGTGAGAAACAAATGGGTCGATGGCAGAGCGGTTAGCGCGCTGGTCTAGTAATCCAGTGGTCTCGAGTTTGAATCCTGCCTTGACCGATTTCGTGCACCTATAACACAAGCATTTATATGCTTATTTTAGGGAACGTAGGAAGATGTATAGGTACTTGTTTGACAAGGACACATTCATTTTTTGTTTAAAAAAAAAATAATAATATTGGTCATAGCGATAAGGAAGGTGTGGAAGTAGATGGGTCGGTGACAGAACGATTAGCGCGCTGGGCTAGTAATCCTGTGGTCGTGAGTTCGAATCCTACCTCGACCTATTTCGTTCACCTACAGCACAAGCATTTATTTGGGGGAATGTAGGAAGATGTATATGTACTTGTTTAACAATTACATTCATTTAAAAAACCTTACACGAAACGCTTCAATATAGAAGGAATATTCAGGAACTATTTGACGGATAGTTTTTTTTTATCATTAAATAATTTCAAAAATTAAGAAAAATACAAAAAAAAACAATCCTTGCTTAATATACATCAGACATAGTAATTTTATTTTTAGGTAAGAACAAATTTATGATAAGTTCATTAATTTATAAAGTAATCTTTATTTGTTCATCTTTTAAATAAAACTGCATCCAAATAACTTGAATAAATAATATCTAAATAAGATTTATTTGCCAAATGGACAAAAATGAATTTTGAACTAACTGTAATATTGTTTCATTAAATGCTTTGATATGTCACAATCACCCACATATTTTGGAATCGGTCTATGACCTATACATACCTCTATTCCAGGATAAAGTTTCTTTAGTACATGGAGAAAAGTTTCAAGATGTTGCAGTGAGTTGCTACAATCAAAATCCTCAACAAATACTGGCTGTTGGAGCAAACTGCCTCAATCCATTTAACGTTCATGATTTATTTAGTGGCATAAACAAAGATAAGGAAACCAAAATACCTCTGATTGTTTATCCCAATAGTGGAGAAAAATACGATGGCACAGCACACTGGTAAATATATATTTTTTTTTTTACAAAAATAATTGTTTTTGGAAAGCTGGCTTGATGTTATAAAGAAATATTTCAACTAACCATTTGTTTTGAATGTATTTAGCATGAAGTTGTGTAATATAATGACAATATAAGAGGGTATGATAATTTACTCTTGATATTCTGTTTTTAAGTATTCTTTTTGTGTAGGTACTGATAAAGAAATTTGTTCTACATGAATAAAAAAATAATCCTGACCCTAAATAAAAAATTTTACAACTTGAAAAAAGTTTGAAATTTCAACATTCAATAATTAAGTTTCTTTTTAAGCTGGATCGGTGAAAATATTCCATCTTTGGATACATTTGTGAAAGACTGGTTGGATCTTGGAGTGCGTTATATTGGTAGTTGTTGCAGAACCACTGCAAAAGATATTACGCTCATCAAAAAAAAAGTATTGGAATGGCAATCTGAATATAAAGATTAATTTGTTGCCATTTTGGGCCTATATTATGTGGATCCTGGCCATCTCAAGACTTTTCCAGGCATCTTATAATTCCAGAGCCTCGTGTTAAGGATCTTCATCTGATAAAATATTTTATACACTGAATTTATCATTTAATGTTTTAAATTATATATACTTTATTAATAAATTTTTAATGTCGGTTGATATCATTTTGTTGTATTCAATTTCTTTCTCTGTTATAATACAATTATATAATACTAGCAGACTCGCCATTGTGTTACCTGTGCCGTCTCTTTAATCAGATCAACGATCAAAAGGAGCAAAAATGAATCTATTTAACACAAATCTGTACCTTTTTAACTTGAAAACTATACTTTTTCTACAATCGATATCAAAAGATAAATAAAACACCAAATATTGAAAAAATATATTTATTTTCTAGGAAAAAGTATTTATAAGATTGGAAATAATGATTAATTTTACTATTTCTGAATATTGATTATAAAAATAATAATATTGATTATACAATAATTTGCTTTGGCTTATGTATTTACAAAAAAATATTTTATTAAAAAATACTTCTAGTGTCCTCGATGTGGATGTGTAGTAAGTATCCTTTTTTATTATATGACATGAGGGTATAATTCGTAGCATATTTTACAACAAAATGAATACTGAAATCATCATTTAAGGATGAATTGGTAAGGATTATAATAGGGAAACAACATATAAATTTGGCACCAACTAAAAATAATATTATATACATCAAATTTGGAATGTAGACAGATTTGACCATTATCATACTTTTCATATAAAATGAAAACAAAATCATCAAATATTTTTGGTACTTCTTGTGTCAAACCAACAATATGATACACAGCAGAGCCCCAATAATCCAAACGAACCCCCTACCTCTAATCAACTGTTGTTTTACAGTACAGTAACAGTAAGGATAAACCACTTTTTGTCGCTAAATACCATTCGTCAAAGCACTATTTTGATATTCTTTAAGAAAAGAGAGATTGAAAGCAATTTGGCATGATTAAAACATACTTACAGTTACAAAAAACCATACTTTCTTTCGAAAAATTCCCTTTAACCTCTAAGTGAGTATGGCCGTACCCGTACGGCTGGAAATGCCATTGCAAATTGGAGTATGGCCGTACCGGTACGGCTAGAGAAATGAAGTGAAGATTTTTTTTACTAGAGTACGAATATTTTTGACACCGCAACCAATAGTTGAAGACATCTGAAATAATCAGACGATATTTCAATTTAAACTTAGAAAAATGGAAAGTTGTAATTTATTTTTCACCTGATTATTGTGTCAGAAGTCGTCAAACATAACACTTTTTAAAATAACTCACTTCGTATAAGTATGTACATCATACCAAAACTCACTCTCATAGAGGTTAAAATACCAACACTATATCAGGGTGCAAATTTTGGGTGTTAGAATTATCGAGGCTCTACTGTAGTTTAGCAATTACTTTCTTTGGCATCACAAAGTACTGAACTAGTGGCACGCAAGCATGCTATGGCTAAGGTTCTTTCCTGTCTCTCTTGGTCCAGCTGAGCTCTCAATTGGCGGACTTCCTGTTGTAGCTGCAAGATAGTGGGCCATGGACTTGGTGTCCCTCGAGATCCAGCCAAGGGAAGAGACGGCGATCTCGTCAGCCAATCCCCCGAGAGTCCAGTTAAAAGGTCTTCCTCTGTTTCTATTCCACATACCATACATTCAATATGCTTGTTAATATTGTCACATTTTATTAAATAAATATACATATATCTAATACTAAAGTTACAACTCTGACATTTAATATTTTAACTGAAAATATTATTTTTGATTGCAGTTTTTACTTTCAGTTTTTAAAACGCTTATATGGAAAAATTTAATTTTAAAAATAAATATTTCTACTGCCTTTGATATTTGTATTTTTATGAATTTACTTTATTTGGTGAAATGTATTAGTCCAGGACCAAATTTACAGGTTTATCATTTTTAAGAAGATAATAACGTAACACTCATTGTGTGGAAGAAATAAATAAAGTAGTGTTATTTTATGGATCCATGTACTTTTTTAAAAAAAAAACATGCAAATATTGATGACACCATTAACAAAGATTCATTCAGAAAGTTCCAGTTTATAACAACTGAAAAAACAAAATGACCAGTATTCATATGTTGCATGAGTGTGACCTGACTATGTTGTAGTTGATAGAAATTAACAAGAATAATAAGTCGGTAAAAGACGAATAAATTCTTTCAAGTCATATCATCCACTATAATAAATGTTTACATTTCTCAATTTCAATATAAGAAAAATATTGGATCACCATCCAGATTCATACTTTCCATCTTTTTGTCTTACATACATACATTTACACACTAGATTACATACACAATTTACTGTGTCATACAGAGTCAAATACATGGTATATTTTTATTAGTCTTGGTAAGTCTGGGTGCATTTTAAATACATAATAAGATTCATTCCATATTTTTTAATGCATTCAAAAAGTATTATTGGTCACAATATACATAATCAGTGTTATTTACAAAAAAAAAACTTGGTTCAATTGAGCCCGGTTCAAAGTCTTATTCTGAAATTCAAATATTCTTATAAATAAGATTTCAGTTGAACGTGGAATAAGACTTTGAACCGGGTTCAATTGAACCAAGTTTTTTTTTTATAAATAACACTGAATATGTTCTATAGATTTCTTATTTTATCAGGAAATTTGTAATGAACTTTTACAATTAAATATATTCAAAGATGAAAAAATAATGTATGATGTGATATGATGATACCATAAACCCCAAATTGTGCATATTTTCTATTGAAATAAAAGTTAGCTGCCTTGACATAACTTTAAGTCATTTGATTTCTATACTGGGTGTGATTAACAGTAGAAGAGAAATTCATTACTTCTCACACAACTTATTCAAAATAACCAGTATTGAGATTTAATTTTCAATGAACTTCTCCATTCAGAAGTCAAACAATATGCTACAAAAGTCGACATATGCTAATAATTGTGTTAAATACAAAATATGCACAATGAAGTAAAAATATATTTTATGAATCCCAACATCCAAATAATATGTAAAATCTCTCTCAACTTGATACAAATTGAATTTCGATTTCATCCTTATAAATAGGAAAGTTTACTGAGATAAAAGGGTATGATACTGAGATATTATTCTGACATGATTTTTGTTGTAAAAAATAATGTGTCCATATTAAAACTAAGTATCTTCAAATTGTTATAAATGAAAATAGATCTGGAAACATTTCGTGAAGTTCTTCCAATCACATTGATAAAACAATACAAATAAATAAAATTGCTATGGTTGTTAAGTGACAGTAAATAACACACTGAAACCCGTTATTTACATACATACTTTATGTTGATTTTTCAATGTAATGATAATAGAATTCATGTTTCTGTAGAAGACTATTCACTTGTTTACATCAATACCTTCTTATGATTCATTGTCAGTTGATTGTTGTGAAGAAATACAATAATTCAAGTGTAGAGTATATTTAATTATTGACTGTTATGGTTTACAATAAAATCAACAATCAAGTTGAGAGATTGAAGGTAGGTTCCCCCAAGCAGCAACAGGTTTGGCACATAAGCACATGCAGAATATAAAGTCAACATCACTATAACAGTTCTTTATTGAAAGTTAAATATATTTCTACAATACGTTATAAAATATGTATGTATTCATAGACAAGGAGCATAATAAAAATAACATTTCTCCTAAAAATAAAATACAAGAGCAAAATATATTGTTTGTATTATAATTATATACCTACTATAAACATAAAGTTATATTTGAGTATTTGGTTAACATGATGCCCGAAATAATATAATATATATTTTTTATAGATAACATTCAGGCTTTAATTCATAAAATGAGTATTTATATCAAAAAGTAAAAATATATTCATAAACATTTAACTATAATGAATTCCATTTCACCAAGCAACAGCCACCGATAAATAACTTATAAGTAATATACATAATTTATTATAAGTAATATACATAATTTGTATTAAAATGATTACAATTCAACTAGTAAAATAGAGAACAACATTTCAACATCACTAATCTCCAACAAATTCTAAAAATATAACCTCGCCAATTAACTAATAGCAATTGTCTCGAATAAATATATTTTTTCAATCACAGAATACTTAAAAATTTAAATAAGGCTTACTTTTTGGCACATTTTTGACTTAGTTCATACAATGTCGCGCCCACATATCAAATAACACTACAAAAACATATAAAATAATTTAATACTAAAAAGCTTTCAAACGACTAAAAATAAATACTTAAATGTTTAAAAATAATGTTTTGTTATAATGTAAGTATGTTAGTGTCAATATTAAAAAAAGTTATTAAATTGAATACTTTAAGCTTTAACATAATTTGTATAAACATTAACATGCATTTTAGACAGATACTATGTATGTAATATCATAATACTGTCAATTCAAAAAAAAAATGTGGCCATATAAAAATATTGTGTAAATATACATATGTACCTAGTTGTTTTGTTATAAATATATTTAAAAATAATAATAATAACACAACACCACAGTCCAATACACCTAAAATAAAGCATATATTATAATAAATGTGTGAATCTGCGAACCAGCAAAAATAATATATGTATTTCCATAAACCATTAACAGACAGACACACACACACACATTATTAGGATATTAAAGCAGTCACCAATCTACAAAAAACAGACAAGATAATTATTAATCAAAATGATGAGTTTTTCTAAGCTGTTTAACAAAAGAGCCACAACACCAGGCGGAAGCGAGGGGGAGGGAAGGGGCCCGAGCGGGAAGAAGCACCGCCCCCCTACCTTCCCAACCCCCACCTCTGCCCCCCCCTAGGAGGGGACTAGACACCCTGCGTGGGTTGACGTCTAACAATGGGGCAGATCGCCTCAGGGGACTGTCGCTACTGCACCGCCCCAAGTCCGCAATGGACGGGTTAGAACGATTAAGCTTGAACTTGCGTTCCGTCAACAGTTTCTTAGTCTCGGGAACCTTGTGCAGGCAGGGTTTGTATTCTGATGGGAGAGCGCTGTGGTTGCGTCTCACCTTGGATCCCCCTACCTTTACGTTGAGAGGTTTGAGATTGTAGCACACGTCGAACTGCGATATGTGCGGTGAATTAGAATTAGCGTGAGAATGATTAGTAGTCATGTGTGCGTGTGTTTGTACATTACCGCACGTAATATGGCCCAGGTCCACTGCG
Organism: Molanna angustata; assembly: GCA_963576475.1. NCBI lineage: Eukaryota > Metazoa > Arthropoda > Insecta > Trichoptera > Molannidae > Molanna > Molanna angustata. The sequence continues at coordinate 11,260,232 of OY754968.1, forward strand.
GATGGCGCCACAAGCGGCCGCATGGAACAAAACAATTCAATTTCAATCTTTTCATTTTCATTTAATTACCCGTATATATATATATATATATATATATATATATATATATATATATATGAAATTAAAGCTTTAATATAACAGTAATATAACTTTTTAGGTTAAGTACAATTCATTGCTTTTCAATGAAATTTGTACATGACTAAATATTTTATCTCGACTTAGACAAATCAATAAACTTGTTTCAAGAAATATAATAATACCATGACTATCCACCACACATAAGGAAATATCCAATACTAGTTTGAAAACTTATTTGTACCTATATATTCAGAATTTATGTATACTGGGTAGTAAGTCAAAGAAAGTCTTCAAATCTAAATACAAAATATGGCAAATGAACAAAATTTAATTATATCCTCATTTTTTTTAATTCATATCATACAAATTTCATTTTAATTTCATCATGACAAATTCAATAAAAGTATTTTTTATTTTATTTTCTTTAATTATTAAATGAATTTAACCATTTTTCACAAAATTTAAGGAATGTACTATGTTTTTATTGTACCTTCGGTTGTATTCCGAAATAATATTACATTTCAAGTAATATTTTTTTAATGAAAAATGTCTTTTCATACAAACAATCTCACATTATTCCAAAATAAATAGTAGTGAATGTTTCATTTAAAATATTAATTGTTGAACTGACAATTCTATAACTATTTTTATAAAATAATTGTAATAATAGATAGTATATAGGTGTATATCTGTATTTGAGTACAATATTTGTCAATTTTAGTCGAGAATCCAACTTAGAATTCTGCTTCTTGATTTGCTCTGATGACGCCTTGAAGCCTCTATTACCTCCAGGGGTATATTCGGAACTACATAATTAATGTAATCAAAATGTGGTTAGTGCAAAGTTTCAATAAATATGCAGCAAAGACAAATATTATGATAAGAATCATCAATCGGACCAGCATGCTCTATTCATCAAAGGAAGGAATAACATGAAAACATTATGGTGTTATCTGTGAGATCCCAAGCAATATATGAGCGTGCTCTTCAACAATAATAAATATGTGAGTAACAATAATACAGTGGAAAATAATAACATGACATGTACCTTTGTATTAATAAGTTACAAAGAGTGCTCTGTTTCATGTGTACAAACTAATTCAACAAAATGTATTTATGTATGCAGATAAGGTATAATGTATATGAAACTAAATAAAAACAATCTATGTACAACTAACTAGACATAATCACCTCAACCATCAACTACAAAACATAAAATCTATAATACTTCCTGTCCAATATGTGTCTGGCGGCATGGAACTTATTTATAATTTAAATAAATACAATGAGTTTCCAATAAAATTTGATTGATAATAATTTTAAAAAACCTCCACCGAAAGAAAACAAAAATGTTTAAAATTTTAGTTCTAAACAATTTCCGAAGACAAGTCAAAAGATAAACTGACACATTCATGACTGCACAATATGAGTAATGATTTTTTTTTACACACAAACACACACTCAAATTTAAACAAGTTCCCTAAAATTAATCAAAATGCAATAATACATAATTGATCAAGTTATTTATGTTAATTAAGTACATTTACATATAAATAGAATTTTATAAAAAAAAATATTATATATACTAGGGTGGCCCTTCAATGTATGGGGGAAAAAAAAAGTGGGATTTTTTTTTTAAGTGCTACCCTCTGAAATGGTTACCTACTGTAAGAAAATAACTCTCCAAAATTTTCGTTGTAATCGTCAAAGAGGAACACGTCCCGCAAATGTATCAAAGTTTTGAAAATAACAGTAGAACGTCGCGTTATACTACCTCGGGAAAACCACATGGTGTGGCTTGGTGTGCTACCTTACACAGATATATACTACTATAATAGATTCGTAAAATGGGTATGCAGGTATTGATTTCTTAATAAATATTGTAATATAATGTAAAAGAACAAAATTTAACAGAGAAAAACTCTATATTTGTGGGTAAAAAGTACAATATAGCAATTTTCAACATGACGAGTTTTCACAATCTTCTTATTTAATAATAAGAGTTTGTTTTTGGCAATCCGGATATTTTTTTCGATAGTTGGAAACAACTTGTAAAATGTACTGCTTCTGATCTTCATCAGAGATTAGTTTCTTATTGTATTCCTCCATCAAGTGGACGCCTCTCTCAGCTGTATCATTAACCACATTAATTTTTTTCGCATTCATGTGATTTTACTTAAAAAAATAATAATTTTTATTAAATCGCATGAAAAATATTTTAGTCTCTGGACAAACAAATTGGTCTAGTTCTTTTATAACGATTTCTTCAACTCTGGAACGTTTCAAACCAATTCTTTTAGGTGGAATGAGCACTTCTTCTGACTCATCGACATTGTTTATATTTTGGTGCGTCTTCTCTTTTATTTCAAGCGATATTATGTCCTCATCGAAAAAAGAAAATGCCACTGCTTCAGGACACTTAAATACCATAAATGGTTAAGGAATTCGGCTAGAGCGGTTTCAGATATGGTTTCATCAATGTTTCGATATTCATGCAAATTTTTAATTGAGTTTAAGTCTGACTGCGGTGCTTTTATCGACAGTGGAGATAAAAACTAATGTTTTTAGTAAATTTTGACAATGAAAATACAAATTTCACAAATTGCTTTTTTTGTCTTGGCATTCGTGAAATTCATTTCCAAATAAATACATTTTCAAAGAATAAATAGCTTTAGACATCCAACGGGTGTGATGCATTGCTCCTGGATAGGAAAAATTTACTTTTTTCTTTGGGAGCTCTCCTAAGAAAATCATGCATAATTCTATGAATTCTTTATAATCATTTGTGAAATCTTTGAAGGTTTTCAAATATCTTATTATTAAAAGTTTATCTTCATTGAAAATTTGAGCCACGTTTTTTCTTCAACTCCGGGAAGGAATTTTGTTTTGTCAATATTTGGCTAAGCATCATAAAATCTTTTAAATAATGAAACATCAGGACCAGATTTTGTTGGAAGTTTACATTCAATGACTGCTCTTAAGAGGACTTCACTAATATGATGTCTGCAGGGTAGATATAACAGCTTTCTTTCTAGAAGTCCTTGAAGAAGAACATAAGATCCATTCTGTGCACCAGTATTTGCTGCAGTTGTGTCAAAGCAGCAAGCTTTCACTGTATTTTCCAAGCCCCAGTAACACAAAACATGGAAAATAGCTTCAGCCTGCATTTTTCCCGTACCTTTTACCAGTGATGGAACGTAAAGAATCTGTTCAATATCACCATTAGTAATGATTATCGGAAGTCTATCAACTTTTTCATGCCCTGTTAAGCTAAGTAAAAGCTTACCATCCCAATGAATTACTGCCGTATTTAAATCAACATTATTAAATTCTTTTTTTTTTATTTTCATGGCTTTCATTTGTCGCAGTTTACGACGAGATCGTTGGTGATGTAAATTATTTTTACCACGCGTGACTTATTTACGACTAACTACAGTGTATAAAGAACAATAACTGACTGGTATTGTACAATGTTATGAACTTAATGAGCATCGAGCAGCTGCCTATCTTATGCACATTCGTATTATACATGTTTATTCTTGTCAATATGTCGTCATTACATACATACCATCACGCCATGTCCCTTGCGGGGTAGGCAGAGAGAACCGAACGCCACATTTTTCTATCCTGGCACGCATCCCTCGCCTCGTCCACATTCATGCATCGTCTCATACATGTTAGTCTATTGCTCACACTTCTAACATTTCCGTCTTTCAAAATTTCGTTCACATGGTCGTTCCATCCCTTTCTTGGGCATCCCCGACCTCTCATTCCATTCCTTTCCGCTCTGTATATTTTCTTCATCAGGCGCTCCTCATTCATTCTCCCCATGTGACAAAATATGTTGTCATTATGACGATCCATATCTATAAACAGAGTAGCTCGATCAAGGTAGGTAGCTCGCCACGTACTACTACCCTCATCGATATTTTGACACCTTTGCGTGACGGGTTACACTTTATCAATCAAGTCAAAATTTTGAGGGAATTATTTTTTCGTGGTAGGTAACCATTTCAGAGGGTAGCAGTTTGAAATTTCGAAAAATAAGGGCCACCCTAATATATACACTCAAATATATATGAGACTCATTTTTCAATTAATCCATTTGATGTTTGTCATAAAATTTTAACAAAAAATATTAAGTTAAAAAATATTCATCATAATTTACATCAATTGCATGTAACAAAATTCTTAACGTTCTTAGGTAAAGTGCAATTTTGTTACTTTTTCAATTTATTTTAGTAAAGTTTATTTCACAAAAAAACACATAGCTACAAGTGTTTCTATACAAAATAAGTTCAATAAAAAACGTAGTATTGACTAATTAATTCAATGCATATTAAGTAACTAATATTTTTTACTAACAACTACATTCGAATATTTTTATTATTGCATATGCGCAAACATTGGATTTTTTTCCCTGTCGGGAGTCAAAGGTATTTTTTAACAGATTTTTAATTATCTCAATAGAGACGAAGTTGGAATATTTACTGTAGGAGAACCGGGAAATCAAGGCACCTACAGGGCTTACGACCTGTCATCGGCTGGTTTACGTGATCACTTTATGCGCTTGCGCAACGTTCACCAATTATGCCAATTCAATTTTGAAAGTTCTATATATTGATTTCCCAGTTCTCCTACAGTAAATATTCCAACTTCATCTCTATTGAGATAATTAAAAATCTGTTAAAAAACAACTACATTATATGTTTCCTTTGAAAAACATATCCCTTCCCATATCCCACGACAAAAATAAACCCAAGTATCTTATGACAGAAATCAAAGTCATTAAATTAATATTGTTGATTATTTAAATTCTCCACTCAACAAATATGTCGGATATATCAGGCAAAAGATAAACATACATATTTAATATATTGAGTTTTAAAGTTGCGAACATTTATAAAGTATTGTTTGTTAATTGATAAAATGTGAATACGCAAACTGTAAACATCTTTAAATTTATATTTACTTGCAATATTTCAAGTAAAACACACATAAAATTAAACATGGCTCAGATAACAAATGCTATATTTTGTATTTTATCTTCCTACCTACATAAACATCCCTTTTATGACAAGCAAATATTCTGATTATCTACCTACCGTTGAATAAAATTTGGCAATAATATTCAAAAAAATATTTTTTACATTCAATTTAAAAGCACCCAACGATGATTTGTGCAAATAGAAATAACTCTAAAGCATATACGTCAATAAAGATATTCTAATTCACCACTCACCAGGGGTGAGTTTCCAAACGGGTAAAAAGCTGGAAATCGGTAAAAAATCGGTAAAAAATTATAAAATGTAATAATATAAATATGTAACAAACACTACAATACTAAGTACATTTATAATATAAGTTGGATCTCTAATGAAATTCTATGAAGCCTCATAAAAGGTGTACTATTCTGGTTCCAAAAAAATTTTAAACAGAGAATACTCAAAACTCATTTAAGTACTTTTATCAATATCAAAGATAAATTATTTGTTTTGCTTTAAAAAAAACTAAAAAGGAAATCTATGATTGCACTCCAGTTTCATAAAATAACTTTAAAAGGTTTATTTTTTTTTAAATATGGATTTCATAAAAAATATCCCATTCACGTTGGTTTGTTTGGAGAATGTTTTTTATGAATTTGAGACATCAAAATTGACTCTTCTCATTTGAAATATGCATTATATTTGTTTGAAACACGCTGAGTTTTAACAGTCACCACAATTACCGTGGTATATACTGCGAAAAGCTTTATAAATGATACTCCGAGTATATTCCAAATTTCATTTTCAGTCTGTGAAAGCCATCGCATTACAAGTTTCCAAATCATCTTAATTTATTTATGAAACTGGACATAACTAAATATAAAATACCTAAATTTTATAATATTGTATAAACTATCTCTCTAATCACTACATTGTTTTATTATGTAAATATATTTCCTACGTTTTAGATTTAACAAAACATACTTGGATAAATTTTATTTTATTTTTACATATATTGCATCTCTGGCAACTAACAGGTAACATTTCAAATGTTAATTTACGCATCCAATAACAAGTCGCCACATTCTGGAGACTTAGAATATTTATCGTCTCACAGATCCAGACTGAAGACACAATTAAATACTGTGTCTCCACCGGGAATCGAACCCGGGACCTTTGGCACAGTGGTCGGATATCGAACCAACTGAGCCAGGAAGGTCGTCAATTTAAGGGATGTACGTAGTTGAAAATCCTCACCAATAACTTTGGAAATAGAAACAAACAAATCAAGATATATTGTTATTGATCCCCGAATACCACGTGCAGCGATAGAAAAATTTAAATAAACAAATATTTCAAAAACCAGAACAAAGGAAATCTGTTTATGAGAAAGCAAATCATTGTAAATATTGGTTGGTTGCTTGCTATATGTAACAAAAATACACAGATATTAAATTATATGTACTAAAGTAGGTATACAAAAGATATTCATATTATGTTTTTGATGAACGCACATATGTACGAACAGTACAGAATGAACAAATCCATTGAATACTGAAGTAGTCCTTGATATGAGAACTCAGTAAGAGGCAAAACGATGTATATGTATGAGTTCAACAAATAAATCTGTTATAGAAATGGCAGGATTATAATATGAGACAAGATGATAGGAATGACAACAAAGTGGACAATATGAGACTAAAGGAGGGCCAAAAGACAAACTTTAAACAGATGAGATATGACTATCCATCAAGTTCATTCGAAATATACATGGATACTGTCACGCAGTATTGGGCTGATCAATGAGGTGACAATAATGATACAAAGAATTATTACATAAGATCTGTCAAAATAAAACAATGCAGTTTTCAAGCGCATAAAATTAAAACAGACATTTGGTGGGTATAAGTTTTGATAATATATTAAAATTAGAAAATTGCCTTCATCACAGATTTCCATTGATTCTGGCCACGTTAAGAAACCCTAAAATTTTTGATTTATACAATATTTCACAAAAGTATCTGTGAAACATAACTATCCATACACGCAATTTATTTTTTATTTTGTTAGATTAAATAGCACTCAAAAAAAATATTAGTAACACGTGTATTACACTTGTGTTAAAAAAATACTGACATGAACAAACCTAATAGTAAAAATAAGTACATATAAGTATCTAAGACATTTATTATGTGGACTAATAATGCAAAGACGAAACGGAAAAATGACATTTCAAAATAAACAGTTGTCGATAATATTTGGTAGGGAACAGACTAATTAACATTATATAACAAGGAGATTCAATATATAAAATGGGTGAATGGTTTATGCCTTACACTCACCAGAATTGACAGTGTGACGCGATCTTGCCGAAGTGCAATAGGCCTCTATGACACGCAGAATGAGTCCGTCTTCCTCGTAAGAGTTGATTTTCCTGAGTGAGGGGGCGTACGGATGTGCCGCTCCCCCTCCTCCTCCACCACCACCACTCTCTTCCCCGAGGTTCATTAACGGCCGAAGAGGTGGTGCAGGACGAAGGCACTTTACTGTCCAACCTGAAAAATATTTCAATTTGACACATCAGTATAGCAAGACACTACAATCAAAGATGAAAATCAAAGTATTTTAAATATAATTTTACTTGAATCTTTGTTGAAACACTGCACCCCCAAATTCCGTGTATAATTTACTGTTCAACTCTTACATGGAATATTCATCGTGTGTTATGACGACCAAATACTTGTTGAAAAAAAAATCATTGCCATAGATAAATGAACGTACAAAATTTTTAATCAATGTAATATGTGACATAATAATAACAATATAGATAAGACTTATTCATATTTTCAATGACTAAAAGATACTAAACTAATTTGTCTAATATTTATAAGAAAAATATTTTAGTTTTCATTAAAAATCTGCTAATTGCTGGATCCGCATTGGACAGATTTTGTCACCTGGGGCACTAAATTCAAAACGCTCCCTTCCCTTGAAAATAATATAATTTTCCTCATATTTGATACCATTTGAACATCAAATTCCTTTGTGCTTGGCACAAAAATATGAATGCATTGTATACAAACCTTGAAAATTATTACTCAAGCTGACTTTTTCTGCAAATTCGAAAGCAGATATCTTTGGTGTTGGAATAGTTGACGTATGTTTGGAAGAGTTGATCGGTGACGAGCCCTGCGTTGACAGAGCATCGGAAGAATTTTGCAGCCAATCAATAATTTCATTTTGCTGGTTTTTGTGCTGACTGGGTTGTTGATGTTGAAGATAATGAGTGTAGCTGTGATGGTTGTTGAAGGAATGAGATCGCTTATGGTTTATTGCCGTCGCGTCTGTTAAGTTGTTGCTCATCTCCATCGTTGACATCTGTGGATGAATTTATTGTATTAATAAACAGTAAAAGAATGAGGACTTTGGGTAAGTAGGTACCACATAGATGTATCCATAAGTCTTGAGTTTCTTAGGGGGTATAGGACTTGAAGGGACATTGAAACTGGAAACCCGCAAATAAGTAAGGCTAGGAACATAACAGATTTTAAAGTCCACAGTGCACATTTCCACCCCAACTAATAATAATCCATCTTGGAAAAAATATACCTAAATGCAATTGAAGTATATACAAATTCAAATAGTGGACCGTAACATTTGTAACATTTTATGAAATATATTTTACAATATAATATAGTAGGAATACAATATTAAATAGGGAGAAAATTTACACAAAATAGATAATAATAAAAAATAAAAAGCATGATTAAAATGATAAAATACATCAACCAACTATTGCCACAAAAAATTCACAGCATGCAATGTCTTATTTCATATTAATAAATAAACAAACATAAAAATCTTGTTCATGATAATTTAATTTTAAAATATTGTAAAAGTAAACAGTAAAACAATTTAAAAGAAAATACCTAGTAATGGTAATGGTAGAGGAATTTGTCATAATATTTTCAATGTCTTATAAAGAACAATTTATTTTTATTATTAAATAAAACCCACAATGATATATTATTTAAAAACAAAATAAATAAAATATACTTAGACAAAAATTTATAGCTAATGCCCTACTTAAATTTATTATATCGAGGGGTGAAAGGTGTTTTAAGCGGCATTTTATAACATTACAAGAGGAGCCATTCGAATTTTTATTAAAAAAACTAGTGGCCATATTTTAAACTGGGTATGGTATGGTCAGTAGTTCTCAAAAAAAGACCTCCGATATATTGGTATAATTTTTAATAAAAATACAGCCCTAGCTGCAAAGGTAATCTCTTAAAAATGTCTTTTAAAACAAATAGCCTTTCACCCCTTGATATATATTATTATAATATAGTCTAATTTTTAATTAAAAAAACTAGTTCACTTCACATAATAAGTATGTCATGAAATTAATATATGTAGGTATAAATATAGGTAAATAATATAAATGAATTATTTTATGGGGAAAAAAAAACTTAAAAACATAACTAAGAATAATTTAAGCTTTGACGTAGAGTGACTGGCAAATATTTTGAATAATGGAATCACAGCGTACAACAAATTTTTTTTTAGTTTTTGATAAGTTGGTAGATGCCCAAACCTTCCTCCAGTATGCTAAAAATTGTCAAGATGTTTACCGATAACCATACATAATATGTTTATTTTAAAAGAAAAAAATCTAAAACGAAAGCATCAATTTGTTAATGGAAATGACAGAATGAAGGTGCGTATGATGTAAATTTTAGCAATTTTTCATTGAAATCGCAAAATACTCTGACAACAAAGTATACAAAACTTATTTTTACATTTAAACAAAAGATTATTTCTTATAATAATGAAAAATGCTTTATGTTAGAACATGGGAAATATAAGTTAGTTAGGCAATATGGTACAGGCAAGGATGACCAAACATACAAAAGCACTGAATGCCATGATGCAAACACAATTATATATTGTCACATTATATAAAGTCAAATTAACAAAGTTACAGATTGTAAGGTCTGCAGTTGAAGTAGTTAAAAATGTTAAGTGATAAACAACACAGTGCTTGTGAAAAGAAATCCTTGCCTGGTGTGATGACAGTAATAGGCAACTTGGCTTTCATCCACCAATGGGCGTACAAATCTGATCTGTATATTATATGACTGGAAGGAGTGAACTTGGCTTCAGTGTATTTCTTGGCTAAATCTTCGCTTTTAGATCTCGTTCGTCTTTCTTCCCGCGACGCATTCTTCGAACTCGAACTCCTCGACTGGGTTCCTTTTGAAGAATCATCCTTGGCTTGACTACTGGTTCTCCGACTGGATCTATGACTAGTGACATTATTTCTGGCAATCTCAGATTGATCTCGATATATTCTCATGTGATAATGAGCACTCGGCTTAGGTTGATTTAATATACTTATATCGGGAGTACTCCATCCGTGGTTAACGGTGGCCAATCGAACATTTTTTGGTTCTTCATTATGTTTACTAGGTTTTCGACATAATTGTGGTTTTTCATTGTTAATATCTTTTCCAAATTCAAGAATTTTTTTGTGATATTTCTTATTTTTTCCAACACTAGGTGGAAATGGAATGCTATCTAAAAAGCTACTTGTAACTGAAGTGTCACAGGTATCTAGTGTGCCAAATGTTATATTTTCCAAAGTGATACTCGGTTGACACGATGTGCGAGGTGTAGAAAATGGTGACGTACAAGGACATTGAGCTTCATAATTAGCAGCTTCAAATTCTGACATTGTAAGATCATTTCGCGTATAACCTAATTTACTAATCTCTCCGGTTGACATGCTATAGTCATGGTGCAACGATTTGGGATAACATGATTCATTTAATGATCTTGTTTCCCCTGGCGAATATAATGAATCTCTGTGAAGATTTTCTGGCGATGCCATATTACAACTGCCGGCTACTCCAGAATCAGACGATCGAGGACTGTGACATCTAGATCTGTTGCAACAAGAACATTTTGGTCCACTTTCATATTCTAAATCAGGAGTATTAACTAAATGACAACTGACACATTGTCTCACATCATCAACTTTATTCTTAGATCTCATAGTTACTGGAGGTACAGAACTTTCTTTTGATAGTTTAGTGTCGTATAATTTGGTGGAAGAGCGCCTTATTTTCTTATCAGAATTTAGAGAATGTCTTTCAAAATCAGATTTTCTTAAATGAACATTAGCTTTAATAACTTCTATGTCTTGATTTTGAAACATCGGAGGTGGATCTAAAATTGTAATAACAGTTTCTTGGCTGACATCACTACTGGCCGATCCAGACGTTGAAAGATCATATAATGTAGAATTTGGCGGTTCTAGATTTTGTAACACTTTTGTGATATAATTTTCTTTATTGCTATTGACACTTTCAGATTTATTATCGTTACTCCACTTTTTACTGTCAATAGAACCTTCTAATAAAGTAGTGTCAACAGTTTCAATTTCAGATTTTGACAATGAATTGTCACTCTGCCAACCAGTACACACAGATGTTAACGAAGAGTCATTAAATTTATTAGCGACAAACTTGGTTGGACAGCTCTGTCGCATGGGATGAATTCTATTAAATGTATCAAATCCCATATTATCTATAGCTAAGTTTTGATCTATATTAACTAAATCTTCACATGCCATATACGGCTTAGAAGTTCCACAGTCAAAACTTGAATTGTCAGAACCTTCAGAATATTGATTCATAAATATGAAAGGTCGTTTATTTTCACATTCAATACTTTCCAGTGATAAATCAGGTAAAATTCTTATTAGAGGGCAGCTATCAACGATAGCATTAGAAGATGAATCTTCACAACCCTCGAAATGTTCATAAACTTTATCTTCTACTTTAACATCTTCATAATTGGAATCATCTGCACTTTTATTTAACTTAGAGCCTGAATTATAGTAACGAATATATCCAAATGGATTACTTGAGCAACTACTTCCAACTGATGTTGCACTTCTGTGACTGCCTCTGTCAAGAGCATCTTGTCGAGCCATTTTTCCATTGTTGGTGATATCTGAATCATATACATAATACTCCCTACTGTTGCTAGAACTGTCAGATTCTACTTCACTCTCGGTATCAGTGTAATCACTTTCAACTTCTCCTTGTTCGTTGAGACGTAATACAACGTGGCTCGTGTGTCTATGACGAAATTTAACTTTGGACAGATCTGGAGGAGGGATTCCGGGCTGCACATATAAAAGCTGCTTTAGTATGGCACGAGTGATGACTCGCAACCTCACAAGTTTAGCAAAATATTTTGACAAGGCAGCATATGGTGAAGCTGGTGGATATGATGATGGTGGGAGTGTCACGTGATAAATACTCTCTCGAGGATTTCGTGATATTGGTACATTTACATTATCATTATTGGACCGACTGTCTGATTCCTGTCCAAAAACCCATAAGAAAATATATGTAAAACTAAATATGTAAATACATGATCTTGGAGATGTTTCAGTAGGTATTTCAAACAATAATGAATTGTAGAAACCTAATCATGGAAATTAACTTTTTCTGTGATGTCTGTGATGTGTAAATGAAAGAAATCACCGTGCAAGTTATAAATAGTACTTGCAAGTTGATTTCTGGCCCATAAATGTGATTTTCTATATTTATTGGATAATAACATGTCAATATAAAAAACAAATATTACTCAAAATTCAGTTGGTATTGTCTTGTGGGTAATCAAAATATCTATAACAGAGAACATCTTCCTAACAGAGATTTTATTTGATAACCTTTGAGCAGTGAACTTTGAGCATTAAAGCTAGTGTCCATATAGGCGCAGTGGAGAGATAAGACTTTTGTCTCCAAGCAACAATGATAGTATGATGCCGATCGATCAGTGGGCGCACTTGTATGAATTTCTTTACAAGGAATACTAAAATTCGTCTGATCCGTATGCTGCGCTTATGTGGATGCTAAGCCTTAAATAGTATTCACTTAAAAATTAAATTTACTACCAGAAAAATTGTACAACATATATTTGGACTAAATTATAGTATTTTAAATTTCATAAGCGCGTTACATTTTATGGACTTTCAATTTCATATTATTAACCACCTTCAAAGAAATAAACAAACACCAGCAGCTGTATTGTGCATGAAAATAAATTGTATTTACAAATTTGAAAGGAGACTTGCCCCTGGAAAGTTATTCCATTATGCAAACACTTATATCTTTCATTAAAAAAATGTAGTATTGTAGCCCTTATGTATTTCTAATATTACCTCTTTTCCATGCCAATTCATAAAATAGACAAAAAATAAGTACAATAAACCGGTATTTAATTGATCATGTTTATCTAAATGTAATAAAGAAAATATGAAATAAAAGTTAATAGATATCTTACATGTGAGGGTTGACCAGGTGCAGCGGTAATACCCTGACCTTGGTTGGAATGCTGATGCAATAAAGTGACCCATTTGTCAGCCTCGCTACTTGTCTGACATACTGCTACAATTGTTTCAATCAATTGACCAGATATTTCAAATGCATTCTTTCTACTGTCCGTGTCCTCTAGTTTTGTAATAGTGAGACCACTTAATGGAAGTGAACCCTGAAATGATTGGCAATTTAACTTTTATGACCAATTTATCTGGGTTTTTAAATAATCACATATCATTATCAATAACCAAACAATTAATATAATACCTGCTTAAAACAATTATATAGATGTTTCATTAAGAACCTAGTTAGTTTGGATATTAATAAAGAAAAATATACCTTAACTTTTTAATTATGTTCTGTATATATTCTTGTAGGAAAATAATAAGCATACCCCGATTTTTGATATTTATCTTAAATTTCTAAAAAACTATAAGGTATAGAGAATTATATTTTTTTTATAAATTGAAGAAGATCAAAATATCTGGAAAAATACAATGTAACGTTGCATTAATGCATCAGGTTAAGTTAATAAACCAAAAAAACTTTTATTTCGCAATGGCGCTGAATGGAAAATAAATGTTTTTTAGGTTTATTTACTAAACCTGAAGCATTAATGCAACGTCACATCATATTTTTCTAGATTTTTTTGTCTTCTTTAATTTAAAAAAAATTATGTTGAACTACGCCTTATATTTTATTAAAAATATAAGATAAACGTTGAAAATCGGGGTATGCCATTATTTTTCTACAAGAATTTATACAGAACATTATCAAAAACTAAAGATATATTTTTCTTTGTTAATACCCAAACTATCTAAATTATTTTCTTCAAAACAATTTGATAAGAAATAATGATGGTATATCAAATTGAAAAATAGGTACGTTGGCAGCAGTCCCCCCCTTACGTACATTTTCACTGTAGAAGGATCGATTACCTTTTCAAATCCTAATAAATACATTACAAACCTGCTAAAATAGATAAAAAATTTAGTTGGCTCCACAAAACAACTTTAAAACGCATGGGCCCATTTTCTGTGATGAAGATTGCCTGGTATTATGAAAATTGCTTCAAGAGTGAGGTAACTGAAATAGAAAAACAGAGCAGATGCTTCTTCATCACTGAGTTGGTAGTCTCCTGTGATGTGAATTTTCCAACTATTTAATAACTTTTCATCAGTTTGGGTTCCCCTGGGTTTCAAATACATCAAAACATAGAAACTTAAACTTAAAAGATAGCTTGTGTAACATAAATTATAAGAATCTCTTGAAAATAATAGTAAAGGTTACCTCGTATACAAAAGCACTCATTCTCTTGCTAACCGAGAGCACGAGAAGAGTTGCCGGAAAGAGGACCAAGTATCGGTCGTGGTGTTTAGCACCGAGGGCCACTCCTCCCATGTGAAGGACCTCACCAAGCCCCGCAGGACATCTCCAACCACGCACGGCACCTGTCACCACTTGCAGCTCCAATTCTTTCTGACGACGTGTGGCTGCACAACCAGACTAAAAAAAAAATATAAACTTTTAACAATAAAATCTGAAGCCCTATTGCTCATCTTTTTGATTGAGAAAAGGGATTACTTAAAACGTTATCTTATCTTAGATTTTGTACCCTTTATAAGAAGACAACTATAACTGATATTGCTTTTTTTATGTTTGAAATTATCACTTCATGATAGAACTCCATAGTCAACTAGAATAAAGCCGCGTTGACACAGTCAAAGTGTGCTCGGACCGGATACCTACTCGGACGCCACTCGTATTATGTCAACCGGTAATCCGAGCCCGCTCGGATGATGGCGACCGATCCGTGTTGACTCAGACCACATCCTATTGTTCCGAGTTAGCTCGTATAGTAGTCAAACAAAATGGCGGACAACAACAAACAGATGTCATCTCGTGGTAAAAAAAAGTGGTCTGAGCGCGATACTGCTAAATTTTTAGAATTATACGAAGCGGAAGAAGTTCAATGGAACGTTGAATTAAAATATTATAAAAATAAAGACGCAAGGAATGCGGTAGTGCCATTTGTACTTCACGAAGGAAATTTTCAGATGTGCCCTGCTTTGTACGCCTTAAAATCCATTGACGGGTCCAAATTTTCCTAATGCGTTGCTTATTTTTTTTCCTTGTAGTGGTTTTCTATCTCTTTAATTAATGTGTCTGCAACAACTCAGACACCTTGCAGCAACATATCTGTCTGTGCATTATTTATGACTTAAAAAATGAGTAAAAAAGCTTGTGTGTTAAATGAAAACTAACACCTTACAGCGACAGAGCTAACTTATGATTTTGAATCAGAGTAAAAAAGTTTGTGTGTAAACCGCTATCCGTGTAGACTCGGATGAAGCTTACTCATACGAGTCCACTCGGTCCGAGCATACTCTGACTGTGTCAACGCGGCATTATGAAAAAAATATATTTAATTTTAAGTTCTATTTAAATTTTTCGCAAACGCGACTCTCATTCACCGGTATTGCTCTATGCTGAGCATGCATTGTCAGAATGGTGCGATACCGGTGAATGGCAGTTGCGTTTGCAAAAAATTTAAATAGAACATAAAATTAAATATAATTTTATTCATAATTCTAGTTGATATTGCCTATCATTGTATCTGTATTTTGACCACGATGAATAGGAACTAGTAATGTGAGAAAGGAAATGATATAACTCACACAGCAGTTGTATCCTTTCCATTATTAATGTTAATTCTCGACAGATAAAATCATATAAATTAAATGTCCCATTGTATAAGACTATGTTCTTAAATATATTATATACAAATATGAAGTCTTTAAACTAGTTTGTACTCTAATATAGTTTATAGACGACATGTCAATATTTCAAGATAACTCAGCATTGTTACAAAGTAATTGAAAGCTAAAATTTGAATACAAAATAAATAACATACAGCTATGTCCTTATATACAACGACAGCTCTGTGCGTGTCCCCTCTATCAGGATGTGACTCTACAACATGTCGACCCAACTCTTGAAGCATAGCTGCATATTTGTGAAGTCTCCGGAATGGTTTACTCAAACCGGTCGTCAAAACAAGAATACCGGGACAAACAGCACCACAATGCTCCATGAAAGCATTCAACTCATCTCTGAAAATATTAATATATGCATCTTCAAATATTAATCTGTACTTATTATTGCAGAATAAATTCAACTTATGCAAATGAAGTTATACAACTGATATTACATGTCATAGTCAAAAGTGTGAAGTAAATATTAAGAGATAAGCAAAAAGTACAAACATAAAACTCAATTTATTTGAAATGAAACTTTGTCAAATAATTCTTGAAGTTACTCCAAGAATTTATTTTTTAATTTATAATAAAACATGAGTCATATTATTTATTTTAGATTATTTTGGAAATTAAATCGGTTTTGATTTACTAAAAAAAATTTTTTTTCCAAAAATAATTTTTAAGGGTATGTTACTACTATCTTATCAGAAAAAAGTGTCAAGAAATGATATTTATTTGTCGGCCTTCGTGGCTCAGTCATCTGACTGCTAATCCGAAGGTCCCGGGTTCGATTCCCGGTGGAGGCACAGTTTTTAATTGTGTTTTGAGTCTAGATCTGTGAAACGATTAATATCGTAAGTCTCCAGCATGTGGCAACTTGTTATTGGGTGCGTGTTAAATTAATATTGGACATAGTACCTGTTAGTTGCCCGAGAAGCAAAATTAAATAAATAGATACTGAATGTATTAAACATACTGACGTATCAGACATAACTATTCCATCATTACCTATAATTTAAATTACAGTGAAAATGTGTTCAGGAATCATTGAGTAAAAAAATATTAATTAAAAAAACACATATTGCAAATATACTCGCTTGTATTTCTCTAATATACTCACTGGTATTTATCTAATATACTCAATTGTATTTCTATAATATACTCACTTGAATTTATCTAATATACTCAATTGTATTTCTATACTCACTTTTATTTATCAAATATACTCATTTATATTTATCTAATATACCTACTCACTTGTATTTAACAAATATACTCATTTGTATTTAACAAATATACTCATTTGTATTTAACAAATATACTCATTTATATTTATCTAATATACCTACTCACTTGTATTTAACAAATATACTTCCTTGTATTTATCAAATATACTCATTTATATTTATCTAATATACCTACTCACTTGTATTTAACAAATATACTCACTTGTATTTAACAAATATACTTCCTTGTATTTATCAAATATACTCATTTATATTTATCTAATATACCTACTCACTTGTATTTAACAAATATACTCACTTGTATTTAACAAATATACTCATTTATATTTATCTAATATACCTACTCACTTGTATTTAACAAATATACTTCCTTGTATTTATCAAATATGCTCATTTATATTTATCTAATATACCTACTTCCTTGTATTTATCAAATATACTCATTTATATTTATCTAATATACCTACTCACTTGTATTTAACAAATATACTCACTTGTATTTAACAAATATACTCATTTATATTTATCTAATATACCTACTCACTTGTATTTAACAAATATACTTCCTTGTATTTATCAAATATGCTCATTTATATTTATCTAATATACCTACTTCCTTGTATTTATCAAATATACTCATTTATATTTATCTAATATACCTACTCACTTGTATTTAACAAATATACTCACTTGTATTTATCTAATATACTCACTTGTATTTATCTAATATACACACTGCTCTAGGATGTGAAGCACAATATGTTTCATGTACTGCCTTTAATTTAGGTGCCCATTGCAAAAACAGTCCTCCAACCCTCTGATCTGGACCTGTCTTTGCTCCACATTCTTCTATTAGTGCTAATAATTCTTCATGTAATTGTAGTACTTCTAATATATTACCCGTTAATTGTCTGTATTCATCTCTAGTCAAACTGCAATAATAATATTTGTATTTTAATTAATATGATTTGAAATATACCACATACGAGTATGCATTACTTGATAAAAGTAAGCACGACACTTGCAAGTATGCCTACACACTAGTCTCATCTCATCTTAAAAGGCAACATTCAGAATGGGTGGTCAAAATCATTGCTAAATTTTGTGAGATGAGATGTTATTTTTGTTTAAATTAATTTCTCACGCTAATGTTGCTTCTCTGGGCTGGAATCACTGGTTAGTTGAAAGAAATTAAAATAAACTCGCCACTTGCGCAAGGTGCAAGGAAGTGTTCATTATTATGATTATTATTTTGTCTGTTGTATTTTCGAATATCTGGCTTTTACAGGACACGCGAAAACAAAGGATAATAGAAATAGTGAAAGCACTATTCTATTCCGGTGCCTCACAGCATAGATTTGAAAAATTGACAGTAAAAATGATAAAAATTCAGACCACAAACATCAGATTTTCAGATACTTGAGAGAAATAACAGCTATTTATAATCTGTAGCAAAAAATCAACAGTTTTATCCTTAGGGATGTACTTAAATTATTAAGAATTAAAAGAAATCTCTCTGAATATTTGGACACCAAATGCTTATAAATAAAGCACACTCGTGGAATTTTTCGAATTAAACAGTACAATTTTCAACTTACATATCACTTTTTTCTAAGGGTTGCAAAAAATTGTTCACTATTCCCTGCAATTCGGCTACATGAGCCTTTTCTGAATCAATGATGTCTTTTAGCACCACATTCCTGAAAGCTTGAACTTCAGAGGGGGCTCGTACTGGGGATGTCGCTGCAGAACCACCCGAATCTACAAATTAAAAAAAAAACATTGATGCTCTAATATAATCAACAAAAAATTGTTATCTGAACAATAAATTATGTGAATGTTATTATAGGCATGATGACTAATTTTGAAAAACTATCTCACGATGTTTTTACGCATTCACTGTTTTCAAATATATATACATTTCTACATAAAATAAAGGTTTAGTAGCAAAAATCGCCATTTTAAAATCAAATTTGACATTTACGCCAAAAAAAGCTTGTAGTATCATGGCGGCTGCCGACCCTGACGGTGACGTCATGGTATCGTAAACTGCATATCACTACTATATGTAATATATGTGTTCTAAGACGATTTGTGTATTTATAATCAATTCAAAAGTGCATAAGTGTTGTGCGGTCCCTAAATGTACAAACACGACGAAAAAAACACCTACTGAGGTATTTGTTTTCGTCCCACGCGAAAAAAAAGAGAAATAAGTGATTAAATTTCGCACGGCGAGACACAAGTGAATTTTATTAAGTACGCGTTTACAATGAAGTACAGTATTTGTTCCCCCACAGCTCTCAATAATATAATATTTACCATTATTTAGGCAATAAGCATATAAAGAACTTCATTAGTGTCCAAACGTCAAAATAGGCCATCATAAGTTTCCCGCGTATGTTTTTAGCTTATGAACACATAATGTAGAGAGAAGAAGGAGCATATTTTATCGATTTTCGAGATGTAAGTTGTATTTAAATTACAGATAAATAAAGTACTTATATGTACTTATTATTAAGTTTTTACGTTTCGAAATTCTGATGAACAAAAGTCTTTGTTCGACGCAAAGAAATATCCGACCATCAAAAGTTCCATTCTAGTTAAGAGTAGTTAAGACAGGCAGAAAAATAACTACTATGGCTGCTATTGCTAAAAATAACGATAGCAGATAAATATAGCTTGTTATGAACACAATACAAATAACGAGCGCTATGTAATAATTCGTATGCTGCTAAAATTGTAACGATGTTTTAAAACGCAGGCTTCGCGTAATCGCCGTCGTTTCGCAAATCGCTTCATTGCATGAAAAAAATATAGCTTGCTAGTTTAGTTTGGCAGTGACCAGCATCATAACATGTCGAACGTTCGTCAGCTCATCATCGCGTGACAAAATTGTAGAATACTAAAACTAAATTAGTTTACCATGCGTTGCGAGCGTTCATTATTTATTTATTTATTCAATAAAAACTAAGTTACATACAAAATACAATTAACATAGGCCCGATATTACAGTCGGCCCTCAACTCATTGAGTTTGCCAAACTCAAGATTAATGTTAAGGGGAGATTGAATCCATTTCCGTATTACAGTGCAATATGACATGTCAGTTACTAAATCTTCAATTATAGACATATTTCACTTTTTCTGTGGTTATTATCTGTCAAATTTAAATAACCTCAAATAATACGAAATACGAAACGGGACGCTACGACTTTAAATACCATTGTTTTATTATCCAACATGGTAAATTTAATTTTTTTCACCAAAATAATGCTTTTAAATGCCCGTTTTCGTTTCAATACGGCTGTCAGTTTGTTTTGTTGTGTGGCGCCACCTTCGATACAACACTGAAACTACACACGTTGCCTAACGCCTCTAGTGATAGAAACTGAAACTACACGAGTTGCCTAGCAAATGACAGTTGACTCACAGTTAAGTACTTAATCTGCCAGAAACGTTGAGTTAAATATTTGTCGTTTTAGTGACGTATTTGAGGGAAGATTAGGTCTAAACGGACACTGTAATACGCTATATTTTTGTAAAACTTGAGTTTAGCTCTTAAACTGACACTGTAATACCGGCCCATAGTGTCCCCCGATAGGTAGGCGAGTATCTAGGTAAATTGAAACTATTTGCTTTGATGAATACTTGTTCCATTTATATTTAATTTGTTTTAGTTTTAAGTATCTAATTAAAATATTAATATATCGATAACACCAAAATAAACATAGTCCAGACCGACAATTAATGCGTATATTGTATTGAAGACTATCAGAAGAATTGACGCGACCATACTATGACGTCGTGCGCTCTGATTGTTTTTTCTCATAAAATGGCGGACTAACACATTTTGTATTTTTATATTTATAATATTATTATTATTCACTCCTATAAATTAAAAAAAAAACATTTTTTAAATCTTTATAACCTATTTTATTTTTTAAAATCATAATTTCAATGATTTTTTTCTTACAGTCATCACACCTATTACATATTTTAATATATTAATCATAATATGTATATGAATCATAACAGTTATCCCATATGTATATTAGATTCATCATAATACATTGTGTATTTCCATTTCAACCTCATGTAACACTGTACAACTCCCACAAACAATATAATTACATCATTTTATTTTATAATCAAGCAATGAAAGCCACCAAGTTATTTATTTCTGAAACGTTAAATATTCTCCACCACGTTACAATACTCGGTGCGTGTTATAACAGATGCGTCAACGATTCAATAGAGCGGATAGCGATATTATTTGGTTTATTGTCCCAAATAAACCAAATAAATCAATAAATAAAAATAGCATGTTAAAAATAAGCAGCATATTCCATATAGCTTGTTATGAAAAAAATAGCCATTTCGAACAACACAACAGTTGACAGTAACAAACACAATTGACAGTGACAATATGGTGACGTCATGCGCTCTGATTGGTGTTTCACATAAAATGGCGGACAAACATATTTTGTATTTTTATTTTAGTAATATTAATATTATTCGCTCTTTTAAAATGAAAATAAATATATTTTTTCAAATCTTTATAACATATTTTATCTAATAAAATCATAATTTCAATGATTTTTTCTTACTGTCATCACGCCTATTATATGTTATATTTATTATTTTTAAATTATACATTATAATCACAGATCTATAGACAAGACAAAAGTAAAATTTCTTGATATACACCTCCACCAAAATTTGGTGGCAATCAATATAACGTATTTGAATATTTTCCGAATGGTTCAGAATGAAAATTGAAACTGTACTCAACACTAACAATTTTCGAAAATACTTTTACAGCTACATATATAAATGTGTCATTAATATCCAGTTTATATTTAAACATTGAATGTTTGGGATACCCTCCTTCCACCTCACTTTATATACCAATCTCCTGACCTAAGCTTATGTAAGCTCTGTATATTCTTTACACTGTGATTATAATCTTTTTTTTCATGTATATGCAATTGATATCTTTTTTTTTTTGTATCGCCTAAAATATATTTTGTTTAATTTTTAATTATTTTCTGTGTACATTCTCTGATGAGCGTATGAACAGTAAATAAACAATTTTATTATATATTTTGAGTTACCTACTTAAAATATATGACTAATGAAACCAAACAGATTTTACAGTAAATAAGGCTCAAAACATCACTAACTTCCTGCAACAAAGACATAATAAAATTTTCATAAGAGGCATTTGAAATTGTAAAAGTAACAATATGCAAACTTTAATGATAAATACTTATAATCAATTAATAAAAAAAATAATCAATTCTAAACATTGGAAAATAAAATTTCGGAGAGGACAGTTCGCACAGACACCAACTAAGTGATTTCTCAAGCTATTTGCCAATATTTATATCAAACTATTGAAAAAAGTATGATATTAAAAAATACCTTTGAATTCTTTAACATAATTGCTAGGGAACCATCCGGTTACATCTCCCAATGTACCCTCCCACCAACCACCTTCTTCCCTCTGAGAAACTGTTATAACATCACCTTTCTTGAAACACAACTCATCGTTATTCTTTCCCTTGAATGTATAAATGGCTTGAACCAAATTCAAATCACTCGCCATGGCTCATTACTGATTAAATAAACGACTCCTTATAATCATTCCGAACACTCGATGAATATACCAAAAAGATTATTACTGTAATCAAAAACACATAAAATTAAACTATAGGTACTCTTTTTCCTGAGAATGACCAGACAATGTACATAGGATCACCCCCTTGACTGCCTTGCTACCCCCTTCTACAAGAATCATTCTGAAACTATCTTTGAATGGAGAGAATAAATGGGGCAATTTATATTTTTAATGTAATGTTATTATCAATTCAAAAAAATCATTTTTTTGTCAAGGCCACTACACGATCAAGAACTGAAAAAGAAATGGAAACATTCAAATGTCGAGCGTTATTACTGGAGGGAATATTTTCAGGAGGGTGTACCTGCGCAGAATCAATCACAAAGTTGGTCAATCTCTTAGGAAAAATAGTAGGCATTGCTTATATTACTATATTTGATATCAAATCTATATTTTGGAACAAGGATATTATTGTTGTTGATGGGAAAATTGAATGTACATGTTTTTTCTTCTACATTATATCTATTTTATGGATAGGTAATTTATAAAGGTGCATAAGATTAGCAATACAGTCTAGCTGGGTTCAAATTCTACCATACAATAATCGAGACAGCTAAATAAATAGGAAAATTATCCAACTGTCGATTCGTTCATGAGAATTCAATTCTCTGAATGAATCGACATTATTAAGCCAAGATGCGTGTACGAAGGAAAATTTTGTATGGTGTAGTGGACTTTTTGCATGCTAATAACACCAACTAGAGGCCTCGCAGCATATATGTTCCCTTACATGGATTTACTCAGAATTCAGAGTAGAACATTTTATGTGAGTTTTGTGTGTCTGTGTGTGTGTGTCTGTCTGTCCCCCCCTTATAACTTTTGATCCGCTCAATTTGCAGGGCCCAAAATTACAGAATATATAAACAGTTATAGGCCTACAAAACTTTTATACTCAGAATTGTGAATTTTTGTTTCAGTCAGGGGTTATCAACTTTTGAAATTTTGGTTTATTTTTCCATATATCTCAGAAACCATAAAAGCTAGAACGCTGAAAATTGGTATAAACATAGACAAATACAAAATCTCAAATTAGTTTTTTTTTTAAATTCCAGGGTTTCTCAAACATTTTTTATTAAGAAAAATATTTTTTATGAGTTTAACTGCCTATATTTCCAAATTTTTTAAAAATATCGAAAAAAGCCGAAACACCCCAACTAGATAATTTAATTTTCTATAAAAAATATCAACATTGTATCAGCACATCTCAATTTTTTTTTAACAATTTTTATAAAAATTGAATTTAGTGACGACATTGCTTCATAGAATTTGTATGGCAATAGCCTACACACAATATCTAAGAAGACTTAATAGTTTGATACTAATCTCCAAACATACATACATACCATCATGCTGTTTTCATATTCTGGGTAGGATCAAAGGACTGACCTCCATACTATCCTATCTTGACATACATTAATATGTGTTGTATACAAAACCAAATATCTTAAAATATTAAATAATTTGTATTTATGGGTTTATAGTTTGGTACTTATTCTTCAACTATACATACTATCGCTATCGACAGTTGGATCTCATGTGTTACATGCAACTAGTATTATACAAATATTTTTATCATAAAATAATTTACATTACTTGTATTGACCGGGATTTTTTTGTGTTGGTGTATAAGATAGCATTTAGAAAAAAAATATGAACTTCTATAATTTTGTACATAAAAAATAAAATTTAATTTTAATACTTTGGATAAAGTAGTTTGACCTACGTCAAATATTATGTTAATCATAACCATTAAATTAAAAAACTCAAAGTTTCTACATAAAACAAAGAATTTGATTATTTCATTTCAATGTTAAAAGAAATCGAAATACACTGTTTACTTTGAAGCCAAAGCAAATAAAATCAGTTTAATTTCAACAAAAAATTCTTTAAAAAAAGCTTTTCAGGAAAAACACATTTCTCTTGAGATGTCAAACATATTTTTTTGGCATATTTCAAGTTTTGTGTACATAAATGCTGTATGTTATTTAGTATAAAGCAATCACACACACTCTTTCATTATTGTACCTTGGCACAAGTCCAAATTGAGATATGCTTCTGAACTCACAGTTTGCCAAGAATGTTTTTGGGATGAATCTTATTCCTTTACTATAGATTTCATATTTTTTTTATCGGGAATACTAACATGTTAACTAGTACTAACGTACTAACATGCTATGAAATATACACTGATCCCTGTTTTTTTTGTTGATGCTTTGTTTCACATGTGCATGTTATTTATACTACGCATACTACATTTATACTAGACTTTCATAATACAGATAAAAGATAATGCAGATTATCATGGCAAAATATATTTAGGTATAATCATATTGTCAGTGAATGCACATTTATATTTTTTTTTACAAAAAAATGAATATGTCCTTGTTAAACAAGTACATATACATATTCCTACATTCCGTAAATTAAGCATAAATGCTTGTGCTATAGGTGAACGTAATCGGTTGAGGCAGGATTCGAACTCACGACCACTGGATTACTAACCCAGTGCGCTAACCGCTTTGCCATTGACCCATCTAAATTCATTCTTAGAGAAATGACAGTTTGTTTATTATACAATTTGTTGCTTATTTAATTATACTACTGTATTATTAAACATAATAGTTTTCATATCATTATACAGTCAATTCACTAATATATTGAGATTGATTTCAAAAATTCTAATTAATACCTTAAGCAAATATAAAACTATCTTAATCAAATTTCACTGAATCTAATTGTATATCATGATAACTAAAATTAAATATTTAAGTACCTAAATCAGTTCAAATATTCCAACAATAATTTACTATTGCCAATTTAAAAAAATCTGTAGCCCGATGCAGAAATTAGAAATTCTTTCAATTAATTTAAATTGTGTGTTTTCTTAATTGTGTTTTCAGTCTGAGTTCATGACATGGGTTCATGACATAATTTGGGGTACATATAATTAATATTTGGCATAAGACCGATTAAGTATTTGAGGAGCTATAAAAAAATAATAATTTTTAAATTAGAATTGAATCCATACAAGTATATGCTATTCCAATAAGTTTAAATATTTTTTCCAAGAGATCTACATGAAAATCTAAAAATTTATGAAGCTTACACAAATATTTACATTTTAATTTAATGATTTAAAAATTGATATCACACGTTAAAAAATTAACAGAACAAGATTAGTGGTTTAGCTATATCAGGAAATATAAAGTACATATATAGGTAGATATTTGAGTTTGAGGGAAAATATTATACTATGTGTTGAAGATTACAATAGATGTTGATACGAACCTACGTTAATGTAATGAACTCGCAAATAAATACAAATAAGTAGGTAAATACTGAAATCAACGAAAAATGCTACATTTTTACACAATCATGAGAACTTGACATTGACATAAAAATTTAGGGAAAAAACGTGAGTAGCTGAGAATACGGTGCCACTTTATACGATTTAATACTTATGGCGCAAATTAATAATATTATTTCCATTTATATGAAATAATGTATAAATAATTCATATACAAATAAATTCCAAGAATTTCATTGACTGGAGTTGATACATCACACCCAAATATTGAAGGTCTTATAAAAATACGCATTTCTTCAAAAATACTTACAAATTAACTTTCACATAACTATTATAAAATGTGTATTTATTAAATATCAAACAAATAATCACAATTTAAAACAAAATAATATAAAAGGCACGTTTCTAAACACCACAAAATCCAAAAATAAACATTTCACTTAATATTACTTTATTATGTTGGTGGTCCTTAAAATAACCATAGATGAAATATGAAGGTAAAAGCTCTACTAACTGTAGTCGTTTAAGCACTAATACTGAACCAAAGTTTTTTTAACATTAAATTTTATCCTTGGAAGAATTTTATTTTTGAAATTTATATCAAAATCTTGACAGAAGTTGTAGCAACCCTTGGAGGAATAAAAACGATAACAACCCCTATTAAATTTGAGATGCATATACAATTTATTTTGAAATTTTGATATTGCTCATATTGATTTCAATATTATGCGTATATCAACCATCAGAGCTACATCATTACAAACACTTACTTATACAATTTTTAAAAATGAATGGGCTAATATGTACTAGGAATCAAAGTTTCATGGGGACATCTACATAATCTTAGATTATATTATATATTTCTATGTACATCATATTATATTAAACCATTAATGATTAGGTACTAAACTTACAAATAAATATATTATGTTGAAGAAAATGGAAATCATATAACAAAGTAAAAATTTCAAGTAAGTATGTTTCATAGCAATTACAGAATTTTAATTAAAAAACCAAAAAACTTTAATTATTGTGAAACAATTAAGCATCTATACTTGTATTACTAGGTATTATGATACCGGCCGGTCAGTCGTCACGAGTGACGTGAGCGAGAGAAATCCGACGCCCCTATATGACGTGCGAGTATTTTCGGGTACCTACCCAAAATACCGCGGGAAGCACCATTCATTTTTGGGGAAATATTTTTTTTATTACTTGGGATATTTTTATTTATAAAATGGAACATTTTGTCTTGTCAGCTGGGAGAAAAAAAGGCGCGCTGAGTTTTTGCCGCGTGTAAAAAGAATTTTTAATTTAAAAAAAGAGGAACGATTCTTTTAGCATTATTTAATTTTTTTCTAAAAGAAAAAAAAAAGTCTGGCCGTGCCGCCAGCCGTCGATTTTCAAGTCCGGTGCCCCAGAGCCGGCAATAATTTTTATGGTATTTTTTCTACCCAACGAAAGTAAGAAACTCTAACTTGAGCCAAGCCTGGTGCAACTGGCTGGGTTTTTCCTGAGACTGTTGCCTTGGCTGAACCGTAGAGGCCTTTGCGCGTTTCGGCGAGTCGCCTGCCAGGGTTTCGTCCGACGGATTCCCTCGGTCAGGTTGTGCCACCTAGGTGTTTCCATCGGCTCTAAGCTAACTATAAGTTTAAATCTTCTTTGCATACGTTGGGCTGAACACGGACCTTCCCAGTGGCCGAGGACGTCCACCAACCCGTAGGTCAATGCAGACTACGCCTGGTGGGCTGTCGATCCACCATCATCGACAGGGGTCCAAGCTGGGAGACCACGTCCTCACGGTGAGTGGCCTTTAAATGTTCTCTTACCTTGGTCCAGTAGTATTTAACAGTTTATCCGAGGGGAGTGACACGTTGAGACGACGCTTCACGTCGTCCCTAGCGCTCCACCTAAACTGCACACGTCTACGCTGAGTGCTGTTCGGAGCTGGTCAGCGGCCTTGCCATCTGAGTCTCCGGACAGCGTGAAGCGAAGGAGTGTCAATTAGATGTTATATTTATTATACAAGGTGTCTCAAACGAAAGTTTATATTTGTATTCGGAGCGTTATGTGGAGATATTAGACGACTTCTTGGTAACTGAACTGCAAAACTTCCCTGCTATAACCAAATAACATGGTTCCAGCAGGACGGAGCAACGTCACACACGTCCAATACCTACATCTCTGCCACGAGTTCGTGAAATTTTCCTAAGCAAATTGATCTCCAGGAGAGGTGACATAAATTGGCCTCCACGCAGTCCTGATTTAACCCCTATGGACTTTTTCCTATGGGGTTATCTTAAATCTAAAGTTTACGCCAATAAACAGATTTCCCTGGCAATTTGAAAGAAAATATCCATCACGAAATGGTAGCCATCACTGAGTCCACCTGCCGAGCCGTCATTATAATAAATAATTTTACTGTTCGATTAAATGAGTGCTGCGAACGCGAGGGTCTACATTTGGACGATATTATTTTTAAGAAATAAATTCCCAAATTGTGTACTTTAATAATAAATAAACATTTTTTCGATACACGACTTTCTTTTTTTAATTGATCCACTAAATATAAACTTTATTTTGTGATACCCTGTATAATTTATTTTTATTCATCCAGCTTAGTGGTGCAAAGTTCGATATTTTTGTATGATCCTGTCTTTTAAAATCGATTCATGAAATTTATGCGGATCATCAATTCGCTCTTCGATTCAATATGATTCAAATATAGCTATCCTTATCTATCGTACATAACATGTACGTAGTATGACAGAGAAAACAAAACCGATTCAAAATATGATATGCAAATGTAGGCGTTAAAATGTTTGCATTTCAATGTACTTAATAGTCAATATTGCTTAAATATTTTATGAACCATAATGAATTAGTCGTGAATCGAAGATCGCCTTCAAAATAGTATATTCAATTATAGACGTTACGTATTTGTTTTTCAAAGTATGTTGCGGTCAAAATTGCTTAACATATTTAAGAACCGCAATGAATTAGATTTTATGAACCATAATGAATTAGTTGTGAATCGATGATTGCCATGAGTCGGTATGTGTATCGCATTCTAACGATATATTTTCTATGAGATAGAAAGTGTGAGAGTGATGTCTGGGTCATGAGCGGATCGTTGTGGCAACGTGAACCGTGAGTCACCGATTCAATTTAATGATCCGGTCAAATAATACGGATCACTCATTTTTCCCCGTCGCTAGTAGTGGTGCAAAGTTCGATATTTTTGTAAGATCCTGTCTTTTAAAATCGATTCATGAAATTTATGCGGATCATCAATTCGCTCTTCGATTCAATATGATTCAAATGTAGCTATTCTTATCTATCGTACATAACATGTACGTAGTATGACAGAGAAAACAAAACCGATTCAAAATATGATATGCAAATGTATGCGTTAAAATGTTTGCATTTCAATGTACTTAATGGTCAATATTGCTTAAATATTTTATGAACCATAATGAATTAGTCGTGAATCGAAGATCGCCTTCAAAATAGTATATTCAATTATAGACGTTACGTATTTTTTTTTCAAAGTATGTTGCGGTCAAAATTGCTTAACATATTTAAGAACCGCAATGAATTAGATTTTATGAACCATAATGAATTAGTTGTGAATCGATGATTGCCATGAGTCGGTATGTGTATCGCATTCTAACGATATATTTTATATGAGATAGAAAGTGTGAGAGTGATGTCTGGGTCATGAGCGGATCGTTGTGGCAACGTGAACCGTGAGTCACCGATTCAATTTAATGATCCGGTCAAATAATACGGATCACTCATTTTTCCCCGTCGCTAATCCAGCTTACTTAAGGACGAAAACTATACCTACATTATTTGTCCCATCCAAGGGAGACACTATACTTGCCTCCCAGAATATCTACATTCTAAAACTGACCCAGGGCGGCACTCTATGTCGGTTCCAAATCTAATTGTTGTACAAAAAAATGACAGGGAAATATACACATTTTCTGTTTTTTATATATTTTATTTTATTCTACAAACATATAAGAATTACCTCGAAGATTTTACAACTTACGCAGTGATAAATCACACTAACAACAGCCTGGCCCGGGACCTAAATGTCATCGTGTAATTATGTTCAGGGTATGTGAATTAGGTAATTAATTTATTGTAGTTAATTGGTACCTAAACGATTTATATGAATAAATATATTTTTTATGAAATTCGTTCAAGGGCATAAACGAATCGATTGCTCAAGAAATACGGAATATGTTTTTTTTATTGATCAAATGGTTTGAATGAATCAAAACAATTAAAATATGTGTCACATACGTGTAACGTAATTTAATAAAAAAATAACAATTAATTTATAATATTTTGATTGGAGATCATTACACCTCAATTTTTTTGATCATCCATTGGAATATAGCCAAAATTGAAAATGACATGGATAAAGGCACAACCGATGCTCGAAACCAAGCCCATGCACTAAAACAAAACAAGATGAACATCAAATTAGGTATATAATTAGATAAGTATTCAACTTGTTACTAGTTTTACTTAATAATCAATTATATTAGATTGTAATATAAGTGCAGATTATTTTAATTATTTTCTGATAAAGAAATGATTTTTTAGCTTGAGATTTAAAAATAATTTCCGTAAAAATAAAATCATATTACTCGTATGGTTCATCTGAAATGAGGTATGGTTTTGGAGTTTCAATCACACCACAATCTGAAATGATCACATCGTGGATTGGATGATCATCAACATCTGTAGTCACATGTTCGATTATGTGAATAAAATCTTGTCCTTCAATTACCTAAAATAATGAATAATCACTTTTTCTAACAAGTACTAATTAATGTAGAATTTGCCAGCTTATTTGCAGTACTTGCACGCTTTGTATGTATTCGCACGCTTATTACTGTATTACAATTTTATCACATGTAAAATACAGGCAATAAGCGTACAACGCAATACACAAATATATGTTAATCCTTATTTTTTTTAAAAAAGAATGAATATGTCCTTGTAGTAACAAGTACATATACATCCTCATACATTCCCTAAACTAAGCATAAATGCTTGTGCTATAGGTGAACGAAATCGGTCGTGGCAGGATTCGAACTCGAGACCACTGTATTACTAATCCAACGCGCTATTTGCTCTGGCACCACCCATTTAATCAGTAAATATTGTGTATTTATCTTGTTTTTTTCAAATAAATAAACGTTTTGAGTTTCAATGCGAAAAAAATCTTTGTTTCAAATTTGTAATTTAACAATAGACTGATTTTAATGAAAATTATACTACGCAATAAGAAAATAAAAATAAGTTATTTTTATTCCAATTAAGAATCATACGTGCGTTTATTTTTATACATATGTACATGCGATTATTAATGGGTACATATCGAGGGTATACAACCAAAATGCACTAAGTCATATTTTGTTGATTTTGAGTTAATTAAACATCTGGACTTATTTTTAAGTGTTTTATTACTACCAAAACGCACTAAGTCCTATCATTATTTATTTCTGAAATAAAAATATTACTAAGTCATATCAACATCTTAAATTTCTGCCAAAAAGCATCATGCATTTTGGTTGAATAAATTGTAGCAATATTATTAACTAAGTCAACTTAGTGCATTTTGCCTGTAACGATGGTACGCGGTCGATGAGACATCTATCAAATAAATCTATCACTAAGTCATTTTGACAGTTCCGTGTTTGTTGTGTGGTTTTCTATCGTGAAGTTTTTAAATAAATATTATCATGTCTCAGTCTTTGAGGGCAAAACATATTATAGAATTGTGTTTATTACAAAAAAAAATGAATGCAGGTATGTAAATTTTCTTATACTTAATAATTGTTATTCATTAATTTGCGGTTCAGTATTCACTTATAACTTTGAGGTTATGTCTGTTAATTTTCAACAAAATTAAATCAAAATATCATAAAATGAATCATAATAATCTATATTGGTTTAAATGATATATAAATATGGATTAACTATAATTTTTAATTAAGTGTATCGTGACATGGTTTTTTTTATATAAAATTCCTGTATTTTAGGTGAAGATTTATCAGATAAGACTGTGGATACAACTAACATGTTCAAAAGCACATCGGATGGACAATTAAATGATGATTTACCAGGTAAATAGATTTTGGTCATAATACTATATAGTTTATTATTGATTTGCTCATTTAGAACATAGCTGGTTCTTTTGAGGTGTAAACTAGTTTGTCTATGTATTATCCTCTAGCGTTTTTGTGTTATGTGTTTAAACAATATAATTATTGTCTCGCTGAATGTGTAATATAATTATTAGAAAATGGTAAGTGTTCTATATAAATTGTAATCGTGTTTTATATTTTTGTAGGAAAACTTTTATCAGACACTCAGACAACTGTCAATAATGTAAATGTAACAAACACTGCAGATATGACAACTAAAATTAATTTTAACTTGACACAAGTTGATGAATCAGGTAAATTATTCATATTTATTTATCGATTTAATATTAAAGAAACCAAAAAGTCACCATTATTGGCTTTTAGAAATATCTTTCAGAAGACGTTAATAAATATTATCAATAATAATGGTTAATTCACTATCAATATTGTATTCTTGGTATTTCTATTCCCTAAATATTAGCAGAGATTACAAAAATATGTTTCAAAAAAGTTTTTAAAATAAACGAGGCATGGATTATATTTTGAATTAATACTTTTTGTATTGAAATTAAATTCTTGTTACAGAAAGCGACTTAGATGAAAGCCAACTAGATGTACTAAATCAATTGAACAGTATAGGATTAATGGATTGTTTTGATGAAAACAGAGAGGATTCTTTCACAGAAAACCAATCAAAAAGATACATACTAAATGAAATCACAGGACTTTTCGTTCCTGCAAATAGCGACGATGTTGAAAATAATGACAATGTTATTGGTGAAGAGTACATTCTTAATGAAACTACAGGTAATTTTGAATTAATTAGTAATGAGAATAATAATAATGTGCCTAAACAATCAAAATCCACAAGGTGGAAAAAGGCTACACCAGAAAACTGGAAAAAAAATGTAAATAAAAAAAAACGGGACAGTTGTTTACCATATGAAAATTACAAGGGCATGGTAGAAGCTAAATTACCAATTCCTTTGGGTTTTCACAAATGCAAATTTAACTGCAAAAAATTTACTGAAGAAGACAGAAAAGAAATTTGCAAATCATATTGGGGATTATCTTCATATGAAAGAAAAAAAGATTTTATTCTTCAAAATGTTATCGAACATGCACCGGTATATCGAAGAGCAAGAACAGAAAATGCTGTAGAGCGAAAAAGTGCAAGAAGCTATTATTTTTGCAAAATATATCAAAAAGAGAGGGTTTGCCAGTCATTTTTTTTTAAAACATTGCATATTTCGAATAGGCCAGTAATACAAGCATTTGCAGGAAAAGACAAATTAGGGGGACACTTTTCCTTATCTGATAAAAGAGGAAAACATAGTCCGTCTAATAAAACTAAAGATGAGGATATGAAGGCGGTAAAAACACATATTGAATCTTTTCCAGTAATGGAAAGCCATTACACCAGAAAAGATTCACAAAAAAAATATTTAGACTCAAGCCTTTCAATAGCCAAAATGTATAGTTTGTACAAAGAATGGTGTGAAGAATTGAAACAAAAACCTGTTAGTGCAATTACTTATCGCCGAATATTTTGTAAAAACTATAATTATTCATTTTTTAAACCAAAAAAAGACCAATGCACATTCTGCAATAAATATAAGTCAAGCAGTGATGAGGGCAAAGCTGAGATGAGAAGAGAATATGAAGAACACCTGCAACGCAAAAAAGATAGTTTGAAGGAAAAAGATGAGGACAAAGAGAGGGCATCTAATGACCCTACGTTTATGACAGTTACGTACGATTTGCAAAGTGTCCTACAGATTCCATCGTCAGAGGTGTCTTTGTTGTATTATAAAAGAAAATTAAATATGTATAACCTAACTATTTACGAAGGTTTGAAACCTAATAGGGGCTTCTGCTTAGCATGGACAGAAGTCAATGGAAATCGTGGAAGTTGTGAAATCGGAAGCTGTCTTTTGTGGTACATAAAAAATCGTTTACCAACACACATCAAACACTTATCTCTGTTTTCTGATACATGTGGAGGTCAGAATCGAAATTTACAATTGGCAGGTCTATTCCTTAATTTAGTGCAGGTTTCAGAACTAGATGTAATTGAACAAAAGTTCTTAGAAAGTGGACACTCATACATGGAATGTGATTCTATGCATAGTGCTATCGAATCGAAAAAAAAACACACCTCTGTCTTTTGTGTCAATGATTGGTTAAACATTTTTCGATTGGCTAGAACGGAAAATGCAAAAAAAAACAAACAACCGTATGAAGCACATGAGCTTTATTTTAATGATATGTTTGATCTTAAGACATTAGCGAATGAATTAATTACAAATAAATCCATCAACACTGTAGGAGAAAAAATTAATTGGCTTAAAATAAAGGTGTTAAGATACGAAAAGAGACATCCATTTATAATTCAATATAAATATAACTATTCTGATAGTTTTCAATTATTAAATGTCAAATCTAGAAGACGATCAAACCGAGTTAACACTCAACATTTTACTAACATCGAAAACATTGGGAAAAAATATGAAGAACAGTTAAAAATTAGTCATTTGAAAAAAAAAGATTTGTTAGAACTCTGTAGTAAAATGGTAATCCCAAATGTTTTCCACAATTGGTTTGAAAAATTGGTGGCTGACGATCATTTAAATGATTGTCGTTTACCAGAACCTGGAACAGATGAATCTGATTCTGAAAATTAATTTATGCCTATAATGTAAATTTAAATTGTATTTTTCATGCCTATTGACTTTTAAAATGTAAATTATGATTGGATTTTAATGTCTATTAGTCTATTTACTTTTTTATACAAAATTTAAATTGTTTTTGTTTATGCCTAATAACGTTTTTTTTAAATAAAGTTATTTTTTTAAGCTTCATTACTTTTCTAATATAAATTTAAAAAGCTTTTTTATGTCTGTTAACTTATATAATGTAAATTTAAATTGTATTTTTTATACTTATTGACTTTTAAAATATAAATTTAGATTGGATTTTAATGTCTATTAGTCTATTTACTTTTATACAAAATTTAAATTGTTTTTGTTTATGCCTAATAACTTAAAAAAAAAAATCAAGTTATTTTTTTGAGCATTATCACTTTTCTAATATAAATTTAAATAGCTTTTTTATATCTGTTAACTTATATAATGTAAATTTAAACAATACTCTTTTTACTAATAACTTTTTTTATATAAATTGAAATTGTATTTTTTATGCATGTTAATTTTTATAGTATAAATTTAAACTATTTTTTTAAGTCTTAACTTTTATAATAAAAATATTTCTTATGTCTACTAATTTTATAGATATATTTTTTTAAATAAATAATGTTTTCAAAGAAATTGTATTCTATTCATATCATGATTCTTTGTGGGAAATTGTTTTTAGTCCTAGTTTGTCTCATTCAGGATACTCAAAAACAATCACACAAATGCATGTAGATTAACTATCTGGAAAAGCATAGGTAACCGTAGGTCTCCCTTTCCTTCCTGATTTTCCTCTCGTTTCTGATTTAGTGTAAATTCTCACTTTTTGTTTTGTTGTTTTATACACTGGCTGCGTTATTATGTACATGCTGACACTAAGTTATGTACTTTTTTCTTAGATGGCTGACTAGAAGAAATTGCCTCCAGGCAATAAGTCCGCCATTTGTACTATGTAATTTTATGTATGTACAAAAAGTGTTAAAATAAATAAATAAAAAATCATCTGCTTTTATTAAGAAGATAATAAAATCGTTAAACAGAAAAAATGTCGTACAAGGATTTTTTTCCAAACAGTGGAGAATGACAAATTGTATACAGTCAAAATGCACTAAGTCAGCAAGTGCTTTAATAAACATTCAATAAACTATAAGATTAAAAACAATATTTTTTAATTGTGCTATATTTGTATTCAAAACTATTAATTTATCACTTCAATGTTATTGAACATTCAAAAATATTAAAGGGGAACACACAAGTTTGCATTGAAAATATAATTTTCATTAAAGTGCCATTATCTCGAAACAGTAAAATATGACTTAGTGCATTTTGGTTGTATGCCCTCGATATGTACTACCTACTG
This sequence comes from Molanna angustata, assembly GCA_963576475.1. Classification (NCBI taxonomy): domain Eukaryota; kingdom Metazoa; phylum Arthropoda; class Insecta; order Trichoptera; family Molannidae; genus Molanna; species Molanna angustata. The sequence goes on from OY754968.1 coordinate 11,296,906, forward strand.
AAAATAAATATTTTTTACCTTTCCAAAAACTGTATAATGGCCATTCAGCCACGGAGTGATTACTGTTGTTATGAAAAATTGGCATCCATTTGTGTCCTTTCCTAAAAAAAACTTCTTAATAAAATATGAAGTATCGTAGATACCATTAATATTTACATGGTAGGTACATATTATATTCATTATGACATTCGCTTCTACATATATGATATATGTATGCATACGAGAGCTATGTATGTAACACATGAGATGTAATTGTCGATGTCGTTAGTGTATAGTATAAGAATACAATAAACTCTTAAATCCAAATTATTGAATATTTTAAAATATTTTGTTTTACATACAAAACAGGATAGGATAGTGTGGAGGCCAGTCCTTTTTTCTTATGCCGAATATGTACCTATACAACTTGATGGTATGTGTGTGTATCAAACAATTGAGAGTCCCCGTAGATATTGTGTAGGTATTATACCATACAAAATGTTAAGAAAATTAAATTATCTAGTTGGAGTATTTCGGAAAAAAATGGAAAAAAATGAAATTTATAGGCAGGAAACACATAAATTTGTCATAAAAAATATTCTTCTTAATAAAAACTGAGAAATTCTGAAACTTTTTATAAAAACGCTTTTGTAATAAAAATATTAAGTACTTATTAGTTATTACGGTTTTTTGGATATGCTATATAGTTTTGAGCTATATTTGAGATAATCCCTGACTAGAACGAAAATACAAAATTCTGAGCATAAAAAAATTGTAGGCCTAAAGAAGACTTCATATTTTGGCCCACGCAGGATGTGACCTAGATAGGATATTTTGAGTATCTTTACGCATTTAAGAGTTATTTGCTGCTGTTATCCCAAAATTTAGAAAAATGGCATGAATGCGCAGAGCACAAACTATTTTTTTTTGCTTGGTTGGTTTAATCACATGTGTGCGCAAACCATCCGTCTCCAAGCCGAAAAATTTCAGAAAGAAAAAGATGTTTGGCGATAACCATAACTTCAAATTGTTACAAAAAAATAATCAGTTAAAATATATTCGTTTTGAAAAATAAAAAAAAATATTAAAAATTATATAAAAACATTTTAGGGAGGTTTTACTAGATGGGTAGTTTTATAAATATATGTATTAATACCATTATTAGCCATTGCAATAAGACCAGATGATTTAAATTCAGTTTCTAAATTTTCATCTTCAAAAGTCGGTCCAAATATACTAATTGATCCCAATCCATTATTGTATACAATGTCACCTCCTGTAATAGAATGAATATTAGTTAATGTAGGTACCTAAAAATGCACGATGAAAATATTATAGATGCTTGATTAAAAAACGAATTATCCAAAAATAAACTAATTACCTTGAATCATGAAGCGTTTGATGACACGGTGAAATTTGGTTCCACAGTAAGTTCTCTTATCAATTCCTACAGTAGCAATTTGAACGAAATTTTCCACCGTTTTTGGTGCAAGTTCTCCAAAGAGCCCAAGAACTATTCTACCGAGAGGTTTGTTGTCCTTCATTATATCCAAGTACACTTGATCAGTGACTTTCAAATTTTTACTCTGAAAAATGTTATACTTTTATTATATGCCTAAAAACTAATTACAAATCTGTGCATTTAATCAAATTTACATAGATTCTTACATAACATGATGATAAACAGTAAAAAAACAAAACAAGTATTGTGTGTATATTTTTTACAAACATGTTGTGATATCAGTAAAGACAACATTTAAAATGAACGAGGAAAAAACAATATCTTCATAATTCACATGGATGAAGCCTTACAACTAAGGATTACGTTACATATAAGTTTAGTATTTATGTACTTGTTTCCGACATTCAAATATTTCATCATACTAAAATAGAGCTTCCGCATTGGCGTGCAACCAATACTTATATTTAAGTAAAGATAATTATTATGAAGAAAGAATAATTATCTTTAAATATAAGTAATTTGATTTTATATATCCTCTCAATATACCTACAAAAAAAGAACATTTGTGTACAAACAAATTTTTGAACCTCACAGTGGCGAATTTTTGTGGGTGTGTCATTAATCATGATGTAAAATTTATTATATAATATATAAGTATGTACCTATAAAGGTAAAATTGTTATAAAAATGCATAAAATATGCAGTGTAATTATTATTTTTACATCAAAAATACAAATGTAACCGTCGATATCATGGTAAAATAAAATAGGTACACATACAAAATTTATCTAAAGAATTTGAATTACCTACAAGAATGTGTAAAAATGAATGCAAAAAAGTACATATTTATTTCCTCTAACAGCCGAATTCAAATAACCTATTTGATTTAAAATAATATATCTCAGAGAAACTCATTCGTGCGACTCAGCACACATGAAATCATTTGAAAACATTCATATATGAAAAAAGTGCATAGGTATTTAGATTGTGTAAACTTTTAATATTTTTCCAGATCTTTTCTATGTGATAATATAATTAAAGTGATTTTTTTTTATAATAATGACTTAGTGGAAGTGTCTAAAAACTATGAGATAACCTCAAATTATCTTAATAACTATTTCTAATTTTTCAACTGCTAATTCGTGATGGAATTCCATTATCAATATTATAAAATTACTTAAAAAAATAAATAACAACACAAATTTTTAACTTTATTCCACTCATTTAAAAAATTGTGTTGTTACTGTTACTATTGCCGTGCAGAGGGTGTCTTTATGAGGAGCTCGACTTCTGGGATCGAACCAGTTGATCGGCTAAATACTTCTGCGTGTTCTTTAACCATGCACGACTGTAACCGACAATAGAATTGGGTATTTAAATAGACATATAAATAAGAACTCAAAGATTTAAACTTACTGGATTTATTCACAAAGTTAATTACACATGATACTGGTATTACGCGAAGATTATAAATATTAAAACTCGATAAATTTAAACGACTACAGGAACGTGGCTGGGTCGTAACGAATTCCGGTCAGGGGAGAAGCTGGTAGGCAGGAACGAACTTGAATGCCGATGAACGGTCCGTCGCGTCATTTATACCTGGCGTGACGTCACCGATTGTGCGCGCGCCGATTTTCCGAAATGTGATAGGTCTTGCCATACACTCCCTCACCAGTCCGGAAGACGGTACAACTATGGCCTCTGAATCCCTGAGTCTCTGTAACATAAAAATAAAAAAAAATTCAAAGTATTTGTTTTTAAAGGTATACATAACTCTTATTGTTCTAAGTGTATGCTAGACATCTTACATTATTGTTAAATTATGTCTGCATCATTAAGTTTATCAAAGCTAATTGTTCCATAATTACTGATAACAAATTCTGTTATCTAAAATACAAACAAATATTGGTTAAAAATACAAACTTTTCGATAACTTTACATTACTTATTGTGGACAAAATCATTCCTTAATTGAATGTATGTTTGTTCAAAATATTTTAAATAAACACTAAAACATAACTATAATAATAAACTTTAAGTTTTAACGCTACTCTGAATATATTGAGTGCTTATGAAAATAATACAAAGTGCAGAAAAAGAAATTATAACTTTAAGTACATCGCTACTCTATTAATATTGAGTGCTTGTGCAATTGACATTACCTGAAAATAACAATATGTGCGTGAGTCAGTTCACTATTAAATAAGAATGCACTTTTGTTGGTATATGGAATGTGTCCTTATGGTATAATTTTGTTTACAAATAATACAATTAAATATGACACTTGATATAGATTAAATTTTTACATACTTAGGTATTTAAGGAGCTGTGCATTATTACATTCTCTTTTCATTTAAAAAAACTATAAATACACATTTTATTTTAAATTCTACTTCTTAATACTCATAATGAAAATAGAAACTTGTTACATAATATATATTCAAATTAGTTAATAAGCTATATAGAGTGGTAAGGCTAAATTATCATAAAATAGAACATTTTCATTCTTAAAAAGGATAAATAATCTTTGCAATGTCTATACATATCAAATATGTTTCTTTTATATTAGGAAAATTTTATATATTGTACCGAAATTTATATTTATTTATTTTATTATGGTTCAAAGTCTTATTTATTTTTACAATTTATATTTCTACAATTTATATTTTTACAAGGTTTTTCTAGTTTTTCCAACTCACTACTCAAATCTTTTGTTTTCATTTTTCTTGGGTTCTTATTTTCAAAATATTTCTATTTAAATTTTCAATTTAAATAGAAATAGTACTTAATTTCATAACACTGCCTCCCTCTTAGTTCAGTTCGTCCCGAACAGAATTCTCTAGATGAATAAATCGGCATTTTGAACCTTCTCTACAGTGAGATGCTTTGAAAAAGTAACATGGTACACTTTTTTTTATATTTTTACTGTATCTTGGATTATAGCAGCAAACTAGAACATTAATTCCAGTATTATGAAAAATCTCTTCTATCATATTCCGAACCACTTTCCAATCCATACCATCACTGATCTTTGGAATGCCGAGCTTCATAAGATTCAACTGTAACATTTGATCCCGCATACTTCGTAGACAGTTCCACATCTGAGCATACTCTGCTCGTTCCTCAGACGTTTCCTTATTCGTCATGTAGAATAAATGCTGTTTTCCATGCTGTGAATGGACCGCTTCTCCAATCTTCAGATTCTTGGCTTTTAGCTCATATAACATCCCATACTTTCTCATGATAACTTTGGCTATACCACTAGTCATCTTCATGTCTTGAGCCACACAGTAAGCTAAAACATTATCTTCTGGGATATCGAAGAGGTCTTGCTCAATTTCCACAGTCACACCATGGCGAGTGCGTCGATAAGGAGTCATCATGAATTCCTCGAAGGTCTTTTCTTCACTTTGGACATTGCAAACTTGAGCAACTGGATTTTTTTCCTCATCCTTGTTATCACCTAAAAAGGGAGCCAGGCGATTGAAATGTACCACTCTTGGCTTCCCATTTGGTTTTCTTCGTATACGATAAACCACATCATTAATCCTTTTGATCACTTCATACGGTCCTTCCCAGGATTTCTGAAGCTTTGGTGAGTAGCCTCGTCGTCGTTGTGGATTAAATAACCAAACCAAGTCTCCAGCCTGATAACCACCTTCCACAGCTTTAATGTCGTATCGCTCCTTCATCTTCTCACTAGCTACTTGAATATTGGACCGTACACGGTCATGTATAGCATTCATTTTCCTCCGAAGATCTGACACATAATCTTCTCCAACTAGATCTTCTCCAGGCTTAGATCCATACTGCAGGTCGCAAGGTAACCGTAACTCACGGCCAAAAATCACACTTGCCGGTGTTTGCCCTGTTGTCTCATGAATTGCTGCTCGATAAGCTAATAAGAACAAGTGGATGTATTCGTCCCAATCCTTCTGGTGATCGGACACTGCTTTTGACAAAAATCTTCCAATTGTTCGATTCATTCGCTCCACCATTCCATCCGACTGTGGATGCAAAGCAGTTGTTCTCGTCTTTCGAATTCCTAATGCTTCACAAATTCCCTGGAATACGGCTGATTCAAAGTTTCTTCCCTGGTCCGAGTGTAACTCCAATGGTACTCCAAAACGACTTATCAGTTCCCTTACCAAGACTTCAGCAACAGTGGTAGCTTCTTGATTCGGTAGTGCATAGGCTTCTGTCCATTTACTAAAATAGTCCATTGCTACCAGAATATATTTATTCCCTCTTTCCGTTGTGGGAAACGGCCCTGCTATGTCAATGGCTATCCTTTCAAATGGGCTACCAACATTATACTGCCTCATTGGCGCACGCCTTCGTTTCTGAGGTCCGTTTGAAGTGGCACAAGTTACACATCTTCTACACCAATCTTTTACATCTCCATTGTAATTGACCCAATAAAAACGTTGACGAATTTTTTCTGTGGTTTTTTTAACTCCCAAGTGTCCCCCAGACACATCATTGTGAAGCAGTTTAAGAACTTCAGGAATTCTCTTCCTTGGAATCAATAGTTGTTGTCTCTGCTGTGTTCCATCTTCATTCTCCAATACACGCTTTAACAACCCATTTTCCACGACAATGGATTGCCACTGAGCCCAGTATGACTTAATATTTGGAGATAGTGAAGCTATTTCTTCCCATAAAGGTCTTTGATCATTTTCCTTCCACTGCATTACAAACTTGAGATCTGGGTCTTCCAATTGGTCTGCTCGTATTTCATCATCTTGCCAAAAATTGTCAACGACCGTGGTTCTACAAGCTATAAAAAACTTTTCCTCAGCCTTATTACAGTGCTGGCAATCCTCTGGACATGGTCGCCTTGACAGTGCATCGGCATTTCTATGATGAAGTCCGGCTCGATGTTCAGAATCATAGTCATATTCTTGCAATCTCTCTATCCATCTTGCCACTTGACCTTCAGGATTCTTGAATCGCAAAAGCCACACAAGTGCCGAGTGATCTGTCCTTAAAAGAAATTTCCGTCCATATAAATACTTGCGAAAGTGCTCAACTGACTTGATAACAGCAAGCAATTCTCTTCGTGTTACACAGTAATTGCGTTCTGGTTTCGACAATACTTTACTGAAGTAAGCAATCACGCGTTCTGCCCCATCTTGTACTTGGGAGAGCACACTTCCGATACCAACGTTACTTGCATCTGTATCCAGAATAAACATTCCTTCAGCTCGAGGATAACTCAAAACCGGAGAATTAATTAGAACCTGTTTTAATTCTTCAAATGCATGTTGGCACTTGAAATCCCATATGAATTCACTGCTTTCCTCCGTGAGTTTTGTCAGTGGCTTTGCGATGTCAGCAAAGCCTGGAACAAATCGTCGATAGTAGGTACTCAGACCCAAAAAGCTTCTTATTTCATGTTTGTCTTTAAGTACTGGCCAATCTCGAACAGCTTTAATCTTCTCAGGATCTACTGCTACTCCCTCCTCAGAGACAACATGACCTAGATAGTTGACTTGCTTTCGGAACAATATACATTTCTTGCAATTGAGTTTAAGGTTGGCCAACCTCAATCGTGAAAATACCTGTTCCAAATTTCCTAAATGTTCTTCAAAACGCTTCCCAAGTACGATGATGTCATCTAAGTATACCAAACAGGTCTCCCACGATAATCCTCTTAGCACACTTTCCATTAGTCGTTCAAACGTAGCCGGTGCATTGCAAAGTCCAAATGGCATCACTTTGAATTGCCACAATCCACTTCCAACAGAAAACGCCGTTTTTTCTCTATCCTTGGGTTCCAATCCAACCTGCCAATAACCACTCTTTAGATCCAAAGTTGAGAAGATCTTACAACCAGCCAATGTATCTAGGGTGTCATCGATTCGAGGCAGTGGATAACTATCCTTCTTAGTTACATTATTCAATAAGCGAAAGTCCACACAGAACCGAGTTGAGCCATCTTTTTTTTTAACTAACACTACTGGTGAAACCATGGGCTGCTTGATGGTTCAATAACGCTATCCCTTTCCATGTCTTGAATAATTTGATCTGCTTCCGCCCGCTTTGCTAATGGTAGCCTTCTAGGTAATTGGCGGATAGGCCTTGCGTCACCCGTATCTATTTGATGTTGCACAACATTGGTTCTTCCTTTAGAAAGACTCGCATTCTCAAAAACATCTTGATAATGAGCAATGAGGTATCTAATTTGTTTGCTTTGTTCTTTGGTAAGTTCCTTACAAGCATCTTTTACAAAGTCTTCAAGATGTTTTGGTACATCCTCTGAAGAAACTTGTGCGATGCAGGCATTTTGTGTTACTGATGAAACTGATGAACACACACTTAAATAAGCTCCTTTTTTGACAGTTACTGGATATTCATTTATGTTCATTAATCTGACTAAAATTTCCTTTTGGTTTTGAATCAGTGCTCTTGCAATTAATACTCCTTTTCCTGCTTCATTGTTGGCGTTGGACTCCACAACCAAAACATGTCCATTCGGGATAACACAGTCTAAATTGACTCGTACTAACATCTCACTTTGTTTTGGAATAGTTACAACATCCGCTGCAAGAACACGTGTAGAAAATTCCTCACGCTCTTGCACGAGAACATCTTCATCTCCAATTTTCAAAGATCGCCTCTTTAGATCCAACTGGAATCCATATTTCGCCATTATGTCCATTCCGAGAATAACTTCCTCCTCTATATTCGCCACTAGCACCTGATGATCGAAGATAGAACTACCAATTTGAAAGTTGGCATATGTCTCACCACATATAGATGCCGACTCCCCAGTAGCTGTTCGTAATGTCCATTTAGTTGGTGTAATACACTTTTTGTTATAAAGCAAATCTGGTCTCATGATTGTCATCGTTGCTCCAGTATCCAGCAAAAGTTTCAAATTCTTTCCATTTACTTTGCCATTTATAAACATACTGGTATCTCGACCACTGAATGATGCAACAACTGCAGATCTCTTTGAGGCATTGGTAATGTAGGTCAACAGTTGCCCCTTCCCATCAACCCTTTTTAGTTTTCCTGTGGCTGTTGCTGTTGCGTTGTTGCTTCATTTGGACACCGATTACGTAGATGTCCAGCTCGTCCACAACCCTAGCAGCGCAACTGTCTTTTTCTTCCTTGCAATGCCTTCATCACCTTTTCGACAATGCATTCGATGAGTTTTTGATTCTCTTCAACGGCCTCAACAACGCGGGCTTGAGCATGACCTCGTAAAGATTTTTTTATAGATTCAAATTCGAGTGCCTGGGTTAGAGCGTCACTCAAAGTTTGTGGTCTAGCTAGTTTTACAGCTTGTTGTGTCTCATTTGCCCACAATCCATCCAAGAACTTTTCTACTGCAAGGCTTTCACACACATCATCAGGAACCGTAGGGTATGCATATCTAATTAGACGCGCTATATCCGCCTCAAATTCCTGGAGAGTTTCATTAGATTTCTGATTACGATTCTTAAGTTGTGACCTGTAAAACTGTTCCATGTGCTTATGTCCAAATCGCATCTCAAGTCTCTCAATCAACAATTTTAAATCTCGTCGCTCAGCTAGAGGAATTGTCTCCAAAACTTTTAAAGCATCACCTCGTAATGATACACTCAACACTGAGGCCTTTCTTGTCATGGACCAGCCATTTATCATGGCCACTGTCTCGAACAATGTTAAATATTCTTCCCAGGGGCATTTTCCATCAAAGGTTGGCATATCATTTCGCACGCACTCCACTGTTGGTACTCTTGTATCTTCTACACACTTAAAATTTGTATCTACAGCTGAATTTTGCTCGGAATTCATTGGCGTGATTGAAGGAAGCACTTGATTCTCCAAAACTTTCATCTGTTTAGTTAATTCATTTATCTTCTCATCAAAGGTCATAGAATAATTCTGGAATTTCTTTTCTATAGTATTTGAATGCTTTTGAAGCATCGCTACTTCTCCTTTGATTTCTTTAATTTCTCCTTTTATATCTCTGGAATGTTCTTGAAACTTCTCTTCTATGTCTCTGGAATGTTCTTTTAAGACTTGACAAAGATCGTTGTTAGAGCAAGGCATTTCAAAAAGGTATGTGTCTGGATCCTCACCTACTTCTTGCATCACTTTTCTCAATCGTAGTTGAAGTGCATTTTTATTTCCTGATGTATCAGCGTCTCTCTCCTCCAACTCATGTTTTAAATCAACCACTTTCAACTCTAAAAGAGTTATTTTTTTTGATGCCATAATAAATGTCTTTATAAATAACTATTTTATTTTATTTTATTTTTTTCTTACACAAAAAATACTTGGGTATTTTTATACCCCACACCTGACACCAAATGTACCGAAATTTATATTTATTTATTTTATTATGGTTCAAAGTCTTATTTATTTTTACAATTTATATTTCTACAATTTATATTTTTACAAGGTTTTTCTAGTTTTTCCAACTCACTACTCAAATCTTTTGTTTTCATTTTTCTTGGGTTCTTATTTTCAAAATATTTCTATTTAAATTTTCAATTTAAATAGAAATAGTACTTAATTTCATAACAATATTAATTATTTAATTTGAGTTACTGATTTCAAAGAAAATTGCTCCAAAACATTCTTAATAAATAGATAAATTGGACGTTTTGATAAGCGTCACGTTTGTGCTTTTATGCTTATAAGCGACTTACATGAATCGTTTTTTTTACATAAGTATATACGTCATTTACAAATGAATAATTTTAGTTTCTGTAGCAAAATCGTGCTGGAAAATGAACTCTTCTTCCTGCCTTAGTCACAGTGTGGGGTTGCCGGAGAGAAGATCTTAAACAAGTGGCATCATGATTCTGCGATGGTGTCATCTGGCTTTGCTGTGTGAGCGTTGTTTGATGATTACTCGTCTCTGTAGAGGGGTTGAGGTCATCGTTTATGAAGAATGCTGGCTTCAATCGATCCATTGAGATTTTCTTCGGTTTTTCATTAATAATGATTATTGCAGTTTTTTCATCCATCTCTTGCACCTTGTAGGGTCCGTCATATGGTCGTTGAAGAGGTCTGCGGACTGCGTCATTTCGCAAGAAAACGTACTGGGCATCTTTCATTTGTCTGTGTATGAACGTCTTCGTCTTGTTGTTATTGGAGTTTGGGATGGGACGAAGTTCTGACATCATCTTCTGCAACTTGTGTCCATACGTGTCAGGTTCCTCTGTGGGTGAGCTTTCAAAAAAATCACCAGGCAGCCTGAGGGTGGTTCCATAGGTCATCTGTGCCGGTGTAAATTCTGAGCCTTCTTTGATTGCTGAACGAAGACCAAGCAGTACCAGTGGTAGGGCGTTCGTCCAGGAGGTATTGTTAATCGTCATCAATGATGTCTTTAAGGTAAGATGCCATCTCTCTATAATTCCGTTGCACTGAGGATGGTAAGCAGTAGTTCTCTGATGTATCACGCCAAGTTTGCTGGTTAACTTGTTGAATAAGTTGCTTTCGAATTGACGACCCTGATCTGTAGTGATTGAAGAGGGTACGCCGAAATGGGCGATCCAATTTAGCATCAAAGCGTCAGCGACGGTTTCTGCTGTCATGTCTTTAAGGGGAACTGCTTCTGGCCATCTGGTGTATCTATCTATGATTGTTAGCAGGTATGTGTATTTTTTTGAAGGAGGAATGGGGCCAACCAGGTCCAAATGAATATTTTTGAATCTCCCATCTGGTGCTTTATACTGCTGTAACGGTGTAATGGTGTGACGGTGTACTTTAGATGCTTGGCAGTCAATACAATTGCTTATTACATCTTTGACAGTCTTTTCCATGCCAGGCCAAACATATCTCTGCTTCAATATTTTAAATGTTGCGTTGCTGCCGGGATGACTTACTTTATGGAGTGTTAAAATGACTTCCTTTCTCATTGACTCGGGAACAAATGGTCGTATTACGTTCGTCGAGAAATCGCACCATAACATTTTATTGGTGCCAGGTACCAAAATTTTCTTTAATTGCAGTGATGATTTTTCATGCATTTCCATCATTACACTTTCCTTCTCCTGCTCTTGCGCCATTCGCTGATAATCAATATGTGATGTGATTTGTATTTCGGCAACTCGAGATAATGTGTCTGCGACTATATTGTCCTCGCCGGAAATGTGTTTAATGCTTGTAGAAAATTGGCTGATAAAGTCGAGTTGTCTTTCCTGTCTTGGTGAGTTTACTTTATTTTTTGTGAAGGCGAATATTAGTGGCTTGTGATCTGTGAAGATAGTGAAGTTTCTACCCTCTATTTGTTGTCTGAAATATTTCACTGCTTCGTAAATAGCTGTTAGCTCTCTGTCATAAGTACTATATTTTAACTGTGGATTATTGAATTTTCTTGAGAAAAAAGATATGGGTTGCCATGCTCCATTTTTCATTTGCTGCAAGGAGGCACCCATTGCTGTATCGGAGGCGTCGACCATAATTGATATTTCGGCTGTGGGGTCAATATGTACTAAAAGCGACGCTTGTACCAGGTCGTTTTTACATTTTTCAAAGGCCTTGGTTAACTCTTCTGTCCATTGAATTTTCCTTTTGTCGTTTTTTGTATAACCTTTTAACTGATCAAAAAGTATCTTTTGGGTCCCAGCTGCGTTTTGTAGGTACTTCCTGTAAAAATTTATCATCCCCAAAAATCTTCGAAGACCTTTTGCGTTGGTTGGGGGTTCAATTTTGGTTATCGCTTCAACTCTTTCCTTGATTGGGGAACTTCCATTCTTGTTGATCTTATAACCAAGGAATTCAATTTCTTCTTCTCCTAATTTACATTTGTTTAGGTTGATAATTAGACCATTTTTAGATAGCCTTTCGAACAATAAGTCTAGGTGTTTTTCGTGCTCTTCCATGTTTTTGGAGGCAACCAGGATGTCGTCAATATAAGTGAATACGAATTCCAAATCTCTGGTAATATTATGAAGGTACCTTTGGAAACTCTGAGCTGCGTTAGAAAGTCCGAATTGCATTACTAGAAATTCAAATAATCCAAATGGGGTTATGATAGCGGTCTTTGGAATGTCTTCTTCTTCTACTCGTACTTGGTGGTAAGCTCTGGTTAAATCTATTTTGCTGAAGATCTTCGCATCGTGAAGTTTATGTGCGAAATCTTGTAGTTGAGGTTTTGGATACTTGTCAGGTTTGGTGATTGAATTCAGTCTGCGATAATCACCGCACGGACGCCAATTTCCATCCGATTTCCTGACCATATGTAGGGCGCTGGACCAGTTGCTTTTGGATGGTCGGCAAATGCCTTGTTCGACCATATAAGAGAATTCCTTTTTAGCAATCTCCAATTGAAGTGGATTGAGTCTCCTGACTTTGGCTGTGACTGGAGGTCCCCTCGTCTGGATGTGGTGAGTAACGTTGTGTTCTATGCGCTTTGGGTTCAAATCTGCGCGAGTGATATTTGGGTACTTCTCAATTATTTTGTAAAATTTTGATGTGGAATGAACCGTGGCAATATTCATTATACTGGTTTTGTAGACGATCCCTCTAGTTGACATTCCTGTAGCTTTGTCAATCAATGTTTTCCTTTTAATATCCACTAAAACGTCGTAATATTCCAAAAAATCAGCTCCTATTATGGGTTTTGTGACATCTGCGATGATAAACTTCCATTTGTGACTCCTTCGTAGTCCCAAATTCAGGTTGATTATTTTGTGCCCATAACTAGGTATTACAGTACCATTTGCTGCATAAAGTGGAGTGACGATGCTATCTGTTGAAATTATTGATTTGTCATTTCTGAAATATCTAGGCATTACTGAGATTTCAGCTCCAGTGTCTACGAGATATCTAATTCCTGTTACTAATTCTGTAATGAAGAGACGATGTTTCAACTGCGACTGGGACGTCTCGCACACCTGCCGCAATTTTAGTTTTCCTGATCGTTGAATTTACATGGTGCTATGCAGTTAAATGCTTTTGTTCCGAATTTTTGGTGTAGATGGCAAATGTCTTCTCTTCTATAATTGTTGTTTTGCTTCACGTTGTTGTTATTACTCTTTCTGTTGTCATAGTAATTTTTCTGATTCCTATTTTGGTGATTATTATTGTAGTTTTGGTATCGATTCCTGCTTGGAGAACGTGATCTTGAACGATTCCTCCAATTATTATTATGTTGAGGTCTTGACTGTGTTCTTGATTGTCTATGATCAATTTCCAATCTGACGATCTTGTCTGTCAATAGTTGAATTTGTTGCTGCATGCTGTGAAGTAAGCTGTTAGTGACTAAATCACTCTGGTGAGCTTGACTACTTGCTGATGTGGATGGTGAATTAATGGACTGAATTTCTGTTCTTTCGTTTACTTCCAAGATCCGATCGGCCGTTTGCGCGAGCACGCTGATGTCGTTTGTAATTATTGCCGAGATTATTTCCTGTACTCTATGTGGTAATCTTTCGATCCAAAGTCTTTTAAGAAGTGCATCATTCGCTAAGGTTGGTCCTGCAAGGCTCTGCATGTGTCGAAGTAAATGTGAAGGCTTCCTATCACCAAGCTGTACTCCATGTAGAAGTTGAGAAAGTCTTTTCTCTTCAGATTCCTGAAGGCGGTTTAATAAGGTTTCTTTTAAATGTTGGTATTTATCCTTTGTTGGTGGGTATTGGATGACGTCAGCCACACATGAGATTGTATCGGGGTCCAGTACTCCCAAGATGTGTTGATATTTTGTTTCGTCTTTGGTGATCCTTGCAGAATTGAACTGGGCTTCCACCGTTATAAACCATAGGTAGATTTTGTCCTTCCATACTGTGGGTAATTTTATGTTCGCTGCGAAAATTTCGTTTCTTGATTCATCTGATGTTTGTTGATATGAAGCTCTGTCAAATGTATTCGTGTTGTCCTTGTTCTCCGTTGCCATGATTACAATTCAAATTAAAAGATGAGAATATTTTTTTTAAAGTTACCACTGTTCAAAGCTTGCTTGACTTTTGAAACATAAATGTGAGAAAATTTAAAATTGTTATGCTTTGAATTTTTGGAAAAGAAAAAAAAATTAATCCAATTTTGTTACTAAATGTTTTGTTTAAAATTTGATGCACTACCTATATTCTTTTTAAAATTTTTAAAGTATAATTTTTTTTTAAAAAAAATGAATATCGATAAAACTTTTGTATAAATAAATAAAATTTTTGAATAACAATAAAATTTATTTGTAAAACTTAAGTATTTTGTTCAAATTATTCGCGAAAAAATATTTTTATGATTATTTTTTTAAAGTTTAAAGTAAATCTTAATTTCTTGCTATATTATTAAATGGTTACAGTTAAATAATAATAAAATATTTTAATAATCGTTCTGAAAATACAGTTCATTAATATTTGCACAACATTAAAAATATATACGGAGTATTGTACTGCGCTAATTCCGTTTAGCTTAACTGCGTATAATTAAAAGGGCGGGTTTTTTGTATCTTTTTTCCCACTGACAGTAGCTACTAGTATTTATTTTTGCGGCGTATATTATTTGGTGAGAATAATAATAATAATACTGCTCGCACTATGCGACGACGATGTGTCGCTAGGCGAATTCGACTATCGTCTATGTTTATATTATAAATTCAATTTTCAACAACAAAATAATTAGGTATTGTTCAAACTAAATAAAAATTTCACTTAATTTAATGTAAAATAAAAATGTTACAATGATTATTGATGTTTTTAATCAAATAAAAATTAAATTAAGTTAGTTTTACGATTTAAATTTGAAATTAGCAATTTTTATTTCAGTAGGTATTCAAAAAAACAAATTATACTTTACTGCAACGGCTTTTTTAAATGAATTTAAAATAAGAATGACACACTAAATAGTAACAATTACTTAGCTTGTTGAATTTTTTCTGAATCTTTTCTCTGGTTTTTGCTCCTTTTATTTCACATTTAGTTTTTCATCCAAGTTTGATTATCGTTTTTTTTTTCTTTGTTCCCTCTTTTTTTTTACAATAGTTACACCTTTCAATCAAAATGATTGGGTTTTTGCTTTTTGCTCCAATTCGATGTTTCATATGAAAGAAAAAACACAAGTAATTAGTACATATAATTACGATAGTGTAATTTGTAATTTGTGAGAACACTATTTTTTACAAAAAGAAACTGATTTTATGTTACAATTGGTTACAATGAAGATTTATAAGTTATTTAAAAATTGTAAGAATAAGAATGTTAAAATGATTTCTTTCAATTTTTTTTAAAAAAACACTGATTTTTCTTTTTTAAATTGTTAAAATGTTTGTGCGAACTGCACCAAATTCACACAATATTACTTCTTTTAGAATGTCAAAATATTACAATAAAATACGATTAAAATGCGATAAAATAAAATAATAGTTGTTCATACAACAATTTTTTTAAAAAATAAATACCATAAGGTATGACATGTACTACATTTGATTATTACGAAGATTCATTATAAAAAAAAATTAACGCTTAATCACGGGGCCTTTTGCGTTGGAAAAATTTAAATTATTGTCAAAATTTACACATACCTTTCACGGTATTTGGCTGTCCGTGATGATCCAAATCCGTCCCTGCCACCGGTTCGAGAGAATAATTACACTTATTTATTGCCTACCCAATTCTACTGTCCGCGATGTATATAAAAACGAACGGAAAAAAATAGAGCGTACTACTATGAGGAAAAAAAATAACTAATGACCATACCAATGTTATTTACCAATGTTATAAATGACTTTAAAGAAATGTATATGTAATTTGGAGGAATAATATGTAATAAAACAATTTTTTACTAAAATATGCTAAAAATTCAAACAAAAATACATTAAAATCGTCGTGAGTCACCAATGTTACTATTGCCGTGCAGAGGGTGTCTTTATGAGGAGCTCGACTTCTGGGATCGAACCAGTTGATCGGCTAAATACTTCTGCGTGTTCTTTAACCATGCACGACTGTAACCGACAATAGAATTGGGTATTTAAATAGACATATAAATAAGAACTCAAAGATTTAAACTTACTGGATTTATTCACAAAGTTAATTACACATGATACTGGTATTACGCGAAGATTATAAATATTAAAACTCGATAAATTTAAACGACTACAGGAACGTGGCTGGGTCGTAACGAATTCCGGTCAGGGGAGAAGCTGGTAGGCAGGAACGAACTTGAATGCCGATGAACGGTCCGTCGCGTCATTTATACCTGGCGTGACGTCACCGATTGTGCGCGCGCCGATTTTCCGAAATGTGATAGGTCTTGCCATATTACTTATTTTTTCAAGTAATTTTATAATATATTTTAATATTTTTTTTTAGTAATGTAGGCTCTGTATTTGCTGATAATTTTATAAAATCAATCGGCAAATGTGAAAATGACGCGACCTCTTCTGTTCGCATAATATTTTATTTGAATTCGGTGCCAAATCAGCAGGGCACAAACAAATTTTTAAGAAAAATAAAATGTGAAAAAATAAATTGACAATAACACATCTTCAATGGCGCTACAGCCCTAATCGAGCCTTGGCCTCCGTCAGTATTCGCTTCCAGCTTCTTCTATCGTTTGCAGCAACTCTCCAACTGCACGGCACTTTACACATAACATTGACAATAACGCATAACCTCCGCTCCGGGATGAACAGAACACTTAGTTCTATAACCATAGAACACACTAACTATCTATAACGTTCCCTATGGAGGGGGGTAGGTGACTGCGACTTTTCCTAACGCATAACCTCGAAAAATGTGACAATACAAGTGACAGTCGAAAGGAGACGCGCATAGAGACACGCGTCGCGTTAGGACATGCGTGACCGCATTCCTCGTGCCTGGGGACATATCGGTCCGGCCGACTTCACAGCGACAGGCGTAAAGTAGGGAACACCGAGAGTGCCGAAACGGATCGGCGCAACACCATTCGGCCAGAGAGCCGCTTTCCTGGATCGAGGTGGATGTTGAATTTGAAAAGTGCTACAAACGCTGTTGGGTCGCGCTGGACTCTGGAGCAACGGCCTGCATCTCCTTGAGATTCGCCCCGCTGCCGTTCGCTCCCGACAGTCACCCAATCGGCATATGCCTGCCCCTTATGCCCATCGACGACGGTCCGTCCCGGCATTGAAGGTGCATCAGCACGTTCATGGCTGTGAAGGAAAAACTATGTGTGCCCCAGAACCCAAAAATATTTGTGACATTTTATTTTCTTGTGACAATATTTCGGCTGTGTTTTTTTATTTTATTGACATTATTTTAATTTGTGACGTCCCAAATTGACTTTATTTCTTTACATTATTTTAATTTGTGACGTCCTAATTTATTGACAATATTATTTATTTTAATATTTCGTGTTGTGACATAATCGTGCCGTCTGACGTTTGTGCACTGACACTTGACATTTATATATGGTCAGACCACGGTTCCAGTTTTAATTTATCTCGTTCGGTGAGGTTATGTGTGGACAATTTTATTTTCGGAGATTAAAACATTAAAAAAGGTGAGCTCGTCCTTCAGCGTCCAAAGAGGAAGGTATCAAAAATTTTACTATTTAATATTGCTTCTCGGGCAAGTAATAGGTACTATGTCAAATATTATTTTAACACGCACCCAATAACAAGTTGCCACATTCTGGCGACTCGCGATATTTATCGTCACAGATCTAGACCGAAAACACAATTAAAAACTACGTTTTCACCGGGAATCGAACCCGGGACCTTTGGATCAGCAGTCAGCACCCCTAGACAACATGCCATTTAGCTCAAGAAAAGAAACAAGAAAAGATAACTCAATTTATGGAAGTGGCAGTTGCCAGTCACGTGACAACTGTCACTTCTATACATTGAGTTAGGTATCTTTTCTTGAGCTAAATGACACGTTGTATAGGAGGGCAGATACCTAACCAACTGAGCCACAAAGGCCGTCAATAAAAGATTTGATTCATGAATTCAAGCCACCAAAGGCTGTTGAATTTGTATTTTTATTTTAAAAAGTTATTGGTCTAGATGTAATTGGGACAATCAATCGATTAAGTTCTGGTTATTCCACTGGGGTTGATCATTTGACTTCATCTCTGTTCAAGCAAAATAGTATAACTTTCGCTGTGCCCTTCACCCATATAATCAACCTCAGTACTGAAACTGGCGAATTCCCTACACATTGTAAAAAGGCTAAAGTTGTGCCATTGTAAAAGGGGGGCAACTATAAACTAATAGCCTTACTCAATATAGTGTCTAAAGTTTTCGAAAAACTTGTAAAAACACAGATAGATTTTTGTTTAAGGCGATTCACCCTGTAAAGAGTGCTATGTGCCAATTATTTCATGTCAGAGGAGAAAAGTTAATTTTATTATAAATTTATGTCATTCAATGACAGGAATTTTGAAATAACGGACAGTACACGTGAATTATTAAGAGACAAAAGATGTTGGATATTAAGTGGAGATTGGTGAGTGATTTTAATTAATTGTTTGTATATATTTTTGAAGGCGGAATTATTTTTATAGTTAAAAAATACATGATCAATTGCTTAGGGGTTATAAAAATTATAAAGGTTGATGAGACCTCTCGTCTACCACGAGAAACATCAAGCCAAGGTGTGGGGAAGAAAAGGAGACAAATGATGGTGACACTATGAAATTGTAGTAGTACGGCGCATTTATTCAAAATATCAGTATTGTTCGTCCATGGCAATTAAATAATAAAAAAAACACAACAACAACAGAGTACAAATAACAAAACAAAACGATAACGATCCAACTCTCAAACCCAACCGAGCACGAAGAGACGCCGACCAGAAGGTCCAGCCCCAGGGTACAGCGACATCCTTTCTCCAGGCATGTCACTGTCTTCCACGTGGTGGCTGAAAGTCCGGCGGGGCCCAGTCTTTGCGTCAGGCTGGCAGGTCCTTCTCGTACTCGGCATAGTTCCCTCTTCTCTGCAAGGCAGCCACCCATGGCTGGCTCCGTGCCACACGGCAACGCTATGAAGGCGCATCTCGACAGAGGTGGCAGGCCAGCTGGGAGCCTCACCGGAGGCGAACCGACGCTCCAGACGACACGGATTGCCCCTCGTGGTCCAATCTGCGAGCTGCCGCGTTCCCTACGCGGTGGCCCCACACTGCGCTCTGCCTCCAACCTCCTGTCCTGTTGATGCCCTCATCTTGGTTCTGGGGCACCATCAGCGTCCATGCGCGTGACGGGTCCTGTCAAGCAGACCTCCTGCGCCGTCGAAAATATGGCTGCCATCGGGAGCACGTGTCGACCGATGACGGCGTCACACCAAACCGTCCGTCCTTCACCAGCGTCGAATGCCAAGAGAGCGCGTCACTGACGCGTGCTATAAGCTTCCTTGTCGTTCTCTCACGCCGTCAGGGGCGCTAGTAGTCTTCCGCCAAAATGTTGCCGCGCAAAATATTAAAAATTATTGTTTTTCGACAACACTGTTTTTCGGCTATAACAATTCCACCCTACTTTTTTGACGAAAAACAATATCATTTTGAATTTTAATATCACTAAAAGTTTGCAGGCGCCACCGAATTTTTTCTCGAATTCGGAAACGGTAAAAAAACACATGGTTCGTCTTTCAGCACAGCACAAATTTACAGTTCGAAACACAACAAATAAACATCACTTTTCTTCCCCACGTGTTTGATCTCAGGGTGTTGATTCGTGCAAATGTCTATTCGCAAAAGCCACACGTTGGCAAGCCATTTGATGAGACCTCTCGTCTACCACGAGGAAACATCAAGCCAAGGTGTGGGGAAGAAAAGAAGACAAATGATGGTGACACTATGAAGTCAAATAATCAAGCAAAATTATAACGAAAAAACAAGGCCGGCTTAACTAATCAAAGACAAAACATATTTGTTCTATGGATGGTTTTCATATTTTTATGGTGAGTTGCAGTTTCAATAAACCATAGATAAATCTTAACCTGTATTCAAAGTGACAACTTCGATTGTCATCGTTCATTCGTTATTTTCATCATTGTGATTTTATAGAATAATATTTGTGAAAAAACATGGAATTATCGGCTGAAGGTAAAACTCCGGATTATATGCTATTGGCATCTATTAAATTTAAACTTGGTCTTCAAAAATTTAAAAATGACAAAGAGCTCAAAGAAAAGTTATTGCAAGGCATAAAATCTAATAACATGGCCCCGTACTATCGAGAAGTTTGTACAGATCTTAACTGGGAGTTCAATCAAAAATTATTTGATGAGATGGCTAAAGAAAACGAGTCCCGCCTCTCCAAGTTTGTCGAAGACGATTCCGAAACTCCAGTCTGGCAAGACAGGTAAGATTTTGAACTTTAATGAATATACACAATCTAAAAAAACAAATAAAATCCTTTTGTTCATTATTATTGCTTCAATCATGTCTCTTTTCATAGTTTATTATTATATTATCTACGATGTTTAACCATGCCGGAGCGCAGTATTCAGCAGCTGAACAGCTCCGGCATGGTTAAACAGTGCTCATACAAACAATATAGTTGTCCAATTAAATACCAGCATGAGAATTATCTCAGGAACACTTAAATCAACGCCCTTGATCTGGCTACCAGCTCTGACCAACATCGCACCACCTGAAACAAGACGAAAACTTTCACTGATGAGAGAGATGACCGAGATAACATTTAACCGGATGCTCCCTATCCATGCTGACATAGCAAACTTGCAAACGCTTAGGCTAAAATCTAGGAAGCCATCAGTAAAAACAGGTGAACAACTACTTGCTGACAAGTTTAATTGCAATGAAGAGTGGGAACATACCTGGCTTCTCTCAGCACCAGCAAGATGGAGGGGCATGAATCCTACTCAACAGCCCGCTGGTTTCGGATTCCCTCGTCACACCTGGTGTGCTCTTTATAGAGTACGTACTGAACATGCCAGATGTGGGGAATTTCTCTATAAATGGGGTATGAGACTGAGTCCTGAGTGTGACTGTGGTTGCTCCTCATCAAACCGTATAACACATAGTCCAGGAATGCAGTGTACGACGATATCATGGTGGTGAAAGTGACTTTATCACGGCCACTGCATCGGCTGCTGCCTGGCTTGATGACTTGGATATATACCTGTAACGAGCATCCTGCGTGTATATATATATATTTATACTTTTGACGTGCCTAGTGCTATTTTTCTTTTACGCACATAGGTACTTGTATTCCTTCTGTACGTAATACTTTTATCCCTTCTGTACGTAGTTGACTATATGCAAGTGTACATTTTATTGTTATATTTTCACAGATTGGATTACATGTGTTCGATTGGTGAACAAAAAGATGCTACAGCTCTTGCTGTAAGTAAACACGAAGATGCAACGCTGACAACAAATCGACGTTTGGAGGCTGTATTTGCTTTGTTTAGAATTGCATACTTCCACGGGTGCAATGTTAAAGAAATGGGGAAGGCTATTCATAAGGTATTAAGTTTTTTATTTATATGAAAATTTTTGACTAAATTATACTTGATATGTCGTCTTCTCAGCCTAATTCCATCCACTCCTGGATGATGGCCTCCTCCATATCTTCCCAAGTCACTTTTCTTATGTTCTAAGGATCTAATTGATGGTGTCATACCTCCGTCTCGTTGGCGGGAGTCCACCAATACTTAATATACATAATATTGATCCTAAACTAAATTACTATGTACTCCTATAATTCACAAATCCAGTAGGCACTCTTAATAATTCTCATAATAAACAAAAGTAGTCAGCCTTCATGGTTCAGTTGGTTAGATATGTGATCGCTGAGTCAAAGGCCCTGGGTTTGATTCCCAGTGGAGACACAGTTTTTAGTTGTTTTTAACCCAATCAAGATGGGTAGGTATAAGTACATGCATTCCCTGCGGACGGCCAGTATTTTGCGTCGCACACAGTTTTTTTTTCAATCTCGTTTTAATTGAATATAATAACGGTAAAAAAAAATCTAATGATGTAGATATATGATAAAAAGATCAAAGATAAACAAAAGATCACATAAACTCAATGAAATTGAACACTTCATAATATAAACTTAATATAAATGAAGAATAATGTTATTGTACTTATCTCCATACAAAATAGTACATGGCGTCATCGATATGACACGTGATCCTTCCGGCATTTGATGTAGATAAGGAATAAGCGCCAATTTTGTATTGGTAAGGATCGAATTCAATGTAGAATGTTGAGCGCGAAACAACAAAATGAACTGGCGCAGTATCCCTCTTTCCTACGCGCATGCGTATTACATCCTTTCAAAGCGCGGGAGATTGTGAATTTCGCAGGCGATGATCGATGAATTTCAGTGTCTAGAGTTCTTAATTTTTTTAAATAATTTAACAATTGTTTTGTTGATTCACCGACAGATGTCTTGAAGTCAAATATATGGGAGTAATATTCATCCATTTTTCGTCTCAATCAAGTATGAATTTACTAAGATATGAAGGTTCACAATTGTGTATAGCCATTAGGGCATGTATAGATGACTCTCGGCGTTTAGGCACGCGCCCGGTGGGCATCTATACATGACGCTCGTCTTAAAAAGGTTAATTGTGTTTTTAGTCTGGATTTGTGAGACTATAAATATTATAAGTCTCCAGAATCACCTGTTAGTTACCCGATGAGGCAATACAATATTGTAAATGTTTAATAATGTTTTTATTTGTGAGAATTGAGTCGCATATTTCTGTTTTGACACTCATATTTTCATTCAATACTTTCTGTTATTATAGTTTTTCATATTAAACACGGTTCTCTCTGTCACCCTATTAAGGGATGGCGTGATGGTATGTAACATTTTAGATCTCATTTAGATATTCATGCCAGCCCTTTCTCGAATTACTTCTGCCTCTCGCTTCATCTCTTTCAGCCTTATCTATTTTTTCAATATATATATCTGTACTACTAGCACCCCCCTGACATAAGACTAAGATCACGCAAAAGTTTCCTGACATCAACGCAGCCACTTCATCTCACCCTGAGCAGGAAAGGCTCTGTTTATGGCAGCAAGAAGCCCCCGATAACTTCGTCCGCCCTAAGGAGAGTCTTCCCCCGGGCCACAACGTGGAGTTGCGTACGTGGAAGTCACTAAATAGACTGAGGACGGGCGTTGGGAGAACGTTGGATAACCTGTCTAAATTGGGCTTCCTGCAACAGGGAATACCAATGACATGTGACTGCGTGGAGAGCAGCAGACCACCGCACATCTGTGCAGCTGCCCCTCAAGTCCAGTCAACTGCACCATGTGCGATCTTATGGTGGGTAATGATTGTGCTATTGACGTTGCTAGGCACTGGCAGAAGATTATTTAAATGCGTTGCTGTCACGATAAAAGAAAAAGACTAGCGCATTTATTCTCAATCTATTTATGAGATCCTTTTTTACATTTAAAATTGTGTCTTGTTTTGTTTTATTGCAAATTTGTTTGAAGGATTTCTATTCAATATTATTTGTTTTCTGCTATACTTGTTTAATTTGTTTGTATTTATATTTTCACTTTGTCGATAAATGAGTGTTAACTGTTTTTTAATATTCTTTTGAATGTATTGAATATAAATAGTGAGATTCTGTGTATGGTTTTCAGGCGCACGAGCTGGTTGATCGAGGTGGTGATTGGAGGTCTCGTAATAAATTGAAGGCTTATGAAGCTCTCTATTGTCTCTCTGTGAGGGACTATACTCATGCTGCGGAACTTTTCATCGATTGCGTTTCAACTTTTGAATCCTACGAGCTTGTTGATTTTGGTAATTATATGCCATTTATTATTATTGATATTACAGAAAAACATTGACAGAAGTTTTGACAGTAAAACTCTCTTTTAACATCTCAAAAATCCAAGCCTGTCTTATTTCTGCGAAGAGGAATCCTAATGAATTGCTATGTCTTTCTCGACTGAACTCTGTTTCCATCTTTTTACAACCCGGGTTTTAAGATCTGAATTCATATTTTCCTGAGCAGATTGCGCTTCTTCGGAAGAGTAGAATGGACTCAAATCCTGATAACTGGTGTAGCCATGTTAAAAATACAAATTATTTTATTTTTTTAAATTTATAATGGAATTCTACCAAATAGGTAATTGTTTGTATTTTATAGGTACCATTGTACAATATTGTGTGTTGGCTTGTATGATTGCCTTGGAAAGACACGAGTTGCAAACTACTCTTCAGAAGCAGGGAGCCACCGTACAAGCCTTGCGTTGTCAGTTTCCTGAGCTTCGAGAGTTTGTTGAGGCGTTACACGAATGCCGATATGCAGACTTCATGAAAAGTTTGGCATGGGTTAGTAACACTCTGATCATCTGTTTATCTATCTTTATTTATTGCAATTTCACAATGGTCTCCGCAATGACATATTATTAAAAATAGTAACGATTAATAGTATGAACAATAAAATTAATATAAAAACTTTGTGATGCACAAACTGTTAATTGTTGTTCCTATTAATATGGTACACAAAGGAAGTTTTCATAATTATAAAAGTATTAATAATGTGTTTTATAGTTTTTTTTTTTAATAATGTGTTTTATATTAATTAAATCTAGATTTATAATATTTGAAGACACATATTTTCCAGAGGATTCACTAATATAGACATATACCATAAAATTATTAATTTTATTACCACTGTGGGGGTATATGAGGTAGCCTATATATACCCCCACCAATCAAAACCTGATTCAGTTCTCATTTATCATTCTCTCGGGCCAGTCGCAATAATAAAAATCATGCAAACAAACTCAGCAGTTTTCATATCTTCCCACTATAGGTACCCGTCACACATACCTATAGCACAACCATTTAAAACTCGCACTTATAGGGACAATTTTTTATGCAGCAGGCTAAGTCTGTAAGTAGATCTCGACCGAAAAATATCGAGATTATCTCGACTAGTCGATACTTTGACAGGTTTGGTAGTCAACAAGCAGAAACGTTCTCGCCCAGTTATTTGACAGCGAGTTTGGTTCGAAATCAAGTCGAGAGACGAGATCTAACGCCGCCATGTTGAATTAAATGTAATTTTTATGCGAACAATGCCGGATTTCATATTTATTTTGAGAATAATTGAACGACGCCTTTTAAGATATTCTTCAATCCCCTTAAATATTCAAATAATAGGCTATTTCATGACATTTGAATTTTAAAACTTAACACTTACCAAAAGAAAATTTGGCGTAGTTTTTAGAAAAAAAATTAAACACTGCTGTCATCACACTTGATAAATTGATAAGAAACTTAATTTAATTGTATTATAACTTGCTGTTGTGCTTAAAAATATGACAATATGACATTTATTAAACAAATATGACATTTATTCAAATCATGGGGAAAATATGATAATTTAAAATGATGATTTAAAAATGTACCGAAGCTAGCCCAACGGCGAGAAATATGAATAAGTGCATTTACGAACTCGACAGTGTTAAGTGACTATTAATTGTCATCACGGGTGTAAACATAGGCGAGAAAAGCGGCGAGACATTATCGGATCTCTACTTTTTTACTGACTTGGCTTGCTGGAATCTTTTGTAGTTAATTTTGTTTTTAGATGGAAGATGTATTTAAAATATGTGCTTAAACATGCATCAATAATAAATGATATATCCATGTTTGATTTTAGGTGGAAACACAGATCTGCACAGATCCCGTGTTCTATCCCCACTACCATCACTATGTACGAGAGATGCGTATCAAGGCTTATATACAGCTGTTGAGGGCTTATCGCAGTCTCAGTCTTAACAATATTGCTACCACGTTTGGCCTAACTAGAGATTACATTGAAGATGAAATTTCAAGGTTTGATTATGTTTGTATATACAATCTTAGAAGAAGTAGAGGCAGTCCCAAGCTAAGATAAGGCATAAGGGCGGCGGATGGAGAAGGCAGAAGGAAGGAAGGAGCTTATGATATACCATTTTATTTACCCAGCAATTTTAGCACAACTATGTGAAAAATATTTCAAAATAAGAAAACGTAAGAAGCTTTTAAGCTTTTTTGGTGTGCGGCATCAGATTGACTGTACTTCATAATTTTAATTATTCTTATCGCTCATCTCAAGTAGCTCACTTCAAATAAAAAAAAAAAAACTATTTCGTACCCTCCGTCTACGCGCACCCTGTGTCGTACAAATTGCTTTTTTATGGTTGGAAAGGCATTGAAGACTATCTGACTATGTGTGTCCGTCACAGTTGTCAGCTTAAGGTTTTTTTTTATATTAGTAAGATTTGTTATCAAATAGTGACCTAATCCATTATCTATCATATTTGTTGTTTCTCACACAAATGTGACATTATTTAACCTAGATGCAGGTTTGTTCTAGTGAAGTTGAATACATTATGTTTTATAATTTGTATATTATGAAATGTCAGTTTTTTCTAAATAAATTGCAATTGATTAGAATCAAGTAATTTTTATTAACAAAATAGTTGAAAGATAAATGTTATAGGTATTTGTAAAAAAATAAATTATTTTTTTATTATTTAGTGCTTTGAATCCCTAAAATTTACAATAGGTCTAAGGTTATGCGCAACCTCTGCTCTTCCAAATGGGCACGTCCTCCTTGACTGGTAAATAACAATGTGTACAAGATATGTTTGTATAATGTTTCTATATATCTTGTTTTCAGGTTTACCGCTGCCGGACGTCTTCAGTGTCGTATAGATGCTGTGAATGGTTGTGTAGTAACCGGAGCAGGAGGTGCTTATATTGGAGGCACAGGGGTGAGTGCTCTGGGGGCAGCTGATAGAGGAGCACTTTATCAGGCAACTATCAGGGAAGGAGATTTGCTGCTTAACCGCGTCAAGAAACTAGCCAGCGTCATTAATTTTTAGTGTAAACCATTTTTATATATGTATCTTATAACTTTATTTGTTCAGTTCATAGATTGAATATCAGTAATTATCTGTGTTGTGCTAAATAAATATGTATTAAACATTTATTTTTATTTTCTACACAAAAGTATTTTTATTTACATTAATACCATTATATTATGGCTACGACTATTTACATGACTCAACCATAGACGAAAACCAAAAATAACCACAGAAAACGCAGATAAATCAAGTTATAAAAATATTTACCTTTGTTTATACTTTGTTATAATTGTGGATCTCGATGAAAAAATGATTTATAAAATTAAGTAAATGTAATAAGATGCCAATATTATTTATTTTTTCTTCAAGTTGGTTTCCATGATGCTTTTTTATGACCATTGAAAAAATGACAAAGGTAAATATTTTTGTATTTTGATTTATCTGCGTTTTCTATGGTTATAAATGACCATAGACGACGTCAGAAAATTTGTTGTGTAAATAGACACTTTTTGGCGGGAAAACGCTCTTCCCGCCAATTCCGGTCGTAAAAATAGTGGCACTGTTATATTATTCCCGGTGGGTAGCTCTCTAGCTGAACTTTTCCTGATATAAATTTCTTGTGTCCTTTACATCTACAGTAGAACACCAATTTTCCATACTCTAGCTATCCCGATCACCAATCAACCGAATCGCTTTGAGAAAAATATATCTTATATGATTAAAAAAAATGTTTAAAAAATCATAAATATTATGTTTTTAATTAGTGTCCGACCGATAGTCAGATTATGGCCGAAGCTGAAGGTTTGACAAATTTTATAATAATACCTACTGTATAAAAATCATAAAAATTTCGATGCAAGCTGTGCAAAATAAAATAAACTCTTCATTTTTATTGAAATGAAATAAAATAATTATTATACTTTACAAATTTGTTGTGAGGCACCGGTTTGGAATAGTGCTTCCACTCTATTCTATTATCATCGTTTTCGGGTGTCCCGTAAGAGTCAGGTAATCGAAAATACAATGGGCAACAATAATACTTCACATAGTTCAACTACGAGGTTTGAGGTTATGGTTCAATTTCTTCTTATAAACAGTTTGAAAAATTTTATAAGGTACCTTTTGTTGCATATTCTTGTAGCAAAATATCATTAAAAAGTTTTTAGGTACTTGCTCAAAAAATATTGTCTCTGGACTTACTGTATTGGACAAAAGGTTTCATTTTTATCATCTTCTATTTTAGTATGTTTACAAGATGGCCGGATATCAATTTGAAGATTGTATTCCCTTACATTTACCTTTGACTCCAATATCTTGTATAGCGACATCTTATGGACTTTTGTGGCTAATTATAAAATATTTCAAAGGATATAAATATTTCATAGTACTCAATAAATTGAAAAAGTTTAAATATCCAGAAAATTATCAGGACGCATAGTGTCGGATGAGGAAACAGATGCCAGATTTCCTTCAAATGTGATTCATGGTGGAGGTCAAAGACTAAAATAGATAAAAGGTTGACACCTTATTATTTTTGTGCAAACAAAATAGTCAGTGAATGTGTCTTATGACAACCTCATAATCCAATTCAATATACATAGTCAGTGAATGTACTTATGACGACCACTTAATCCAGTTAAATTCAATATAGTCGGTGAATATATTGAATTATGACAACCACATAATCCAGGTCAATTCAATATAGTCGGTGAATGTGTCTTATGATGACCACATAATCCAGTTAAATTCAATATAGTCGGTGAATATGTCTTATGACAACCACATAATCCAGGTCAATTCAATATAGTCGGTGAATGTGTCGTATGATGACCACATAATCCAGTTCAATTCAATATAGTCGGTGAATGTGTCTTATGACGACCTCATAATCCAGTTCAATTCAATATAGTCAGTGAATGTGTCTTATGATGACCACATAATCCAGTTAAATTAATATTTTCCTTTCCCGTTCTTTTATTTATTAATTCTTTACTAACAAAATTTAAAAATTGAAATAGACAACTAGAACTGTTAATACAGTAAATAAAAGTAAAGACACCCACATCAATTTATTTGAGAATGAGAAAATTGCCTGTCATCATTTTATTTTTTTGTATTTTATATTGCTTCTTGGGTAACTAACAGATACTATGTCAAATAACACACATCCAATAACAAGTTGCCACATTCTGGAGACTGATGCTTATTATCTCACAGATCCATACTGAAAACACAGTCAAAACTGTCTTCACTTGTGCATCAAGCATCCACGCAGATGCCATGAGTGTTTCTCTGTTTATGTTTTTAGAAATATTTTCACTGAGGTTCTGCTATAATAGTGAAGATTATCACATGACTTCAAAGTATCTAAATTTAAATTCATATGAACAATGATTGAGGGATGAATAGATTATGACAGGTAAAGAAAATCATGATGGATTAAGCACACATTTATTTGTTCGTCATCCTTTTGATATTTTCATTCTGGTTATAATATCATTTAGGCAGTCACTGATAATACAATACCATAATAATTAAAATAGTTCTATGTTACATATCTAATAATACTTATTTACAAATAATTTTATGATAATTATATAATGCCACACATACATACACATGAGTGATGATGTAAAATAATAAAAGTCTCGCTTTAAGGGTAACAATTATAATTTTTTGTATTTAAAAAAAGAAACAAAAAGTTTAACTTATAAAAGAAATATGTGTCATGGGCGAAAACACAGATCAAACGTATCATATTTTAATCTCAAAACTTAAAAAATAAAGTATCAAATCTAAATTTCACAGTTCTTTTGATTTCATCAACTTGTAAATAATTAATATAAATATTTTAAAACATATTATTAATTACTTTTCTATTACAGTCACATTTATATGATATAATAATATATAATATGTAATATTATTTATTATAAAGTAGCTTTAAATATAGGGTTAAAGTGATTTTTGATATTTTCACTGGGTTTTCGTTTGATACTCTTGACTATAAAAGACAATTTCATTTAAATCTATAAACTTTCCATTTTCATATATGTACCTAATAATTGTTTTTATTTGATATAAAAAAAATCTTTCTATTTCATAAAATATATAAATCAAAGCTCTTACACAAAATGGAAAAAGGTGGGTAAATATTTTACCATTTAAAAGTATCTATAAATTAATTTATTTGTGACTAATTGTTCATTTATGTGGAATAATATTTTTTACATAAATCTTCAATAATTTTATCATTAAAGTCTAAATTGATCAAATGCTTTTGTATTATAAATTATATTTCAGTGGTTCAAATCAGATCATATTTCTTTTTTTGTAGTTTGTATTAAATGCAGTAATAAAAAGAAATTACAATATAAATTAAGAATTAATATATTTGTCATAACTGGCTCAAAGTTTGTTATATAATTAATTATTATAATTGATACTGGCTAAAAATACTTCTTTTTAAACTAACTACAATACTGTCACTGTGTACTGTTAATATCAAAAGATTGAACTAAAATTTAGCTCCTAAGCCTGAACAATTCAGTTAGACGTTTTATATAACACAAAAACATTAGAAAATTTAGAAAAACAGTGAGTGTAGTATGTAATAATTTGGATATTGTTATCTATTTAATTGATTCGTTGGTGAATTTTCATATTTTTAATAATTTTCAATAAACACTTTGATGTGTGTCTTTTAATATAAATTTGTATATTTTTTAAATGCATTTACATATAATTTTCACAAAGCAGTGTAAAAAATAAAATAAAAAATATTTGTATGTTTGTATTCACTTGAAACAATCATACCTCAATATTCAAAAATAAATAATGATTGAATAGATTTGCCCTCCGAGTGGCTCCGGTGTTTTATCACAGGTTCACAAATCATTGCCTCGGGCCCGATAGAACTTAAACTAAAACTTAAAATCTATAGACATTGTGCTACTGCACAAAAATGCTCATATAATATCATATTAATTTATCAAGTCTGACGATATTAACATTTTATTGATCATTGGTTTTCATTCACATAAATTAACCATACAAAAAGTATTGCGCAATTTTCTCTGTTTGATAATTTCAAATAATTATTATCATTATTTTTAATGTGATAAGAAATATATTTTTGTCATTGTGAATTTGAATAACCTATTTGTTAAAATTGTGCAGACCTTTTTGTATGGTTGGCGTATATTGTAATTACATAAAATAATAGCTAATACTATGAGATGTATAGGAGTCAACTCTAATACATTTATGAATGGTTTTATTTATAATCAATATCTATGGTCATGCCAGGTAAATCTATGTTTGAATAATCATTATACAAAAGATGATTGACAATTTTAATTGTCGACATAAATTATATAATGCTTTTGTTTTGTTACACTGTTGATGAATACAGACTGTAAATGTAATTTTATCAATAATTTATTTAATGAATAAGATAGCCCCATTTGGCGATTTCATATTATAGTACTTTTTTATAAAGTATGTATTTTACAGACTAGTTTAATAATAGGAACATTACTTCATCCATCTTTTTTTATTTCCCAGTCTGTATGCATTACAAAGTGAGGGTTGTGTCTTTATGAAATTGTTATTGGATTGCAACAATATACATATAATGATATATTGATTTGTAGCAAATAATATTTTTTGAGTAAAGCTTTATCATTTATACAACAGAATTGTACATTTCTACTAAATATTAAATGATAATGTGCCTTAAATTCTACATTCATATTTTGTGTTGCATCTTTTATAAACAATGTTCAATTTTGAGATGTTAAAAATAGTTTAATATATTACAATATAATAATAACATTTACTACGATTCTAGTAAATGCGAATAAGGGAAATAAATTACAATTTATACAACATCGATCATCCTTCCATCGATATCTTGATGTATTTATTAATGGTGAATTATTTAGATCAGTTTTTGGAATATACATTTTTATTAATAGTAGATAGCATACTAATTACATTACGATTTATCAAAACCTGTTTTAAACCGAATTTTACTTATACTCGATAGATATTCTAGAAAATGTGACGAATTAAATTTACCTAACACGGAATATCACCAAAAATGTTCAACTAATTGAAGTATTAGTCGTTGCGAAACGTCACTTCACTAAACTTCCGATATGTGGGTAAATTGATGTGCGGTGGCAGTCACGCGGCCAGACCTTCCCCTCTGGACGGTGGCCCCAACAGGGGAAGAGGACCAGAGTCTCCCGTCTCGTTAACAGCTGCCCTCTCGTAGTGTAACTCCCATACTTGGCGAGGTCTGTCCTCCATCTCCCTCCTTCTGTCTTCCATCTCCCTCCTCCTGTCCTCCATGTCCCTCCTGCGCTCCTCTTCCTCTCTCTCTGGCGGGGGGGAGCTGAGGGAGGAGGGGGGCTTGTCGCTGAGGGGGGACGCCGGCTGCGACAGCGGAGGGGGAGGGGGGCCAAAAGGACCGAATCCCAAAAGTCCCGGGAATTTGGCACCGGGAGACGAAAGGCCGTTTTGACCAGCGTTTTGTTGAATCACTGAGATTTCATTAAGCTGAAATATAAATAATTGTGCTATTAAATAAATATATATGAGTAAAAATTTAATTAACTATAACTAAAAACATAGTTACTAACATTTGAATTTGCAATTTAAACTCAAATTCTTGGGCTAGGCAAACATTTGTATTTTATATTACTCCTTAGGGACTATTTCATATCATGTTCTACAAGTCACTTTTTGGAGATTTATGATGTTAATCGTCTCATAAATCCATACTGAAAACAAAGTGAAAATGTGAATTGAACTTGGGACCTTTGATTCAGGAATCAGATATCTAAGTAATAGTCACGGAAACAGACTGTATTTCTTAATGAAGAATATTAATGTTTGACAGATTCTTAGTTCTATTCAGATTTAATATATCTTAACTGATAATTTGTTTTACTGATATGTAAAATATTTATATATGTAAATATTACGCCGTGGCACAGTTGGTAAGGCTTCTATGCGGGCATCCTGGGTTCGATCCCCAGCAGAAGAAAAATATATTTAAATTCATTTCTCACGCATATATTGCTTCTCTGGGCTTGAAACAATGGTTAGTTGAAAGAAATTTCCATATGGCAATAAACTCATCACTTGCGCAGGGTGCAAGGAAGTGTTTATAATTATTATTATTCAAATATTTAGATTTAGAACATATCTTTGAAATATTTACCTTTTGTTGCATGCCATTAAGGAATGGAGCCGGTAGGTAGGGGTAGAAAAGGTCTGGACGCCGCTGGAGGAAATCTGAGTCCTGGGGGCTGAGGGGGAGGGGGCGGGGGGGTAATTCCAAAGACATACGACGGCCGCGACGTGATGCACCGTTCGACCACATATGAGTTCCCATATGTACCTGAAAAACAACAAAAATATCATTTTTTACTAACGAGAAGTGTGTACAAGATCTTGTATGACTCTCTCGATGGCAGGAGTGTGCGATTGTTGTTATTGCAGTTTTGCTGGTCCTGACAGACTTAATTGCCTGTTTGATAATAATGAATAGTAATATGATTTAGATGAGCCTTTATTCATTGTATGCCATTGTTGCTTGAAGCTATCCACACGTAAACTGCAGTGTGGGTTTAGATCTATGTGTTTCTTTCTAAATCAGTCTTCATAAAATTCATGTTTCTTTCTAAATCAGTCTTCATAATTCATCTGAGGATTTTTTTACAGGCATCTACATCTGCGGCCTTGCTGTTTACCATTGGTTTTCAATTTTCTCTGAAATCCTACCTTTATAATAGAGAATAAGGAGATAGGCGGGCATGTTTAATCTTAATATTGATTTTAATGTACCCTTATAATGGAGAACAATGAAGTTCTAAGGATAGATTGAAATTGGATTTGGAATCTAGTTTTGAGAGTAAAGCTACTTTTCAATTAATTTAAATTTCATATTATATGTAGTTTTCAATTAATTAATCATAAATTAATTTTAATTTCATATTACAGTTTTAGAATTCAACATCACTATGTTGTTCTTTTTTCAGTATTTTTGTGAAAATATGTAGTAAAAATAAAATTAAAGTTATTCATATATATATTTAGTTTGTAAAATTGGTTTTTAAAAGGTTAAATAA
The DNA here is from genome assembly GCA_963576475.1 of Molanna angustata. Taxonomy (NCBI): domain Eukaryota; kingdom Metazoa; phylum Arthropoda; class Insecta; order Trichoptera; family Molannidae; genus Molanna; species Molanna angustata. The sequence goes on from OY754968.1 coordinate 11,331,210, forward strand.
TCAATGGATCGAAGCATAAGTCATCGTAAAATAATATAAAAAATACATGGAGTGAATGATTATGTACAAATGAAATAAATAAATATGTTACTACAGCAGAAAGCCAAGCATGTGTTAGTTTTTTACAGATTACCAGCTACAATTTTTAGCATTACCAAGCCATTTGATTTCTGTGAATGTTTGGGAAATGAATTACTTACCTACTTATTTATTCAATGACCTATTTTTTATAGTAAAGTAGATACTTTTCAAGTATGAATTTGTGAAAAATCCTTTGAAATAAAACTGTGAAGGTGACTAATGCTGAAAGATTTATACGACAAAACAATTTGAATGTTCATTATAATTGAACATTGAAAAAGGATCCATTTAATATGGAGACTGAGAAGGGTACATTCAATAATTGTATGTAAATTATTGTTTTTCATTTGGGAATTCAAACAGTGAAAAATATTCTGTTGTAACATTTTTTTTTTGTACTTGAAACAACAATTTTATTTTTATTTGAAGGATAAATGTTTATCCCAATTCAAGGGTATCTACAGGCTTCTACGTGGAGCTTTTTTTTGTCATTTTTAATTAATTTAAGAATGAGACAGCAGTCACAAAAAGAAAATTTAAATATAGTCTTGTTACAATACTAAAAGGGATAAATGAGTAAATGCCAGTCAACAATGGGGGTACATTGATTTTTAAAATAAAATACATTTTTGTACTGAAAAAATTAAATAGGTGTCATCCGTTGTGAAATGTGTGTTTTTGGGTTGTGAGTGATGTTTAAAGTTGCACAATCAAGGACCAACTCATTTGGAGAAGTGTCAAACGAAGTGGGTATCAAAAGCCCTAAAAGGTATGAGATCATTATAATGGTAATTGTAAAAATTACAAGGATAATACATGTCCTGAGAAGAACGAATGAAGACTTTTGTGGAATAAACTTAGAAAGTGAAATAAATAATGTCAACCATTGTAGAGCAGATGACAAATGGAGAAGAATATAACGTTCAACACAATGAAGGTTTTTGTTTTTGACAGATAACTACCATCGTTATAATGTTAAACAATTTAGTCTCCGGAGAATGGTGCGGAGAATTGTCTCACCTTGAGGTTCCCTTTAGTGGTGAAGGCCTTCTGACAGACTGAACAGCGGAAGGGTTTATCACCCGTGTGTGTCCTCATATGTATCTGCAAGGCGGAGCTGGAGGAGAAGTTCTTGCGGCATACTCCGCACAGGTGTTTATTGGAGAGGGGCGGCGCACCCGGGGGGCCTGGGGGTCCCGCGGGCTGCATCATCTGCGGGGGCGGGGGCGGGGGCGGCGGTACCCCCACGCTAGGGGGAGGACCGTCTGTAATGCACACACAGCCAGGTTTAGTCTAGCAGCTCGGGTTATTTAGCTGACACAATGCCAATATGAAAGCATTTAATGTGTTAATGAAGCGTATATTATATGTGATAAATTCAATGATTTTGTGATCAGAGATATGCCTTAAATAAAAACACTTATCTATCGTTTTATTTCTGATGTCTATGCATGCATGCGTTTTGTCGATAAATTGTAACGAATGTTTACAGTACCTAGACAATTTAATTGGTTTCTAGAACATGTTACTAGTAGGAAAAAATTATGAACATCAAATTTTGCTGACAATAAATAATATATAGGTATACTCATACTTTATATTTTTTACAATATATTAGTGAAGTATGTATATTTATTTAATATAATTGCTAATCATCCTACATCAATTGTTATATACTCTAATATTTACTTTATTTTCCCCTTTGGATTATGTCTTTGTTTCACTTATTGTATTGTGATTGTGTTTATATTTAAGGCAGCCTCTATTGTTTTAATGACTGACAGATGACTGTATTAACAAAAAGTATGGTATTGAATGAGTCTCACTTGATGGTCTTTTGGGCAGGGGCAGTTCTGTGTCTGGTGGCGCCCTCTTGGGTGATGGTTCTGGTGGATCCAAACTATCTTGTTCACCTCCCTCCCTTATCTTGTGCGTCAGCATGTGCTGTTTCATATTTCCCTGTAACAATAGTTGATTCTTCTTTAGTCACATTGTAGTTTCTCTCCTGTGGCACTGTTTGTATTAGAATACAGACATTATAATATAAATACTATAGGTACCCACTATTTGAGCATGTCACTATGAATAAATGATTCAATTTGATGAAAACTAAGCTATACTATACACTACCTAAAATATAATGCAAATTTTGGTACTAACTTGAATATATGCAAGTGATACCTATATGGACATAGCAGAGAACATAATATGAAAGTATTGGCCAGGTGAAATTACTTTGATGAATGTGTGGTATTTGATAAAGAATTATGAGGGAAGTACAAGATTGAAAAAATATGTTGCGACTAAAATGAAACCAATACTTGAAAAAATAATTTGGCCATGTTGAAATAATGAATGTCCGACAATGCAAGCATATAAGAGTGAGATGAGATGGAGGACAGTCAAGAAAAACCACAGACACTATCATATAAATGAGATATTGAAAGTCAGAATAAAAGGAAAGTATTGTAGGTACCAATTAGATAAGTTATAAGATGATTTATGGATGTGAATGGGGAAATAAAAATTCAAGAGAAAGAGTGACATAAGGTTCTAGAGTTAAACGTACCTACATAAATGACAAGGATTTTTTGTTTCATATTTTTCTTACTTTATCGAAGAAGGTAGGTACCTACTATTAAAGTTTTTTTTCCAATTTTTCAGCATGAAAAAACTGAAATAGATTTCATTTGGAGTTTATGCTTTCATTTCGCTAGTGCAACTGCATCCTTTGAAAATGTAGTGGATCCACCCTTGAGGAAGCTAGTACCAGCTATATGCTAACTCTATTGTATAACTACAACAGTGGTCAGGCGTTTTTTTATTCTATGTTTATAGCCTTCGTCATTTTCGTCACGGGGCCCTTATTAACGTGGGCCCATGATATCTTTCTACATTATGAGAAATCGTATGGAAAAGCTACGATAAAGATTTTTTTGGTAGATGGGGGGGGGGGCGGTTTGCACATTTACCAAACAAATAAAAAACCTAAATTCGTGCTCTACGCAACTCTCGTGGTTTCTCAAGTTACATATTTGTCGATAATTTTAAATATTTCATATTGCAGAAAATATTTCAACGTATATGTAAAATGCATATCTGGATATGTCATAAAATGGCAATAGGCTTCTAAAGGTTTTATTTATTTCTAATATTTGTGCTAGATATTATATTTTTCCAAGAGATTTCTCATCTATTGTGCCTATACCTACGGCTGGAGCTTCTACAACTAGGTATCTAACTTCTAATTAAGTTCAAGGTATGCTCTTTTAAGGATGGTAGGTCATTAATTTATATTTATAAGCGAATTCTACGGAAAATTCAAAGCTTACCAAGACAAGCATTAATTTATTGGTATAAAGCGTATAAGTAACAAACTACTGTTAGATATAAATAATATACAACTTAAAAAACATCTAGGTTTATTGATTTACAGAACCAATAATGAATGAATATGTATGAAACAACGCATGAACATGTATGAAGCGAGAAATGTCTGTCAATATTATTACTACCTATATGCACTCCCATTCTCAGCACGAGCATTTTATGCTTTTTGAGAAAGGGGAATAAACAGTTTACTGACATTCAAAGTATTGTTATGTATCAGTGGAGTTAAATGTATAACATAAAAATATATTATTTATTATCAGAAATATATTATTATACACCTACCTATAAATAAAAAAATTGTATTAAATAAATAAAAAAATGTTTTTTTATTTATTTATTTATCTTTCTGTACACAAGATAAACAAATATACTGCACACTGGCGGGTTAATTGCTATTTCTTTCTCATAGAAAGAAATTACGTTAGATAGTAAAAAATACTTATAAATAAAAGCGTAGTTAAGTAATGTGTGTGATGACATCTAGTATAATCTTTATGTAAAGACTTAAGATTTATTTATGGATGAAAGATGCAGTTCAAATACTAGGTATTTGGTAGGTATTATTTTATAAATTCCTCATTATATACTAATTTAAAATATCCACTTATCTTAACCATTAAATTATTAAATTCATCGTTTATATTAAGTACCTACTCAATTTAATCAGTGATTACATTTTTCTAATTTAAAAATAAAATTTTTTGCTTTATGTAACTGTGTTATATCTACATCTATTATAATTAATTTTTAAAAATGTGTTTTTATATTTTGCTGTGTTTAATTTTTATGCCATGTTTTCTACGATATCTATCTATGTGTCTATTGACAGAGTAAAAATATGTAGGAATATTCACTAAATATCTTAATTAAGATTAATATGAGGACATTATGTATTTTGAAGAAGACTATTATAAAATTATTTATCGATACATAAAATATTATAATCTATCTACAAGCGTACAAATAGCTTTATTATTGATATTACGAAGGTGAAACGAAAGGTCAACATTATGTAGGTGAGTTGTTGAAATTATGATGGTCGATTTGGGAATAGTAATTTTAAAAATATTGTTGATTTGGGCATGGTAATTTTAAAAATATAGTTGATTTAGGAAAGGTAATTTTTAAAACAGTAGGTACCTATTATCGATCATTGAGTTGATTTTGATATATACCTTTGATATGTAAATATATATGTAGTTAGCATGTTCTACATAATATATTTTTTATATCTAGTAAATTATTTTTAAGTTAGATACTGATTTAATAAGTTCGATAAATCTTATTGATATCTTTACAAAAAAAGGATTATGAATTATTGATAAGTGGATTAGAAAACCTTCATCAACTAAAATATTATTAACAAGTTTCATACTCCTGAATCAATATCGGCTTTCTTTTAATGACAGATGCTTTTACCGAAATAAAACTTATTCGTTTTTTTTTCGATAATATGAACGCTGTATCTAAAATATTTGATTAGTCAGGATTAAATATTTTAAATCACTAATTATATAACATTGATTCGTAGGCTAATTTCATTTGCATATAAATAAAGTAGGTATATCTCGTCAGCAATAAAATATATAAGTAGATAAATATAAATATGTCTATATAGTCGAATAGTTGGATAGGTCGGAATGTAATGGCGAAAGGTAGGTCGGCAAGGATATAACCTTACCGGGAATGAGAAGGGGCTCCAATGGTTCAAAGCAGTGGCGAACTGCGGCTTGGGGGGACGCCTTGGTTCACCTGGGGCAACAGTCCGCCCCTGGCACAAGCAGCGGCCGCCACTGCTCTGAAACGAGGAAAATAAGAACAAATTTTTATTTTATAAAACTATCGAAATACAATACAGAAAACTAATGGCATATCAATCAATTGTTAGCACAACACAAAAATGGGAGACAATCGAAATCGTATTAGGAAAAAAATAGATTTCATTAAATCATGGGTAAGTAAATATCTATACCTATACATAATATATTATATACATAGGTATGCACCTATGCACATAGATATTTACAAAGAATCAAAGATGGAAAATATGAAGTGTATTGAAAATTTTGTAGATATCTACTTTGAGGATTGTACAAAATTTTAGGATGCCATTCTTTGCCATAAACATAAAACAACATACTCATCTACCCATTGTTTTTTTATACACGAAGTATTAGTAAAAAATGTGAATGAAATGAATAATTCATACCTAATGTAAAATAACAAATTACAGCAGATACATAATTATTTATTCTCTTATCTTATTTCGAGAATCAAGAGCACAAGATTTTTAGTTTTCCTAATCATAAAATTGTTTTTCATTTTAATTACCCCCAAGTGGGTGTCATTATTTGTGATTTCATAGCACGTATTATTCATTTGATACACAAGTCTAGGAATAATATATTCCAACTGTCGATTTGTTCAGGAGAACTTTGTTCTCTTAACATATCGACAATGTATCAAGCCAGAATACGCGAGAATTGTATGGAGAGGTCTACTTTTTTCACGGCTTTTCCAACTTTGAAGTCAAAAAACACCAACTTAGAGGCTTCGCAGCATATATGTTCCATACACGGATTTACTCAGAATTCGGAGTAGAACATTTCGTGTGTCTGTGTGTGTGTGTGTGTCTGTGTGTGTGTCTGTGTGTGTGTATGTCTGTGTGTGTGTGTGTGTCCTCCCCCCCTTATAACTTTTGATCCGCTCAATTTACAGAGCCTAAAATTTCAGAATATATAAACAGTTACAGGCCTACAAAACTTTTATACTCGGAATTTTGAATTTTTGTTTCAGTCAGGGGTTATCAACTTTTGAATTTTTATTTTATTTTTCCATATATCTCAGAAACCATAAACGCTAGAACGCTGAAAATTGGTACAAACATAGACAAATACAAAATTTCAAATTAGTTTTTTCAAAAAAATTCCAGGGTTTCTCAAACATTTTTTATTAAGAAAAATATTTTTTTTATGATAAATTTATGAGTTTGACTACCTATATTTCCAAAACTTTTACAATTATCGAAAAAAGCCGAAACACCCCAACTAGATAATTTAATTTTCGATAAAAATATTAACATTGTAGTAGAAGGTCTCAATTTTTTTTTAACAATTTTTTTTAATTTAGTGACGACATCGCTTCATACATTTTGTATGGCAGTCGCCTATACACAATATGTAAGAAGACTTAATAGTTTGATACTTCATCTCCAAACATACATACATACCATCATGCTATTTGCATATTCTGGGTAGGAAAAAGGATCTTCCTCCATACTATCCTATCTTGACATACATACCTACGTATGTTGTATAGAAAACAAAATATCTGAAAATATTCAATAATTTGTATCTATGGGTTTATAGTTTGGTACATATTCTTCAACTATACATACTATCGCTATCGACAGTTGGATCTCATGTGTTACATGCAACTAGTATTATATCCTTCTCTCTCGGGTCCTTAGCAATATGTAGGTATATTTATGAAAAATCACCACTGTAAGATGGAATGGTTGCATTATTTTGCGCGTTGTAGGTATAGGTACTTACCTATATATAAAAAAAGTTACATTTATCTTTTAAGGAAATTGTCATAACATTGAATGTTAACAAGTAATCTTAATAAGCTCAGAATATAACAACTTTTTTGCCCTCCGTGCAGTTGATAAAGGACGATGTTTCTGCATTGCGAATTAATTATGAGTGTAAACGCTTTACACACGAATAAAACCGAGTTTTTCATCCAGTCTAGCAGTTTTCGCTCGCATCTATAGGTTTAAGAATTGCCTATTTATGTAGGTATCTACCTATATTATTATTCCTATTGTACCTATTATAATTGGATGAACTAAATATGTAATTGATTGTAGGTATTTACAATTAAAAAAAACATAAAAATGACAGTAGAAAACTATGAAAAAAATAATAGGGTGTTTAATATAGGTAGGTACCTACCTATTAATACGTAAAGCGAAAATTCGATTTATTTTTAAGTAGGTACCTATGTATAGCGCGCACGGAGAAGTTCGAGATTTGGCACAGTTAAAGTTTATATGTTTATAAGTATACCTAGGTATAACTAATATTCATACACAAGTAAATAAAAAAATATTTAAAATCAAACCATTGATTGTTTTCCTTAGAACATAAAAGAGAAAGAAAGACTAACTTTAATATACCCGCGTAGTACCTACCTATAAGCAATACCTACTGTGACCAAAATAGTCAAATAATCGAGGTAGTGACACTGCAGTATCTATCTATTCCTACTTACGTATCCCCTGTTTTTTTTTTACAATTAGGTACAATTACACTTTGTAATATGTGAAAATAAAACCTACTTTTCAAATTAAAAAAAAAATGAATTACGGTCGATTTTAAACCTCTGCACGATAACTAATATAATTTTCACCAAAAATCTTGAACGAGCTACCGGTTGCGCAGAGCGCAAATTTGTGTCTTTATGCTCCGTTGGTTCACGTGCAAATCGCCCCTCTTCTAGAATTAAAGTTCTAAATATTTGGCTACAACTACTTATAGGTAGGTACCTACCTATCTAATTAGTCAAACTATCATGTCATTCATAAATTCAAGAGTAGGTACGAATCAGAACATAGAACTATACTGACGAACTTGATAACGACGAAAAAATAATAAGTGGGTAGGTAGGTATATAGGTACCTAAGTATTAGCCTAGATAATATATCTATCTATTGAAGATATTATTTAATTTCATGTAGGTAGGTACCTACGTATGTTTTTATTCAATGGTTTTATATTATATTAAGGACCTATGTGGGAAATATATTTTTTCTTTGAATTTATCAATGTTGCCAGGAATTAAATAAAAATATAGGTAGGTACCTACTTAGGTACCTGCCTACTTAGGTACCTGCCTACTGAAATGATCGAATCAGATAAAATATTTTCACTTAAAATACAAGACAAGGATAAATTTCCATTGGATAGAGCTTAGGTAATCTAAAGTAATAAAGCAATCAAAATGTTAGTGTATGTGTGTGTGTATGTGTGTGTGTGTGTGTTTGTCTCACGCCTTCTGAAAAACCAAGAGCATCTAAAAATCTAATTTAAGTGCGAACATGTACCAGTATACCTGATGCAGTGTCACGCTAAAAAGAATGCGATAAAAATGCTGAATTTTAAAAATATTTAAATAATTATTTTTTTCATACAAAATTTTCCAAGTCATATCTGTCAAAAAAGTGTACATTTTGCACGCAAATATCTGTTAGTTTAAAAGTTAGAAGTAGGTATTTACACAAAAAAAATATATTTTGAAGTATAACTTAGCGTTTAAGTGAAAAACATGGTGAATATTTGGTATAATTATAATGTTTAACTTATTTTTAAAGTAAGCCTTTTGTACATAAACGCCGCCATTTTAATATCTTTTCATACAATATTTCATTTTCCCACCGAATGAATATGTTCTTGAAAATAATAAACCTTTGAAATAAATGTAATTATGAAATAATAAAATGAAACACAAGACATTACGGCAAGTTTTAAGACATATATTGTAAAAATGTGTTATTTATTAGTAAAGATATAGGCATAATAAAATTGCATAATTTGTAAATAATATTTGATTTTTCTGACAATTTTCATTTTTATGGCATCGAACAAACCAATGTAGGTACCTACATATTCAAAAAATGTATCCGAACCATTCGATATTACTTATGTGTTCGAATCGTTTCCATGGCTACAGAAAAAATGTGATATTCAAATAAAATTTGTTAGGAATCGAATTTATTTAGAAGTTTGTTGTAGGTAGGTACCTACCTAATACTATTTACTTACAAATCAACAATAATATACCTATACTGATTTCCTATAGGAAAATTATTTTATTTATTTATTTATCAACCGTTTGTCCGATTATAATGAAACTTTGGTGAATTGTCGAGCGTATGCCCAGGATGGTTTTTTGGATTTAAACTTTTTTTTTATTCTTCTTCTTCTTCGTGTATTTGGTCGTTTTACCTATGAAGGGGGAGTATCCTGGGAAAAGAAGGTCCGACTGTCCCTCCATCTCTTCACAGGTCTTCCAGGACGGGTTCTGCATATAAACTTTTTTCTTCTTTTTCTTCAACGTGTACTTGGTCATCTTACCTATGAAGATGAACTATCCTGGGAGATGAAGGTCCAATTTTCCTTCCATCTCTTCGCAGGTTTCTGGATTTAAACTTTTTTCTTCTTCTTCTTCATCGTCTATTTGGTCATTTTACCTTTGAAGGTGGACTAACCTGGGAGAAGAATGTCCAATTTTCCTTCCATCTCTTCGCAGGTATCTGGATTTAAACTTATTTCTTCTTCTTCTTCTTCATCGTGTATTTTTGCTCATTTTACCTATGAAGTTGGAGAATCCTGGGAGAAGAAGGTCCAACTGTCCTTCCATCTCTTCGCAGGTATCTGGGTTTAAACTTTTTTCTTCTTCTTCGTGTATTTAGTCATTTTACCTATTAAGTAGAGCATCCTGGGAAAAGAAGGTTCTTTCATCTCTTCGCGGTTCTTCCAGGATGGTTTCTGGATTTAAACTTTTCTTAACCGACTGATGGGACGGGATGTAATGAAGGGAAGGGAGGCACTAAAGGGCCTGAAGGGACGGGAGGTATAAAACTGCCTGAAGGGACGGAAGGTACTGAAGGGCCTGATGGGAAGGGACGTAATGAGGGATTAAAGGGACGGGAGGTACTGAAGGGCCTGAAGCGGCGGGTCCTGGAGTCTAATTCTTTTTCTTCTTAATTTTATGTAGACCTTTAGGGCAGTTTTTATACAAACTATTTCCTATTGTCTAAATCATCTTCTTCTTCTTTTATGTATACATTTGGGTCATTTTTTTATAAAAATTATTCAAACTATTTCCAATAGTCTAAATATTCTTCTTCTTCTTTTTTGTAGACCTTTGGGTGAGCTTTTATACAATCTATTTCCAATAGTCTAATTCTTCTATTAGGTTTATGTATTTTTACTTATTTTATGTAGACCATTGGAATAGTTTTTTATACAAACTATTTCTTATAGTCTTATACTTATTTTTCTCTTTTTTATTTAGTCTTTTGGGTTAGTTTTAAGTCTAATAGTCTATTGTGCAGAAATATTAATAACGATATGCACACTTGATGAAAATACATATGAAATGAATGGGATATGGGATGTGACGATATAACCTGCACTAGAATCTTTTCAATACTTTTGTTTAATTAAATTTAAACCATTTATATCATCCTATTTTGAATAATTTTCAACACCTAATATTTAAAGAATGGGGGTTGTGGCCATTACTGAACTCTTCACAACATTTATATTCAAATTAAAAACTATTTACTATAGTTCAAGTCTTCTTCTTCTTCGTTAATGAAGACTTTCAGTCAAATTGAGCAAAAATATAATGCACACTTGATGAAAAAATATAAAAACGAATGGGATGTGACCAATACTAGATCTTTTCAGTACCTACGTTTGTTTAATCAAATTTTAACCACATCCCAACATCCAAAATTACTAAATTTTCAATAGGTACACATTACAATTTGTTTTCGATGATAATATTTAAAAATGGGGGTTGTGGCCAAACCAATCTCTTTAAAACGTTGATAAACAGTCATATTTAAAACCATTACGCATAGTCCATGCGAGCAGAAATTGTATAAATATTATACTTCATTCACACTTTATAGCAATATATAAAAAAGAATGGGTTGTGGCCATCACTTGAACATTTTACAATACTTAAACTCAATCAAATTTCAAACCACTTTTCATAGTCTGATATTGCAAAATAATTGGGTGACAATATTATAAAAACGATTGCTTTTTCTTTCATAATTTTACATTCTTGGCCAACGGCGGGACATAAAAGCTAGTAACCAAATAATAGGTTCAGGTATCTAGGTAACATAGGTACCTATACAATTATTTATAGTAGCTTTATAGGTAGGTAGGTACTTAGATACATTGTATTTAATTAATAAAAATAGTAGGTACTTATTATATATAGATAGATAGGTAGGTACCTATATTATTTAACTAGCCACTTTGTTGAGTAGGTAGGTACCTACCTACCTACCTATATATTATATAGTTGCATATATACAAATACCTATACATAGTAGGTAGGTATACCTACGTAGTTTTCATAATATTAGGTACCTACATATACCTATACCTAACTATACCTACTATTGACTTTATTGGTAGATCGTTTTAAATCGATAGGTATACAAATATTCGATATAATTTTTACTGTGTAGGTAGGTACCTACCTATAGATATGTAGTTAAGTATCTAGGAATTTCTTTAAAACATGATATTGAATCTACTATAGGTATTACTATCACAGATCTATGAAAAAGATAAATTAGGTATTTATATTCGATTAAGCTATAAAATTAATAAGTAGGTAGGTAAGTATAGTTATGTATTTTCTATTTTTACGGCTCGAATAGACATAGGTTGAAATTTCATAATACTTGAAAAGCAAATAATATGCCATAATTTCATATATTATGATTATTATTATTATTATTACATAATATTAAATTCAATAGGTAGTTATATCTACCTACCTACATCTTCAAAATATTTAAACAGATAGACAGGCGAGGATTCGGATTAATCTATGAACATTGATATGTAGGTACCTACCTGTTGTTAAAATTTAATTTTAGTAGGTAGGTAGGCAAAGGAAAATATTATAACCTAGGTACTAAAAAAAATATGAAAAATTACCTAGGTAGGTTGGTATCTAGGTACCTATCTATAGATATATCTACCTATTGTTTTTTATAAAAAAATAGCAAATCACATCAAAACAAAAAAAGGGAAAAAGAATATTTAAAAAGATGCATTGATAACGGATTGAGGATGAATGCCAGCAAATCAAAGGTTATGGTGTTTGAAAAAAGTGAAAGCAGAAAAGCGTGCCAAATAAAAGTAGAGAACGAATGGTTCGAGCAAGTCGACGAATATGTATATCTGGGAAACATGTTTCAACGCAATGGACGGATTGATAAGGAGATCGAAAGAAGAGCTATGGCAGAGTGAATGGAGCACTTAGACCAGTTATGAATGACCGCAACATATCAAAGATGCTAAAGTTGCCATTCATAATGCTATCTTAGTGCCGACCTTGACGTGTGCAAGTGAAACCTGGACATACCTAGCAGAAGTCGCACGATAATTAGCAGAATAAATGCAGTTGAAATGAGATCGGTAAGAAGAATCTGTAATAGGACGATGTACCTATGACAGGGTCAGAAATGAGAACGTATGTAAGGAAAGAATTTATAAGATAAAGAAAGATGTCATTAATAGAATGCAAGTGAACACATTGAGATGGTTTGGCCACACGGGGAGAATGAATGAGGAACGCCTGACGAAGAAAATATACACTGAAAAAAGACGATGTATGAATGTCGACGAGGCGATGAATGTGTGTCAAGATAGAAATAAGTGGCGTTCGGTTCTCTCTGCCTACCCCGTGAGGGATATGGCGTTTTGGTATATAATATGTACCTATGTGTAGGTATGGTACCTACTTATATATAACTAATTTATTTGGTATTAACCACCTCACTTAGGTGAGCCTGTTCCGAGGTCGCAGAAAATTAATAGATATAGGTACCTACCTATACGCATTACCAACCTACCTATATCCCGCAAAATACATTAGGTAGGTACCTACCTACCTACCTAGGACATTAAGAACATAGATTTTTTTTCACAAATATGATAGTTATACATAATTATAATAGAATTGTATAACTTATAGTGTCTTAATAAAGTTTTCGCAGTATGTAGGTAGGTACATAGATTATATGCCTTGGTTTCATATATCCATGATTCTATTATATTTTTTTAGTTCAAATGTTCAAATAAAATAATAAATAAAACATTTAATTTTATAGAAAAACAGTTTCTGTTTCTCAGTTGTTCCTGAGTTTCTGTTTCTCAGTTAAGTTCCTGAGTTTTTCCATTTCGAATCAATTTAATCATTCATTTTCATATTAGTAGGTATGGTGTTTATTTATTTTCTCTATTGAAAACAATTGTAGGTACCTATTTGTTTGTTCGAGTTGACATACGGTGTATACCTACTTTTTTCGTTGCATTTACGAGTATGCTAGCTATTTGACAAACGCGTAAATCATCATGTAAGTATTTAATAAGGTATGTCGCATTGTTATTTGAGTTAATAAGAAAAAAAATCAAGTGTTTACCTTGGTAGAAAATCCTCTGTCGCATACTGTGCACTTAAAGGGTCTTTCCTTGGTGTGACTCCTATAGTGGATCTCCAAGGCAGAGTTGCAAGCGAAGGTTTTGTAGCATATGTTGCACGTTGTGTTCCCGCGAACTGTCAAAACACAATCAGATATATAAAAAAATCTGCATTTATAAACAAACAAAAAAAAATAAAATTTAATTATGGATGAAAAATTGACAGCTAAATTCACATTTTTATGGAGTCGTTGTTTTTTATATAAAAAAAACTGCAAATGCGAGTTATTTAACTAGACAAATTTCAAGATTTTATAGGTAGGTAGGTATACCACGTCAATAATATTAATTGAAATATTTAATTGATATTATTATGTAATTTATTTATAACAAAAATAATAGTTTTATATATAATGTAGGTATAAAGATATATAACACACTTAATTTTTAAACAGTGGCGCATCACTGTATCTATATCCTATGGTATTAATTAAAATCACATAGGTAGGAATAAATAGATAGTGATAGTACAAATACTTATAAAAACAAATCAGTATGCTACTAGGTATGTAGGTATCCATTAATTAATGAATTTCTTGGTAAATTTTGATTGGGAATTTTAGATGTGCATTGTGTGGTGAGAATAACTAATATAACTACATATATTTTTTTTATCTTTCAATTCCTTTAAACTACATACCTATAAAAAATGATTAGGTACAATTCTTCGTCAATAGCACAAAAAAATTTGAAACATTTTAGTTATATGTAACTATTGATAAAAATAAATATCCAAAAAAAAAATTCAGTTCTAATTAAGTAACATATACCTATGTACCTAAGTTTAAATATGTATGTATTAGAAATAGTAATGCGCCTCTGCTTTTTAATTTTTAAGTTGGTATAAAGTTAAATTTTATGATCCGTCCTATAAAATTTTTATAAACAGACAAAATTCATTAAAATAACAAAAGAAATAATTTTTCATTTCCACATTTGCCAGAAAATAATGTATTTTATTCTTGGAATTAATATTTTAATATTATAATTTAAAAAATTCAAATCATATGAATATGTGTTTAATAGTAATTTTAATGGACGAAAAATTATATTGATATTTTATTTAATTTACCAATGAAAAGTGACATTATTTTTTATAGTTACATATAGTTACGTTGGTACCTACCTAACTAGGTACATTGCGAATGAAGATAAGTAGCTAAAATAAAAAATAAAGGTTGTATTTTGACTGATAACCCAAAAATGAATCCTACCCAAATGAAATGAAACATAAATAACATACTCGATGTAAAAATGTGAATCTATTATATTTATCTATTATTTAATTTAAAACAAAAGGGGCACTGTTTGTTTTTACAAGATGTAGGTACCTAAGTAATTAATGACAATGTTTATGAAATATCTACTGATAAAAATTAAAACCTTTCAATAAAACAAAAAAATATAGTTATATAGGTATGAGTGTCTACCTAAACCATACAAAATACTTCATTATTCTCAAGTGTTCAAATTGTTTTAAAATCACTCACAAATCGGGTGCAGGACCATTTATTAAAGTATGCATTACTTAATTTATTATTCTTCAGTAATACAAAAAAAAAATTGTATGTAAGTTATGTATAATAGGTAAGTACTTATTATTTAAAAAAAAAATTGTTACCGATCATAAATATTGATTGTTATCAAATAGATTTTTATATGCTTTATTTAATGTTTATGATGGATACCTACTTACCTATACATTTTTTTCTGTGTAGGTAACTGTTTTGTTTCCTTGTCAAAATAAATAAATAATATGCCTACCAATGACAAAACTCAGTAAAAATTAATGTATTATTTTGCAAAGCTATGATTTGAGGTGAAGTTAATAATTATGGTTGTAGGTAACTACTAATATACCTAATATAACGTAGGTATGTATATCTGAATAGGTAACTAGAGAGTAAGTAGGTATAATGAAATATGCGGTATAGGGTGAGGAATTAGGATCGGTGGTAACGAGGCCTGCC
Source organism: Molanna angustata (assembly GCA_963576475.1). Lineage (NCBI taxonomy): Eukaryota > Metazoa > Arthropoda > Insecta > Trichoptera > Molannidae > Molanna > Molanna angustata. Next base: position 11,346,961 of record OY754968.1, read on the forward strand.
CGGAGTATGATGGCGCATAACCGACCCCGTCGGGTCCTGAAGTTGGAGCGGACGGGCCCCGCAGCAGCCCCCGAAGAGGTCGGTCAGGTCGGGCAGGCGCTCCACCATCGCATACCTGCGGGGCCCACGCCTAGCGGGCTGAAGGGCGTGCCGCCCACCATACACCCGGCCAGCGAGGATAGAGCGCCTCCGCCTGACTGTGGACTGCTCGGGGGCTGCTGGTGCGGGACCAAGTCCAAGCCGGGGGACGGGAGACCCGGAGAACCGCTCCTTCTCTGGCTTCCTGCTGGAGAACTCATGTCAGAGGCTGAAGGAAGAGATGCTACCGTGGTAAATGTCTTGACTTGATTTTCAAGCGCCGCTAACGAAGCGGAGAAAGAGGGCATTTCCGATTCTCTCGAATCCATTCCGTCTCGTTGGTTCGAGTCATCGTCAAAGTCATCTTGATCTGAATTATCATCATCGCTCAAGTATTCTTCTTTAAAATCTCTACTGCCATCCCGAAAATCTAGAATTTCCGAAGGTGGACGCCCTGGGATCTGAAAACCCCCGGGAAAAAAAGGCATTCCTTGTCCGTGATAGGCCATGCCGGGCAATTCTCTGATCTCTGCCGCTTGAATTTGTTCTGGAGTGAGATCTGTAGGTTCACCTGTGTGGAGTCTGATATGTTGCTGCAGAACGAGTGCATTGCCGAACTTTTTGTGACATACTGGACATTGATGTAGCACCCTCATAGGTGGTTTCATTCTATGTACTCCCATGTGAGTTTTTAAGTTACCTTTAGTAGTAAATGCTCTGCCGCATATTCTGCAACGAAAAGGTCTCTCTCCAGTGTGAGTTCTGTAATGCATTTGCAAGGCACTTTTGCACGACAATATCCTCTGGCAAATTACGCACTGATTAGGATCTGTCAATTTATTTTCTATATTATCTACTAATTGTTGTAATTTACTAGTTTCTGAAGTCCTTGTCACTTCTATTAGGCTCTCCCATGAGTTGTCGTTACTTCCCGGTCGTGGCAGAAGAGAATTATATACTACAGGATCTTTGGCGAGGTCGGTGTCTGTGGTCATTCCGGTCAGGCCCGAAGCGTGGAACATGGAGGCGGACAGGCTTCCCGAGGAAGCGCTGCTGGGGGGAGACGAATTGAAAGGGAACGGAAAGGATAAAGGTTTTCGACGTCCCGGGGGTATCGGAAAGGATGCCGTAATCGACGAAGTCTTACTTGAAAGGTTTTCCGGTTGATCGGGATCTCGCTTCTCATCGGGACTGTCTCTTCCTTGCATGTCTTCGCTGCTGTACTTGGAGTCCATGCTGCATTCGTCGTAAGGTGATGGTGAAGGAAATCCATCTGGATCTCGATCTACTTCTGGAGATTCTCGATCTGGATCCGGTTCACGTTTAGGTGTAACCCGATCTCGTTCTTCAAAACTTCGATCTCGTAATCGATCCTCTTCGCTAGGTTCCGATTTAAACCGGTCTTCTAAAGGCATATCGAGTGGACTAGGGGGAGCTGGTTTACTGAGATCCGCTGGAGCCTCTTGTTCTCGAGGTTCGTCTCGTAGCGCAAACAGCGGATGCAGTGGACTTGGCTTGTCTGACAACGTTCGCGGTGGCATCAAGTCCCGAGGTGGCGGGCGGTATAGCGGCAGGGCAGGCGGGAAAGGCGAGCCGCCCGGTGGGAAGGGCATGGGGTGCGGGGGCATGCCAGGCAGGGGACCCGGTGACAGCTGAGCCAGGAGAGGGGGGTGGTACTTGTCTAGGTGTTCTGGGATCGGATTGGGGTTCATTTTAACGTGCGGGAACTTGGCCGTGTGCCTCTGGAAGTGCACCTTGAGGTTGCCTTTCGTTGTGAAGCGGGAGCCACACACGTTACATTTAAAGGGGCGTTCACCTGTGTGGGACCGGATGTGGATCTGCAGAGCGGAATCGCTGCCAAACACCTTTCCACAGTATCGGCATCTATGTTTGAAGAAAGGCTCGTTCCTGCCCCCGGATTTGCCGTCATAAGGAGACATCTTTCCAGATTTTCGGAAGGCCAACTCATCTGCCAAATTGTTAGCTAGGAGCCCTTGAGAAGCATTGTCTAATACTTCCTGCGCCCGCCTTTGCAACATTTCAAGCGTATTTGGTTCATTTAATGATGGAGGTGGATCATTGTTGGTGATAATTGTGGACGCTAAGGAAGATGAAATAGAGCTGTATGGTGGGTGAGCTGAGAGTACCGGTGGTGATGGAGTCGGAGGTTTAGGAATGCTTAATGTAGGAGGTTCTTGTTTAATCGGGGGAGGGTGTGGTAATGAAGGAGGCACTGCTTGCGCCGATGGGAAGGGGATGGGAGCTTCCATTTTAACGGGAGTTGGCTCTCTGGTCGGAGCGCGGCTCTTAGGCGGCGAAGGTGTTGGCAATCCGGGAGGCGGATGCGGGTGCGGCGGTCGCGGCCCGGGTGGGGTGAGAGATCCGTCGTCTTTATGCCTCGTGAGGGAGAGTTGGTTCTGTAATTGTTGAATAAGCTGTAGTTGGAAGACTTGTTGATGTTGAAGTGTAAATAATGTACTTTGAAGTACAGCCAACTCTTGAAGAGCGGCTTCATTATCAGAATTGTTCGCCATGGTGGTTGCGGCGAATTGTGCTACGGCCACTTTGGTATTCTGAAGTGCTTCTAGAGTGACATGGCTGGCTGCTGGGAAAGGGAATGGCAGGAGAGGTGAAGGTGCAGCACCTTCACCATCTTCCAGACTGTTGTTGTTTTCAGCGTCTTGTCGATGACGACGAACTTGTTCGAGTCTCTTGCCTCCTTCCCCTTCTCCGTCAACATCGTCGTCGTCGAGATCTCCCGGTTCCGGTTCCATATCCTCATCTCCAGATACGACCATATCTTCGGGATCTGAGGGCATTGGTTCTTCCCCCTCCACATCTCCCTCCACATCCTCCCCTCTATCGTCCAGTTGCTGCATGTATGCTGGCAACTCTCCTCCTGTTCTGACACTTTCCTCTTCTGATCCTGAACCGGAGCTTTCTCCTGAAATAAACAAAAACAAATAATTAGTTTTCTATAGGAATCTCATATCACCAAACTAATCAAAGGAATCTTATATTATGATTTATTGACTGTTATTGTATAGGTAAGTAGGTACCTACCTACGTACTTTATCATGCATTTAAGTTTTTTTTACATTTCTTAAAAAAATATACATCTTCTACGTTCCCTAAATTAAGCATAAATGCTTGTGCTAAGATGAACGAAATCGGTCAAGGCAGCTAGGGTGGGGTTAGAATTATCCATCACTGGATTACTATGACAGTGCGATACCCGCTCTGTCATAGACTCATCTGTTTGCTGGTATTTTATAAATTTACGGTAGAGTGGTAGGTAGGTATTATTTATAAGTATTAACTAATAATAGGTATATACCTACATATTATATCATAGTAGTTATACCATCCTATGTAGAAAGAAAAATTAAAATACCTATGTTTATTTATGCAGTAGGTATTTACCACATAAATATCTAGGCATTAGGTAGGTATATCGCCACATAAAATCTTAGGTTCCTATGCACTTTAAAAAAATGATTATTTACCTATACTTACCTATAATAAGTACCTACCTAGGTACCTACGTACTTTAGTGATAAATAAATAGAGAAAATATATTATACACAGGTGAATAATATGAATTAAAATATAAATATACCTACCTACCATCTCATAGAGTAGGTAGGTAGGTAGGTATGGTACCTACCTATTAGTAAAAATTTATAGTTTGAAAATTATATAGATTCCTGTATGTAATCAGATTCCACTAGTAAAAATATACCTACAGACTTTTAAATTTGCATTCCAGTTAGAAAAATGATGATTACCTATTACATATTCAGTATGAGGGTATGATAGCTGTAGGGAGGTACGAGTAGGCAGGTATGTACCTGGAGCTACCTATGTATTTAAGAAAATGTTATCTTATAGGTACAAATTGAATCTATTTAGGAATTCAATAACTAAAATAAAAAAAAATAAAATCATATATTTTAAGTAGGTAGGTAGGTATGTAGTTCACATATTCATACTTTTTCAATAAAATATGTACCTATATTCTCATTTTTTAAAATCTACCTATACCTACCTACTCAATCTATCTCAATTTTTGCTCACTAATGGGTAGTCAAAAAAATATATTTGGTAAAAAGGCCACCGACAATGCTAAAATAGCAAAAAAAATGTTTTTTCTACAAAGATCTCATTTTTATGAAGTTAAAGACTGTCAGCAGGTAAATATGTAACACAAAACAATTGATGGTAATGTGTAGATATTCAAACAAAATGACATCAATGAAAAGGGTTCCAATTGGAAAACAGTCTACCTAATCTTACTTACAAGTTTTCACTTAGGTAGGTATATCTAGGTAGGTACCTATGTGCCTACAAGAAACCAATCGGATCGTTATTTTCAATGTAACCTATGGATTTTTATACCCAACTATGTAGGTACCTATTTTTATTTATTTATTTATTTTAATTCTTTAGGACAAAGAACCAAAGTAGCCGCCGATGTAGCGGAAAGGGTCGCTGGCCTTAAGTGGAGCTGGGCTGGGCATATTGCCAGATGCCAGGATTCACGATGGACCAAAAAGATCTTAGAATGGCGACCGAGAACAAGACGAAGAGGTGTTGGCAAGGTGGTCTGATGACATCAAGAAATGTGCCGGAGGGAGATGGATGCAGTGTGCCCAAAACAGGGAGTTGTGGAGGATCAAAGGGGAGGCCTATGTCCAAGAATGGATGAAAACTGGCTGAAGAAGAAGAAGAAGAATTCTTTAGGTACACTTGTTTTTTATTTTTTATGTGCGACCGACACCCGCTTCACTGGGAACATACCCGTGTCGGAGCGAGTATCAAAATGACATTTATTAATAAGATTGTCACATCACAAATGTAGGTACCTACCTTAAAAATAACACATAAATAAATAAATAGCATTATACAGATAGGTACTTACATACCTAAGAATGTGACTTCATTGAAAAAAGTCTAGGCAAAATGCAAAGATAAAAAAGAATCCAATTAAAGATGGCGTTATGGTAAAAACATAGATTTTCATATAATTTACTAGATGTAGTAGGTAGGTACCTACCTACTCCGTGCAAAAAGTTAGTCTTGTAATATCGCGGGTTTGACGCCTTGGTTGGCAAAATATTGCACTTTTCCTTACATTTCAACACATCCTAGATAACTGTTCTCAAAATCTATATAAACAAAGTGTTTTTTTTTCGAAAAATAGGTAAATCCGAAAACAATTCACATTAGATGTTAGGTAGGTACTCTTTATAGAAAAAGGATGTGGTCTGCCAACCAAAACGTCAAAAATCCCCCGGAATGCCTCACTTCGATTCATACAAAAATGTCTCACTTCGATTCTTACAAAATTTGCTAACTACGACATCTAGTACCTATATCATAATAAAAATCTAGGTATGGTAAAACTAACTATATAGGTAGGTAGGTATCTATCAGAAGCGGAATTGCTTATAGAAGCCGAAAAACTTGGGTTGCCTAAATTCTACACCTAATAGGTATTATTTGGATTGTTTTATTGTAACCATACTACAAGATTGGAAATTGAAACATAACTATGTAGGTACCTAAATACGAAGCTTTACAGGGCCACAAATGTAGATATTATTTTGGCATATGCTTTAAAAATATTTTTCGTAACCACCAACAATGAATGAACAACGATGCTAAAAAACGTTAAATTTTTGACATTTCTCAATTTTCTTACGGGGTTTGCGTAGTCCGAAGGTTCTAGGCACGCTCCTGGTATCTATGACAGTAGGTATTAGTAAAATAAAGGGAGTAAGTACCTATGCATCATATTATCTATGTTTATAAAAAAGAAAATTAAAAAAAAAGAAAATAGAAAATGCGTAGGTTCCCACCTAGGTACCTACGTATAGGTATTTCTGTATGTAAGTAGACTTAAATGTAGGTATAATTGTAAAGGTATGATTGAATAATTATTATAAAGGCGGGTACCTTCCTATTTTAATTTTGAATTATAAGCGAAACAATAGGTATAATTGGTGCCTAATATCTACAGAGAATTATGATGGTTTAAAAATGCCTAAATTTACGTAGGTAGGTACCTATATCTACCTAAATTTAATTAAGGTAGGTATTATTTAGAATATCAGGTACCTACCTACCTACCAATCTACAAAATTATTTTTTAGCGTGTTAAAATACAAAAAACTATAGATAGGTATGTAATTAAATTAATAAATACCTACCAAATGATCGACAGTGTTTTTTAATAGGTAGATAATATTTCGTAAGAACATAACGGTAGATTATGCCAAACAGTTTCAAATGTTGAATTTTATTTATTTATTTTCAAAATATCGAACTCCCGACCATTTTAATTTTCAATGTTTAATATCTCAATCACTTAATTTAATGTACCTACCTACCTATTACAAAATAGGTATCTACCTATAGATATTAAATGTTTTTGTATAGAAAGATATGTAACAAGGACAACAACTAAGTATTATGAATGATGGAACCGAAAACAACGATAAAAACGGGTAGGTACCTATGTTAATAGATAGGTACCTACCTAATAAAATTTTAAAATAATGTCTTAAGGTAAGGTGTGATAGAACCCAGAAATGTTTTTTTTTATGAATACGACTATTAGTTTATAAAACAATGAAAAATAAAACAATAAATACCTAGACATACCTAATATTTCAAAAGAGTGGAACTAAAATACAGATAGGTAGGTACGTAGGTAGGTACTTATTACTTAGAATGATTAAGTCTTAAACAAAGTTTCAAAAATCATCGGTGTGTCTAATACCTATTTAAGTTTCTACGCTTGTAATTAACTATAATAGGACATAATATTTATAAATATTATTTTTATAACACAGGATGGTTTTATAAATTTGACAATAGATTGGTACCTAATTAATTATTTGAAAATCAAATTAGTCTTATTAATATAGGTAGGTGCCTACCTGTTTACAATTATAGGTGATTATAATCGAAGTATTTTTCTACTCGGGTAATAGATACTTATTATAATAAACATTAACTTAAGCATGTTAAATTATAAAAGATGAAAATTTAATTGTTCAAATCAGGTAGGTACCTATAAGTGAATCTCATCACAAAATATAAATCATCGCAAATATCTCTACTTGGTGAGTTTAGTTTAGCTACTCGACGATAGGTGGCAGTAGTAGTATCACCCGAGTGCATAGCAGTTTAGGTTTGAAACCTCGCTTACATTTACGAGCGGTTTCATCGTGCATCGGTTGATGGAAAAACATTCGAGGGAATATTGTATTTATTTCACTGTATTATTTTGGTTATAACTGAATTAGATAGATTATCCACACAAAAAATGTTTTTTTTACAGTAGGAAACTTGTGTTTTTTGCATATTCGCGTTTGATATATTTTTTCCTTAGGTGGGCACGTGAAAAATAGATTTATTTCCTTTTTTGTCATAAACCAATCAACTGTTACAAACAATAAACGTCTATAGGTACTAACACCCATTATAATTAAATATACCTAACTAAATAAATAGCTAGTTTCTGTTAACATCAATAAGCACTACCTATTATAAGAATATATAATGTAAAAAAAATAAATACAATTAAAACAGTATGTAAAAAATATGAATTTAACGCTAAAAATTAGACGTTTAAATAAATAAGTGGGTAAGCCAGGGAGGGAAAATTTGTTAAAAATTGTATGAAAAAGTAAAATTTAAAACCTACCTATAAAAAATAAAGAAAAAACATGCTTTAAGGGAATTTTTCTATATTTTTATCTCAATGAATCTCAGAGTAGGTAATAGGTACCAATAGATGTGATTTTAAAAAATAAATATTTAAATATGATAACAAACATATCCAAGCTTAGAACATTTTTTTTATATCATATTTTATTGTAATAGGTAACTAAATAAAATATTGAGTTCTATTAAGACTTTATACCTACCTACGAAAATTGCAAAAAAAAATAACCCATCTATCTACCTATCTACACACATCAAGTTTGTTTATTTTTATTTGAAACTTATCCAATAGTCCTATAAAATCCTAACCATCTATGAAATTCTTCCCTTCCCCTTTACTTCCTGTCCACTCCCTAACTTTTTTCAGATTCTTTATAGATAGGTATAATAGTAGGTAGGTATATATAAAAAAACTAAACTTGAACCTACTTACCGACTTTTTTGTAAAAATTTAAATATTCTTTAACTAGGTATATAAAATTACTTAATTATAAGTAAAAACACAAATATTTAACTTTTTTTCACTAATTTAAAAATATTTACCACTGACGCGTTTCGCTCAAAGAGCATCTACTGAATGGTGAGCGAAATCATCTACCTACTGAAGAGCATCTACTGAATGGAGGCTCTTTGAGCGAAACGCGTCAGTAGTCAATATTTTTAAATTAGTGGAAAAAAGTTAAAAAAATGTGTTTTTACTTATTTTTAAGTAATTTTATATAATCAATAGTGGAATTCCATCAAGAATTAGCAGAATAATTAAATATTCTTTTATTATTGTAAGATTAGGTTAAGTTGTTTTACCAATCCAATAAATTAAATAAAATATAAATAGGTACCTACCTATAGGTACTTATTTTTTTTATCTAAATGGAAAATGTGCTCAAAAAAACAGTTTAAAAGTCTTTTTGTGTAAAAAAATAATTAAATTTGACAAAAAAAATCTAAGGGTTCTTTGAATATAGCGAGTAAAAACGGAACAGAAAATATATTTCCTAGAATAAAATTATTTTTTCCTAGACCAATCGATATCTAACGATGAAAAAATATGGTATCTGACTATGTTTAAAGAAGAATAAGTATTTCATTGTTCCTACCTTTCTATCTTATCTACACAGATTTTTAAAAGAATTTTTGATTCTGAAATATTGCATTGAATATATTTTTTTAAGAATTGCCTACACACATACCTAACAAAGTTAAATAATATAAATATGTATCAGAGAGAAAAAAATATACTCATAAAAAACTAGAATTCCGTTAAAAAAATATGAATAAAGATTTTTCAATGGATTCTGATTCTCAAATCAAATCAAATGTTTTACCATTGATTAACTTTTTTTTTATTTGAAAGTACCAGCACTCGTTCAAGAAACCATACTTGTATTAGTTACTTATATAGGTATATTGAAAGAATTATTCGTAAGATATCTGCCTAATTAAATATCCAAGATGAAATAAAATAATATAATGTATCTAATGTGTATAGGTACCTAACCCATGCCTCAGTCATATCGAGCGGACTTGACAAAGTCTATAAAAACATCTGATAAAATCTTAACGACATTAAAAGTTGTCAAAATTTTCATTTTAGAGCCAAAGGCGATCTCATGATAACATATTCATCTGTTTGGATATTTTACCTAGGTACAAAGTAAAGAGGACAAACTCGCGTTTGTGAGAAATTATATCTAACTTATAAAATTTAATAAGCCGGATCGTTCGGAGAATATTTTGAATATAAATTCATTTATATTTGACAACGACATGGATATTTTGCAGATTTTTAGGGAAATTTTAATGTCAGAATGTCAAAAATAATATTTTTTAAAGTTTTATTTTTTTTTCATAATTTTGCCTATTAAGATTCTTACTTACAAAAAACGTTATTAAGCCAAAAATGACGAGCTTGAAATAAATTGATGGCATATATAATTATATTTGACATTCGAAATAATATTTTTTACTTAGATTTTTAGGTAGAAAAGTCACAAAAACCCTTTTTAGTCATTTTTTTCATTTCAATTATTGGATAGTTATAGAATTGTTATAAGTCAAAATGATGAGCTTGAAATGAATTTATTGCATAAATAATTATATTTGACAGTCGAATGAACATTTTGTAGATTTTTATTAGGTAGGGAAGTCACAAAAACCCTATTTTAGTCATTTTTTTCATTTCAATAATTGGATAGTTATAGAATTGTTATAGGTTAGTCAAAATGATGAGCTTGAAATGAATTTATTGCATAAATAATTAACTATATTTGACAGTCGAATGAACATTTTGTAGATTTTTATTAGGTAGGGAAGTCACAAAAACCCTTTTTTAGTCATTTTTTTTTCATTTCAATTAGTTATTAGATATAGAATTATTATAACTAAGTCAAAATGATGATCTTGAAATGAATTTATTGCATAAATAATTATATTTGATAGTCGAATGAACATTTTGTAGATTTTTAGGTAGGGAAGTCACAAAAAACATTTCAGTCATATTATTTTTCATTTCAGTTACCTATTATAGAATTGTTAAAGTCAAAAATGATGAGCTTGTAATAACTTTATTGACAGCATATAATTGGAATGTACCTACCTATCCAACTATATTAAATTATTTTAGCTACCAATAAATATTCTTATTCGCCTATAAGTGCTTCCCTACATAAAGAATGTTATATTAGGCGAGTCAAAAATGACGAGCTTGTAATAAATTAATTGACAATATAAAACTGGGATGCATATTAAATTATTTTATAACCGTAGCTATAATAAAAGTTTAATGTCCTTATAATGTTATGGATTTTACTGATTGTAGATAAGTCACATAAAAATATATAGTTTATTGAAGTTACACTCAAAATTATTTCATTTTACGATCATGTTGAAATTTTGTTACATAGCGTATTTTTTTTTATTTTTATATATTCGCTTTATGGTCTCCTTAACGCCGGCACAAAAATAAAAATTAGGTATGAATTATCTATGATATTTGTTACGTATCTATAAATTCGACCGCGTTATATAAGCTGGTCGGCCATTCAATAGTACCTAGTTGAGGTATAGATGGTTATAAATTTAGATAAAAATCGTGGGACAAACGAGTTATCTTCCATATTCACGAAATAAATTAATGAAAATAATCTAGCACACGTTTCTGTCGACTTGCATAAAAATAATGTTTGGACTTAGTATTTAATATTAACCTACATACCTAAAATACCTAATAATTAATAATATAGAATAACTATATTTTTATCTACCCAGAGGTATAAAATGGTAGGTACCTTCCTACTTATCTATTCGTAAGTAGGTATTCTAAAATAAATTATTCATACTAAATAGATAATTTCAGTTATTATTAGGTAGGTATTTTCTTTCAATAGGTATAGGTACTTAGGTAATAATTTTATTTATTTTTCATCTAGCTTGCTTTATTCTTGTTTAATTTATCTTTTGTTATTTCCTATATCACTTTAGTGATGCTTATTTCGTTTGGTAATATTTTTGGTACCAAGCATAAAATATAAAATATTTCACCTGTAAATTCGTAATTGGAATGCATTTATAGGTAAGTATTTAAAGGATTATGTGCACAACGTTATAAATATTATGTGAATTTAAGAACAAATACCTAAAAACTAAACTGTGTTCACTAACTTTAATTTATGTAGGTAGGTAGGTATACCTATCACACAAATTTAATTATCTATTTAAGTATTTTATTGGCTAGTTATGTCTTATAAAATTTGGTCCTACGTATTGGTAAACTGTTATGTCACGAACCCGAATCAACTGTAGGTAGGTAGGTACCTGGTTATTATAAGGAAAAATGTAACTAGATATTTAAATACTTTATAGGTATCTACTAAAAAAAATGACTAAGGTGTCTAATTGGCAAAAGTAAAACAAAGAATTAACTCATACCTAAGCAAAGGAAAAAAACATGTATTGGTACATAACTATAACTACTGTAGGTATCCAGGTAGGTAGGTACCTATATCTATTTAGTCTTAAAAATACCTTTAGGTATAAAGGTTCAAGAAAAATGAAATAATGCACGTAGGTTTTAAAAATAGGTAGGTTGGTATGTTGGTAGCTAAATACACTTCTACTCAATACCTATTAGTTAAATTAGTGCCAATTTAAATCAGGTTTTTATTTTGTTTTATGGAATAGGTATAATATCTAGATATATATCTACATTTAATAAATATAGATATGTCTGCAAAATCTTTGAGCATATTAAATTACACCTAGGTATTAATTTAATTTATAGGTAGGTTGATAGCTACCTAAACCTAAATATTTTATCTATTCAAGTAGTTATGTGGTAACGAAATTTAACACGTTTTTTATTCGATAGATAAGTAAATAAAAAAACAGGCCACTTAGATTAATTTTAAAATAAATTTCGCAAGAAGTGTCATAGATTTTGCATATGTAGGAGGTACCTACCTACCTATTAGGGTTCCAATCTATTATTTTTGTTAGTGTTCCGTTTATGTGTACAAAAATATCTTTAAAATTGGTGTTACCTACAAATGTATGTTTTTAATGTTCTTTTAATATATCAAGGTATCTACCTATATATTTTTTTTAATAATATCTACCTAATGTATTAAATGTGATACCTAACTTCACAAATGTACAGGTAACTGCTTCAGAACAGGTTTGTTTTATTGAAGCAGCTATCTTACACTTGTATTATCTATGTAGGTATACCTACCTATATTTACTTATGATTCAATGTATAAATAAAAAAAAATCATTCAAACACTTCTTAAAGTGCCTACCTAACACTTATAGATTCAAGTCACATAGTATGTAGGTATCTAATGATTAAAGTCGAGTGCAATTTCCCACCTATGTACCTACCTTAACAATAAAAACTACAAAACAGATAAAATTCCTACCTATATTTATTTTCGTAAATTATCTACAAGGTTTGATAATCTTAAGGGTTAAAAAAAGTCAAAAAAGATAAATGGTCTAAGTTTTAACAGCAAATCCTTTATTTTTCCCCAAGTTCTGAACAAAAAATATGAAGGTATAAGAATTAACTGGAAAAATGATTGAGGTAGGTACAATAATGACTTACCTCTATGGTGTTTGGGTTTATCTCTATTGCTGGCTCTAAACTGTATTCCATACTTTATAGTCCCGAATTGTATCATTTTGACACCAACTACCAATTATCTCAAATATTTTCATACAAAAAGATAACAATTAAACACACTTGCACGCCACTGTTATTATCATCATCGACACTGTTTGTTTATAAATTCATCGGCAAATGACTAGTGCGGGGGGTTATTTAATCTAATAACACAATGCGAAGAAAATCTTAACACTTTTATTATGCATCTAAAATGCAAAGTCAATATTATATTATTTTCTATTTCGAAAAACGCGATTCACGAAAATGGAATGGAAATAAAAATAAAAGTCACAGATAAAAAAAGTCATATGAACACGGGGTCCCAATTGATATAATATCGCGTCGTTATATTAAACAATCGGTATTATTTACTGTTGTGCAATGGTATGTTATTCGTGCGACGCGTCCAACCTGTTCGGTTCGCGTGATCAGTATAAAGTATAACGACTGCCCGCACAGCCGTCCGTGGCTAGACTGAGAGGCAGAGCGCAGCCGCCCCCGCGCGACCCCCCCGGCCTCCCTCCCTCTCCCCCTGCCACCCCGAGGCGAGTTATGACAGCGGGCGGAGTCTCGGCCAATCATAAATCAAACATTGTCCGTTCCACTCCTATCATAACCCCCGCCTCTTTCCATATTATAGGCGGGGCATATTTACATTTTCATAACCGGCCGCCACACGTTTAATAAGAAAATTCCCCCCGCGAGATGAACCTATGTTGTGTTTGTATGAAACGAACGAACCCTGCGCGGACGGGTTGCGCGCCGCCGGATTCCAATTTCAAATTTATCGGTCGTAATAAATTTGAATGCTTTATGGCTGTTGGTCGCAACGATACAAACACCGCAAATCAAATTAATATTGATATGGACAGTGTTGCCAGCCATCGGATACCGTCTACCTACATACATATCTACCTAGTGATGCTTCAGTGTTGCTAGGATGTAACATAAATCTACTTTGGCTTATACATTTCTCTTCACGTATCGGGATTGTGTGATTATAGATAGTTATTAATTACCAACAATATTTTACATTAAACTACCAACATGATCACCTATTCAATATTTAGATAAATAATAGTTAGGTATTATGTAGATAGTTAATTATATAGGCTCTAATTCCAAACTATGTAGGTAGGTAGGTAGGTACCTATACCTACCTATAGTTATTAGATATCTAGGGTTCGATATCCAGCAGAGGATTTTTATTTTTTTTTATTCAAAATAATGAATAGGTAGATACTTACCTACCTACATACCATACCTATGTCCTTGAAATTATCAAGTAGGTAGGTACCTACCGACATACTTATAAGTAGGTACCTACATTATTATGATTACATGAAAATTCTTCGAAACACAATTGTTCGAATGCGCAATTGTACGAATAACAATTTTTCGAAAATCAGTTACTTATCAGAATGACAATTGTCCGAAAGGAAAAATTATTCCAACTAACATTTGTTGGAATACCAATTGACCGAATTTAATATATTTTTGTGTCATTATGTTGCCTTCTTGACATATTTGTTGCCAGTAAAATATATATATTCGATGAAGACTATTATTACCTACTTGTTGTATTATTGTTGGGTATGTATGTTTGCACATTTTTAATAACTGATGTTTGACAGCGCGGTGCGTCGCCATGTTGTTTATTCCATAGATTTTTATTATACATAATATACTATGTAGATACTCCGTGCAAAAAGTGAGTCATGAACTATCGCGCGTTTTACGTTTTGGTTGGCAACATATTTCAGTTTTCCTTACATTTCAACACATCCTAAATAATTTTTCTCTTAATCTTAATTAACAAAGTATTTTTAACGACAAATAAATCCGAAAACAATTCACATTAGTCGTTATTCTCTATGGAAAAACGATGTACTAAAACGTCAAAAATCCCCCGGAAAAATGCCTCACTTCGATTCATACAAAATTTGCTAACTTCGACATCTAGTACTTATATTATAATAAAAATCTATGGTTTATTCCTCTCACAATACTACCAACATGACGTGATAAAAATTCCAACAATTGTAATTTCTGATAATTGTGTGTTCGGAAAATTGTTTTTCGAAAAAATATGATTCGAATAATTGCCATTCGTAAAATTGATTTTCGTAAAATTGAGCATTCGAATAATTGTTTTTCGAATAATTTTCCTCTCACCCATTATTATATGCATAGGCCTAACCTAAACTAGACATACTTACGTAGCAAGGGCTTGCCTAGATCCTTTGCACTACGCAACCTCAAGAAAAAAATTGGGAAATGTAGAAATTTTTAAGTTTTTTACCATCGTTACCTATTCATTGCCTAGTGGGTATGAAAAATATATAAAATACCGTGCCAAAATAATATCTACCTACCTACATTTGTGGCCCTGTAAATCATAGTTTCTACCAGGGGCGAGACTAGAACCTTCGGAATAGGCAAACCCTAGAAGAAAATAGGGGAATGTCGAAAATTTAATGTTTTTTTTAGCAAAAGTAATTAAATTCAGTGGCCATGAAAAATATTTTTAAAATCACATTGTAAAATAATATTATATTTGTAGCCCTACATCGTATCTACAAATGGTTTCATTTTTAATCTTGAAGGTAGTAGGTATGGTTGCAATGACACAAATAAATAAATATTAGTTCTTGAAATTCTTAACACAATATTCATAGGCAAGCCAAAGTTTTCGGCTTTTATAAGCAATTCCGCTACTGAATCTACATAGGTTTCAATTTCAAATATAGTAGGTAGGTACCTACCTACCTACCTACTTAATACCTAGTAGGTATGGATGCACTAAAACAATCAAAAAGTCTTGGATTTAGGTAAGCCAAGATTTTCGGATTCTATAAAAAATTCCGCAACTTATTTATTTATTTAATGTTTAAAATAAATTTAACGTAATGTAGGTAGGTACCTACCTACCTACCAACCTATAGCGTATCTACATAGGTAGATACGCCATACATACCAATCTGAAACACACCATAAAACTAATAGTGTGCACCTCTAAATGATACCCGTTGAGAAATTAATGTAAAAAATACTCTTAAAATTTGTGAAATCATGACTCTCCACTATTCTATTGGTAGGTAGGTAGGTACCTACTTACCTTGTAGGTAGGTACCTACC
Source organism: Molanna angustata (assembly GCA_963576475.1). Taxonomy (NCBI): domain Eukaryota; kingdom Metazoa; phylum Arthropoda; class Insecta; order Trichoptera; family Molannidae; genus Molanna; species Molanna angustata. The sequence goes on from OY754968.1 coordinate 11,363,072, forward strand.
TAGGTAGGTAGGTATGTAGTGTGAATTAAAAAGATTTTAAATCCAGAATTCCATTAAAAATCTCCTACTGTTGAAATAAATAACTCTTTTCTCACAGAACAGAGAATACCCAAGTAGAACGCAGAGAATCAATAAATTGATTCTCTGTTCTGTGCTCAGTGTAGATGATGTTAACTTATCTACCTATAGGTATAGCTATTACCTACCTATACCTATACGTAAGTAGGTACCTAACTTAGTACCTACCTAGGTATCTACCTATGTAGGTAGGTAAGTAGGTAGGTACCTACCTATATTTTTTTTTACTTGCAGATTTTTTGGCTGGTAGAAAATCTACTAGGTAAATAAATGTAAGTAGGTAGGTATGTACCTACCTAGATATTTAGCGTAAAGTGACATAATAAGTAGGAGATATTTATTATAATTTGGTCAAATAAAAAATAATGATACAGTTATGGCCAGTAGGACATTATTAGGTAGGTAGGTACCTATATGGACGGCAGAATATTATTCTCACAATATTCCGTGACTAGCCATCATCTTCATTTTTACGAGGGAGATTTTTTAAAGACGGAAATAGATCCAATTTGTATTCCTGCAGACGCGGGATTGGTAGGTAGGTATCTACATACCTAGGTACCTACCTATATCTTGGTTGGTCCATAATAATTTATTTCAACAATACTTTTATGTTTCAATTTAGGTAGGTACCTACCTAATAAATACCTACTTATTTAGATGTCGCGAGTTCGAATTCTGCCACGATCGATTTCCTTCACCTATTGCTTAAGCATTTATGCTTAATTTAGGTAGGTAATGTAGATAGGTATGTAGGTATACCTACCTATGTTCTTGTTTCAAGGACATATTCATTCTTTAAAGAAAAGTAGGTAAGTAGGTACCTAGGTATATACCAACCTACCAATAAGAAGATTCCTTCCTATCTATTATCGGTTAATAAATTACCTAAGTAGGTAGGTACAAATTCATAATTAGGTAGGTAGGTAGGTAGGTAGGTAGGTAGGTACTATAGATTTTTACTATAATATACCTACTAGATGTCGTAGTTAGCAAATTTTGTATGAATCAAAATGAAGCATATTTCCTGGGGATTAACGACGTTTTGATTGGCAGACCACATTGTTTTTCTAAAGAGAATGACGACTAATGTGAATTGTTTTCGGATTTACCTATTTGTCGAAAAAACACTTTGTTTATAACGATTTAGAGAACAGTTATTATCTAGGATGTGTTTGAATTGTAAGGAAAACTGCAATATGTTGCTAACCAAAATGTCAAACGCGCGATATTCCATGACTTACTTTTTGCTCGGAGTAGGTACCTACTAGGTACCTACCTACATCTAGTAGGTAGGTATATTATATGAAAATCTATGGATGTAGGTAGGTACCTATTTAGATAGGTAGGTACCTATTTCGATAGGTAGGTAGGTACCTATTGATTGTTGAAATACATTTGGTTTAGAGGGAAGAGCAATATTTATATTGATGTTTCTCCGGCGTATATAGGTAGGTACCTATAATAGATACGCGACGTGCAATACCAAATAGACGTTGCATAGCGCGCTGTAGGTAGGTACCTATATCTATCTACTTTATGTAGTTAGGTAGGTACCTATGTACCTACCAACCTATGCCAGTTACATTTTGACATATTTATTGATGTGTGTTTAAGGTTTAATGTTACAAGAACACTAATTTCCTCTATTTTTATATTTTATGTATGTTTGCTTGTCTACCATGTGAAACATGCGGACGTGGAAAAAGACGCTCGAAAGTAGAATAAATGCTGTAGGAAGTTCAGCACAAGCTTGCTTATTTTAGCACAATCTTGCTTATTTTAGCACAAGCTTGCTTATTTTAGCTAAAGCTTGCAGGTGGGTATAGGTAAGTATTGAAGTACAAGCTTGTAAGTATAAACATTTAGTTACCTAAAATTAATAGGTATCTAGGTAGGTTAGTACCTAGGTACTAATAATTTATACTTAGCTTGCATAGGTATTTTAGGGATGTATGATGATAGGTTCCTACATGATAGGAATGTATGATCGCCGTGGCACAGTTGGTAAGCCGTATAGATACATTCTGTGCGGGCATCCTGGGTTCGATCCCCAGCAAACCAGAAATTAATTCAAATTGATTTTTCACGCAAATATTGTTTTTATGGGATGGAAACACTAGTTAAGTAGGTAGTTGGAAGAAATTGCCGTATGACAATAAACTCGCCACTTGCTCAGGGTGCAAGAAAGTGTTAATATTTTTTTATGATATGGTAGGTAGGTAGGTATCTACCTATAACTAACTTTAAAATCACTAAAATTACCACGAATGGCAATTATTCGAATCACATTTTTTCGAAAATAAATTTTCCGAACACACAATTATCAGAATTTACAAGTGTTCGAATTTTTATGACGTCATGTTGGTAGTATTGTGAGAGGAATAAACCATAGATTTTTATTATAATATACTAGATGTCGTAGTTAGCAAATTTTGTATGAATCGAAGTGAGGCATTTTTCCGGGGGATTTTTGACGTTTTAGTAGGTACATCGTTTTTCCATAGAGAATAACGACTAATGTGAATTGTTTTCGGATTTATTTGTCGTAAAAAATACTTTGTTTATTTCGATTTAGAGAAAATTTATTTAGGATGTGTTGAAATGTAAGGAAACCTGAAATATGTTGCCAACCAAAACGTCAAACGCGCGATATTCCATGACTCACTTTTTTACTACATCTACATAGTATATTATGTATAGGTAGTAAAAATCTATGGAATAAACAACATGGCGACGCACCGCCCTGTCTAACATCAGTTATTAAAAATGTGCAAACATACGTACCAACCCAACAATAATACAACAAGTAGGTATATAATAATAGTTTTCATAGTATATATTTTACTGGCAACAAATATGTCAAAGGAGGCAACATAATGACACAAAAATATATTAAATTCGGTTAATTGGTTTTCCAACAAATGTTAGTTCGAATAATTTGCTTTCGGACAGTTGTCATTCTGATAACTGATTTTCGAAAAATTGTTATTCGTACAATTGCCCATTCGAACAATTGTGTTTCGAAGAATTTTCATGTAATCGTCATAAACTGCCTTACTATGTAAAAAATGCTTATCATATTAATGGAGTGGGGATTGATAAGTATCTAGGTATGTTTAAGTAGGTAGGTATATAATAGGTAGGTATCTAACTAAACTGTCTTATTGTCTCCTTTACAAGTTGTCTTTGACTCGCGTCCCTTTGTTTTATATATCTATGGTATAAGTTGGAAAAGTTAACCCGCCAACCATTTTCATGATTTTGTAAATCCGCGAAAGTTTCCCAAGATTTTGGTTCGCGACAAGCGGATCGCGCCCCTGGGGTATGCCGAGCCCCTTCCGCGGCACTAAATCAACCTCACGTCCCCTCCTCCCTGTGCCACCCCCATCCCCTTGCCATTCCCTCACCCCCTCGGCTCGGTAGGCACCTACACGGACCTGTTATAATAATTTCTAATAGTTTAGCCGAGGATCGTCGCATACGTAGGTATACCTACGGACTTACCTACATACCAATCTATGTACCTACCTACCTATGTTTGCAAAACACTATAGAAGGTAGGTAGGTACTTGACTATTCAGATTTCTTGTCGCGTGTATAGCACGAGTTTTGTTCAATCGCGATGACTATATATTTCTAACTCTTTCGTATATATATAGGTTCTAGATACCAAAGATAATTTTGTCAATCTATAGATTACCTATAGGTGCCAGCAGGGGCGTGCCTAGTTCATTTGGACTAGGCAAACCTTGAAAAGAAAATTGGGAAATGTCGAAAATTTTATGTTTTTTTATCATAGTTGTTCATTAAAGTGGTCATGAAGATATTTTAAAATCATATACCAAAATAATATTTACATTTGTGGTCGTGTCAAGCATCGTATATACATACGGTTCAATTTTTAATCTTGTAGTAAAAAAATAAAACAGACAAAAAATATTAGGTCTTGAATTTCTTAACTTAATATTCATAGGCAAGCCAAGATTTTTTCTAGTGACAGTTTATTTATTTTTTTTTTGATAAAAAAAGGCAAATAATTATTAAAATGATAGAAATAGTTATAATAAGTGAAAGGGCCCTTGGAGTGATCTTGCCGGCCCCTTCGCAGAACGCTAGTAGGAATGACAAAGAATGCATGGCACGAAGAGTAGCTCTAGAAGCTCCTCTAGACTCGTGGTTTCGGCACAATTGTGCAAAAAATAACAATCAACGTTGGTGAAGATAATATTCACAGACATGGATTGTCGCGAGAGTGCTTCAAGCCTGTGACTGTAAAACTGGGCATCAGAGAGTTGACCAAGGACACTCTGGAATTTCATTTTTTTTATTCAGCAAATAGAAGGGCACTATAGCCATGGCAAAACAATTTGAAGGTTGTAAAGTTATTCTTAGAGACCACTAAATCCGCATGTCCAATGGGACCTTGAAGAGGCCCACGGACTGCAGCGAGGAGTTCAATTTTGTTGTAAGACACATTTGGGTGAGAGCATTCCCAGAGGATGTGCTCTGAATTTTGGTCAGGGTGAAGTGATCTTGTATCACTAAACGGCGCTTTATAAATTTTAATTATTATTATTATTATTATTTCGGCTTCTATAAGCAATTCCGCTACTGACGATAGGTAAGTATTAACCACCCAATAGGTGGGTAGGTACCTACCTACTTCTAGATATAGTTACAGATAGGTAGAAACCTACTTACCTAATTTAGGTTCGTCGGTTATTTGTTAAACTAATATAAAATCACGTAAGTAGGTAGGTAGGTAGGTACCAACCTAAAGTAGGTACCTATATTGAAAAAAATAAATAGATAACTTTGATGCCCTAAAATTAATTCAAAAAATCGGATAATATTCTGAAAATATCATAGATCCTGTATAATCGTAGTTTAACGTAGAAACATAAATATAGGTATCTACATTTACAAAAACTAAATTAGGTACCTACCTACGCTGATGCAAAAGTTATTCGAAAAATCAAATTAAACTACACACTAAAATTAGTATGAGGATTTGATCGTAGCCATGGTAACGAAAATCAACAAAATGTCATAACTATATAGGTAGGTAGGTACCTACCTATGGAATATTTTTGTATGAAAAAATGAAGACATTTAGGTAGGTACACAGAAAATTGGTAGGTACGCCAAAATTCGGAAAACCATCGTAATTTAACGAAATGATAGGTAATAATTTTTTTCACTCTAAGTCATACTTGAAATATATATTTTCAACATATAAATAAAGAAATATTTCCTCATGAAAAAGTATAGGTAGGTAGGTAGGTAGGTACCTACCTACTGATTGACATTTCATTGTTGAAACGATTTGGACGAAAATTTTTAGTATGAAAAATTTAGTGTAAGAGATTCCAGATAGATGTCATCAGTATCTAGTTCATTCATTTGTTCATATCTACGGAAAATGGAAATTTATTTCCATTGATTTGTTCAAGAGAACTTTGTTCTCTTAACATATCGACAAAGTTTCAAGCCAGGATATGCGAGATTTGTATGCACAGTCTGCATTTTTCACGGCTTTTCCAACATTGAAGTAAAAAAACACCAACTTAGAGGCTTCGCAGCATATACCTACCTATGTTCTATATACCTACGGATTTACTCAGAATTCGGAGATTTACTCAGAATTTAGTGTGTGTGTGTGTGTGTCGCTTTTAACTGTTGACTCACTCAGTTTACAGAGCCCAAAATTTCAAAATATATAAATAATTATAGGCCTACAAAACTTTTGTAGGTAGGTACCCCTGATTGAAACAAAAATTTTAAATTTTAACTTTAGAATTTTTACTTAATTTTTCCATATATCTCAAAAACCATAAAGTTAGAACGCTGAAAATTGGTATATATGGGTATAGACAAATATTAAATCTCCAATTCGTTTTTTCAAAAAAATTCCAGAGTTTCTCAAACACTTTTTATTACGAAAAACATTTTTTTATGATAAATTATGTGTTTAACTGCCTATATTTCCAAAGTTTTAAAAAATATCGAAAAAAGCCGAAACACCCCAACTAGATAATTTAATTTTCTATATCTAGAAAAAATCAGTATCATAGTAGTATATCTCAATTTTTCTTTAAATTTTTTTATAAAAATTGAATTTAATGACGACAATCGCTTCATACAATTTGTATGGCAGTGGCCTATACACAATATTTAAGAACCTAAGAAGACTTAATAGTTTGATATTTAATCTCCAAACAAACATACATACATACCATCATGCTGTTTTCATATTCTGGGTAGGAAAAAAGGACTGACCTCCATACTATCCTATCTTGACAATAATTTGGATTTATAGTTTGGCAGGTACCTATTCTTCAACTATACATAGGTACAATCATTATCGATAGTTGTATCTCATGTGTTACATGCAATTAGTAATAAAGTTATAATATTTTTTACTGCCAAATAAATCGTATAGGTACTTACTAACATTCTGAAATATGCTCTCAAATGTAGGTAGCTGTAGGTACTTGCCTACCTAAGTATCCGCATCTTATAAAGGTAGGTAGGTACATATGTAGTTAGGTTTGCGAGTATGATGACCACCTTCGAGAAACTCCCATAGGTGGGGTAAATGCTTGATAAAAAATTAAAGATCTTGAGTGATTTATTAGCGGTGTATGGGGAGCGAGAAAACACATTTCAAAATGATACAGATGAATTTTCACTCAAAGATGACATTACTTAAGTAAAATAGATATATTATACCTACACTGAGAAATGAAATTCATTAAAAATCAGAATTATTGATTTATTGAAAGAATATTGTTTTAATTTTTTTTTCGAGATTACTAAACAGAATTCTCAAAAATATTGGTAGGTAGGTATGTAGGTACCTACCTACATATTTGGGCTAAATATTTGAAATAAAATAAATTTGGGCTAAAGTTAGGAAAGTGTGGAGCTTAGTCCTTTTTTTCTATCTCGAATATGTAAACAGCTTGATGGTATGAATGGAAATTAAGCATCAAACTATTGAGAGCCCCCGTAGATATTAGGTATGTAGATATAGGTACTGCCATACAAATTGTATGAACAATGTCGTCACTAAATTTAATTTTTATAATTTTTTTTAAGATATGTTTGAGATGCACTACTATGATATTTGTATTTTTTACAGAAAATTAATAAGTTTCGGCGATTTTTGATTTTTAAAAATAATTAAATAGGTACCTATAAGCAGTTAAATACCTACATAAATTATCAAAAACAAATGTTCTCCTTAAAAAAAAAGTTGGAGCTATTTTATTGAATAAATTTGAAATAGGTTTTATTTTTCTATAACTATTTATACAGATTTTCAGCTTTCTAGTTTTATACGGATTTTGAGATATACGTAGGTACCTACCTATGGAAAAATAAAATATAAATTAGGTATAATATTGATAACCCCTGACTGGAACAAAATTTTCTATATTTTCAGAAATTTTGGGCTCTGTGCATTTAGCGGTAGATCAAAAGTTCAAAAAGATCAAAAGGGAAACACACACACAAACACATATAATCATGAAAAATATAGACTTGGCCATAAAAATCTCGCGGATTTTGGTTTGAAACTATGTCTATTCGTTTAAAGAAATAAATTCTCTTGAAGAAATCGACAGTTGCATAACAAAGTACAGAATCTATTTTTTTTGACATTCATGTCAGTGTTAATTGCAGATTTATAAATGTAATTAAGAAGATGCCTTGGACGACTTCAAACAAGTCTGGCGATATAAGAAGGGTGGTTGGAAACGGTTGGATGAGGTCTGCCCAGAATAGACAGTTGTGGAGGTCTTAGGAGGAGGCCTATGTCCATTAGTTACGAAGAAGAGCTGACGATGAAGAAGAAATGTAACTACTAAGGTTAAACCTAGCTATTTATATAAGTTTTTATGAAACAATAGGTAGACACACTTTGAGAATTAGGTACCAACATTGTTTACATAATATGATAAAAAGGTACCTACAAAAACATTTTTTTAAGTTGATGCAGCAAACATTCGGTAAGTTCTGTGTCATTTTTATGTATGTTTGATGTATCTACCTATTAAAAAAGTGAGTTTTATGGCAGTAAAGCATCACCCAGGTAAGATAAGATATCTTACAGTTGCAAGGAATTTTTCTTGAGAGCACGCACGCGTACCATAATGGCACATAAAAAACTCGCGGATAGGTTTTTAGCTTTGAATGTGACGTGATGTTTTGAACCGCTGTGTACCTATCTATATACCTACACATGCGTTCTTTGGGAAAACACCGTATCTGCAACATTTGATCAAAAGAGGAATTGATAAATCTTGTAACTTTCGTGGATATTTTGTTCCTGTCTTCCTTTAAAATGAAAAATATATAACTATATCTACCTAAGAAGTTATGTAGGTAGTTATATCGCCCTATGAAAAAATGTAGGTAACTTTGTAATTAACTAGGATAACTAACCTTAGTTGATAATTAACCTTATATGGATATTTATGTTTATAAAAAAGAATTATAACGAATTTAATATAGGTAACTGATATAATCTACATGAACTTTGACAGTGATATTAATATTCGTGGCTCAAATATTGAACTATGGTTAAATTTGATCACTTTTCTTATTTATAAAAATTGATCTAGAGTTGAACCGTGATTTAACTCAAATGTCAAATAGAGCCGGCGGCAAATTTTGAATATTCATTGTAGTGTCTAGTTTAGTGTCTATTTTTAATAAATATTGATTTGATAATACTATAAATACCTATGGTGTTTTGGGATAGATTAAGAAAAATAATATTTTATGTTGATAACTAAATATATGGATATACCTATGTACCTACTTATAAAACAATTTCAGGTACAAAATAACCTTCGATATTTAAATTCACAATAATGTATATTAGGTACGTAGGTTCATACCTATGTACATAGGTGCCTACTTAATAATATTATTTATTTTAAACTTTATATTGGATGTTGCGTGGTTTTGTACCTGAAGTGTTGTAGGTACACATCATAGGTATAGGGTGTCTGTTATTTTAATGCATGTTGAAATAATAATTCACAAATTTTATTGCTTCTTGGGGATTTGCAGATATTGCAAAAAATCTACACCCCTTCATAGTATCAAAATAGGTAGGTACATAGCCCACAAGTATTTCATTTGATGTTATAAGCTACAACTACTTACGTATTAGGTATATAGGTACATCTATTTCGACTGAGAATTTCATATATGTAACTTGTGTATAGATTTATGTAGATATATTTTTAGAAGTGTATATTTATATCTTAACAGATGTATGATACTAATCAAATAAATAAACTGCACCTAGGTACCTAAATAGGAGTAATTTTTAATATCGGTTCGTACCTCATAAAAGTCTTCTATCAAAATTAAAAGAAGGACCAATCGACTAAAAATAATTTGTTGAATAATTGGGATTTTTATTGTTAGTATAAAAAAATTATCCTCGATCCTTACAGCCACCCAAACATTTTATTATTAAACACCCAACCTAACTCACGCACAACGCACATTATTATCACAATAACCTTTATTATTTTATATCATATTGTTTGCCATATAGTTATAGTTATATAATTGAACCTGGGTAGAGAAAAGTAGTTTTATATTATTTCCAAACCTGATTGATATAGATAATTCAAATGCATAAATGAACGTGAATACTTCAACAAACACAAGATTCTGATCTTTTAAATAATGTACTGCAAAATATTAACTTTTATATACATTTCCTGTACCTAGGTAGGTAAAATTAGAAAATCTATTATCAACTAAGCAAAGTGACCTGACTGCCCCAAAACGCACTGTCCAAACGGCCAATCGTAGAGAAGTGAAATTTGGAAAAAAAATATAGGTTTATTAACAAAAAAAGGTTTATTATGGAAGTTTTTTTGGAAATTTTACCCCTAAGGGGGCTAAAAATAGGGTTGAAAGTTTTTTAGAAAATAATAATAATAACAATGAACGCTTCCTTGCACCCTGCGCAATTGGCGAGTTTATTGCCGTATGACAATTTCTTCCAACTAACTATAATATCTCGCAAACTGGACGTGATATGAACTTGAGATTTGGCATATATCGATTCTCGCATTGAAATAGGGTGATTAGCCGTTTTTTCATAAGGGATGAAAAAGGACATATATAAATAGTGATAATTTCTAGGTGTCTATTAATAAGCCAAAAACTCATTCATAGAAATTTCCCAAAAGTATTTTTCCAAGAAATGATCAGAAATTGCTATTCAGTGCTAAAATAATGTCAATTATAAGTGGTAAAGAATCATGTCTCGGAAACTTGTCACGTTGGAAAGCTGCAAACAAATATTTATATTATTCATTTAAAAAAAAATAAAAATACGTATTTCATTGTTTTGTCAAAAATTTGCTTAAAATGGTGTAGAAAAATTCGTATCCATAAAACACTATTAAAAACATAGTCTTTACTGGGAATCGAACTAGTTTAAATCGAGATATAGTTTAAAGCCTAGATTTATAAAATATGAGAGTTTTTTTCTGAGAAATAAACGCAATAAGAAGCTTTCGATAACTCAATATTTTTTTCTTATAAAGTAATGTAAGGATAGGTACCTATAGGTAGATATTTCAATGAAGTATAAACATTGACTGACTGAGATAGTAATTATTTATTCTAGATAGGTTATATGCTTGTAGATAAGTACCTACTTATTACTTTCCATAGAAATCAGAAACATAAAGCATTTGGTACCTACTTAGGTACTATCGAGACAGTACAAATATATTCAGTGCAGCAAAAAAATACTGCAGTGAGGCAACTATTATAATATAGAAAGAGATATGTAGATACATCTATTTCTGCAATTCTGCATAGGATGTTCGTATACCTATGATGTCTAATCGGAATTAAATCTACATACATGATGTATAGTTTTTAATACCTAGGTGTATGCAATAATAAATATCTTTTGCTAGGTATCTATTATTTATTGAAGAATCATTCGTTATCTAGTATATTTTACATGGGTAGGTATCTACCGACCTACAAATATTATTATATTAAAGAGGCTTTTTAATGCTCTCATTATTTTTTGATAAGTATTTAACTATTTGTATACGGTTAGTATCCATCAACACAAAAAAGAATGGGAATTGATTTTTCTCACTACCCAGTAACTAACATATGATTCATTGTTATATTTTCTGAAAATTATTTGTTTTTTTAACACACACAAATTAAACACAATGCCTGCAAATATCAAAACAAAAAAATGGTAGAATAAATACCCTATTGTATCAATTTCTAAATATGAAGTACCCTCAGAGTGAGAATGTTAAAATAATGATAAATTGATGATATATAGAGAATGGTAAAATAAATATATTGCTACGGGCGCAAAAACACGTTTATCCGGCCATGATTGTTGCCTGTTGTATTTTCGATTACCCGGCTCTTACGGGACACTCAACAAATAAGTGGAATCACTATCCTATGCCGGTGCCTCACAGCACAAAATGATTAGATAAATTATACAAAAATTAAATTGTGTATAGCAATGATAATTTAAAAAGAAAATAATAAACAATACGTATTAAAAATCGTGCCACATCACCTTAATACTTGAGTATTATGTCAATTGATATGAAAACGTCCAGTCGATGATTATTCCAACTAAGACAATACGGTCAGTCGATGATTATTCCAACTAAGACAATACGGTCAGTCGATTATTATTCCAACTAAGACAATACGGTCAGTCGATGATTATTCCAACTACGGTCAGTCAATGATTATTACACTGAAAAAATCTAAAGTTAGCAAAGTACCTTTTTGGCTCGGTTAAAGTCATATTGGTAGTTATTAACCAATATATGATTAAAAACAACAATGTTGCACTTGGCTATTATCTAACAATTGAATACTGTTAACATGTAGTTGGTTACCAATAGCAATGTAAAAAGTCATGTTGGTAGTTATTAACCTATACATGATTAAAAATAACAAAGTTGCACTTGGCTATTATCTAACAATTGAATACTGTTAACATGTAGTTGGTTACCAATAGCAATGTAAAAAGTCATGTTGGTAGTTATTAACCTATACATGATTAAAAATAACAAAGTTGCACTTGGCTATTATCTAACAATTGAATACTGTAAACATGTAGTTGGTTACCAATAGCAATGTAAAAAGTCATGTTGGTAGTTATTAACCTATACATGATTAAAAATAACAAAGTTGCACTTGGCTATTATCTAACAATTGAATACTGTTAACATGTAGTTGGTTACCAATAGCAATGTAAAAAGTCATGTTGGTAGTTATTAACCTATACATGATTAAAAATAACAATGTTGCACTTGGCTATTATCTAACAATTGAATACTGTTAACATGTAGTTGGTTACCAATAGCAATGTAAAAAGTCATGTTGGTAGTTATTAACCTATACATGATTAAAAATAACAAAGTTGCACTTGGCTATTATCTAACAATTGAATACTGTTAACATGTAGTTGGTTACCAATAGCAATGTAAAAAGTCATGTTGGTAGTTATTAACCTATACATGATTAAAAATAACAAAGTTGCACTTGGCTATTATCTAACAATTGAATACTGTTAACATGTAGTTGGTTACCAATAGCAATGTACTTGTTTAAATTTTATCGAGTAACAGGTACCTATACGGACATTTTGTATTTGGCATCTGTCAAATTTGACATTTCATACATAAAAATATTAATATTTCTCAAATTTGACACGATATATTAAAAAAAATATTAAATAAAGTATAATTCTCGCCAAATATGATATGTCACATTAAAAAATGATTAAGTAAAGTATAATACTCGCCAAATTAGACATGTGACACTGAAAAATAATTGAATTAAGTTGAATTAAGATGAGATATTCGTCAAATATTATCATTATTATTCACAAATATCTTGTGTTAATTTGCTAATATTTACATTTGAGATGTAATGTAAAGATGTTTATACTATTTTGATGTTAAAGCTGGATTACCAATTAGTATTTTCCGTTTTTCAAAAGAGAGAATGAATAATAAGCATCTAACAAAATGAGCTATACAAATACGTATATTATAATTCTATGACAAATACCTACATACAAATTAATGGTATTATGTGACCACATTAATTAATAATATCCTGAAAAAATTAACCTAGCATACAAATCTGAAAAATAAGAGACCATAATGGGGCAATTAATGAATGTAAAGTATGTATTATGTCCAATTATGTCAAGATCATTGATTTGTCAAGATTGGTTTTGTGGTGTTTGGTTTTCTCTGCCCCAATATGGTTATTGTGTTTAGGTATGTATGTATTAGTTAATACTAGCTTTTATGTCCCGCCGTTGGCCAAGAATGTAAAATTGTGAAAGAAAAAGCAATCGTTCTTATAATATTGTCACCCAATTATTTTGCAATATCAGACTATGAAAAGTGGTTTGAAATTTGATTGAGTTTAAGTATTGTAAAATGTTCAAGTGATGGCCACAACCCATTCTTTTTTATATATTGCTATAAAGTGTGAATGAAGTATAATATTTATACAATTTCTGCTCGCATGGACTATGCGTAATGGTTTTAAATATGACTGTTTATCAACGTTGTAAAGAGATTGGTTTGGCCACAACCCCCATTTTTAAATATTATCATCGAAAACAAATTGTAATGTGTACCTATTGAAAATTTAGTAATTTTGGATGTTGGGATGTGGTTAAAATTTGATTAAACAAACGTAGGTACTGAAAAGATCTAGTATTGGTCACATCCCATTCGTTTTTATATTTTTTCATCAAGTGTGCATTATATTTTTGCTCAATTTGACTGAAAGTCTTCATTAACGAAGAAGAAGAAGACTTGAACTATAGTAAATAGTTTTTAATTTGAATATAAATGTTGTGAAGAGTTCAGTAATGGCCACAACCCCCATTCTTTAAATATTAGGTGTTGAAAATTATTCAAAATAGGATGATATAAATGGTTTAAATTTAATTAAACAAAAGTATTGAAAAGATTCTAGTGCAGGTTATATCGTCACATCCCATATCCCATTCATTTCATATGTATTTTCATCAAGTGTGCATATCGTTAATAATATTTCTGCACAATAGACTATTAGACTTAAAACTAACCCAAAAGACTAAATAAAAAAGAGAAAAATAAGTATAAGACTATAAGAAATAGTTTGTATAAAAAACTATTCCAATGGTCTACATAAAATAAGTAAAAATACATATACCTAATAGAAGAATTAGACTATTGGAAATAGATTGTATAAAAGCTCACCCAAAGGTCTACAAAAAAGAAGAAGAAGAATATTTAGACTATTGGAAATAGTTTGTATAAATACTGACCAAAAGGTCTACATAAAAGAAAATGAATAAGACTATTGGAAATAGTTTGTATTAAAACTCTCCCAAAAGTCTACGTACTTAAATGAAGAAGAATAATAATTGGACTAAAGGAAATAATTTTTATAAAAAAATGACCCAAATGTATACATAAAAGAAGAAGAAGATGAATTAGACAATAGGAAATAGTTTGTATAAAAACTGCCCTAAAGGTCTACATAAAATTAAGAAGAAAAAGAATTAGACTCCAGGACCCGCCGCTTCAGGCCCTTCAGTACCTCCCGTCCCTTTAATCCCTCATTACGTCCCTTCCCATCAGGCCCTTCAGTACCTTCCGTCCCTTCAGGCAGTTTTATACCTCCCGTCCCTTCAGGCCCTTTAGTGCCTCCCTTCCCTTCATTACATCCCGTCCCATCAGTCGGTTAAGAAAAGTTTAAATCCAGAAACCATCCTGGAAGAACCGCGAAGAGATGAAAGAACCTTCTTTTCCCAGGATGCTCTACTTAATAGGTAAAATGACTAAATACATGAAGAAGAAGAAAAAAGTTTAAACCCAGATACCTGCGAAGAGATGGAAGGACAGTTGGACCTTCTTCTCCCAGGATTCTCCAACTTCATAGGTAAAATGACCAAATATACACGATGAAGAAGAAGAAGAAGAAATAAGTTTAAATCCAGATACCTGCGAAGAGATGGAAGGAAAATTGGACATTCTTCTCCCAGGTTAGTCCACCTTCAAAGGTAAAATGACCAAATAGACGATGAAGAAGAAGAAGAAAAAAGTTTAAATCCAGAAACCTGCGAAGAGATGGAAGGAAAATTGGACCTTCATCTCCCAGGATAGTTCATCTTCATAGGTAAGATGACCAAGTACACGTTGAAGAAAAAAAAGAAAAAAGTTTATATGCAGAACCCGTCCTGGAAGACCTGTGAAGAGATGGAGGGACAGTCGGACCTTCTTTTCCCAGGATACTCCCCCTTCATAGGTAAAACGACCAAATACACGAAGAAGAAGAAGAATAAGAAAAAAGTTTAAATCCAAAAACCATCCTGGGCATACGCTCGACAATTCACCAAAGTTTCATTATAATCGGACAAACGGTTGATAAATAAATAAATAAAATAATTTTCCTATAGGAAATCAGTATAGGTATATTATTGTTGATTTGTAAGTAAATAGTATTAGGTAGGTACCTACCTACAACAACCTTCTAAATAAATTCGATTCCTAACAAATTTTATTTGAATATCACATTCTTTCTGTAGCCATGGAAACGATTCGAACACGTAAGTAATATCGAATGGTTCGGATACATTTTTTGAATATGTAGGTACCTACATTGGTTTATTCGATGCCATAAAAATGAAAATTGTCAGAAAAATCAAATATTATTTACAAATTATGCAATTTTATTATGCCTATATCTTTACTAATAAATAACACATTTTTACAATATATGTCTTAAAACTTGCCGTAATGTCTTGTGTTTCATTTTATTATTTCATAATTACATTTATTTCAAAGGTTTATTATTTTCAAGAACATATTCATTCGGTGGGAAAATGAAATATTGCATGAAAAGATATTAAAATGGCGGCGTTTATGTACAAAAGGCTTACTTTAAAAATAAGTTAAACATTATAATTATACCAAATATTCACCATGTTTTTCACTTAAACGCTAAGTTATACTTCAAAATATATTTTTTTTGTGTAAATACCTACTTCTAACTTTTAAACTAACAGATATTTGCGTGCAAAATGTACACTTTTTTGACAGATACGACTTGGAAAATTTTGTATGAAAAAAATAATTATTGAAATATTTTTAAAATTCAGCATTTTTATCGCATTATTTTTAGCGTGACACTGCATCAGGTATACAGGTACACGTTCGCACATAAATTAGATTTTTAGATGCTCTTGGTTTTTCAGAAGGCGTGAGACAAACACACACACACACACACACACACACATACACACACACACACACACACACACACACACACACACACACAAACACTAACATTTTGATTGCTTTATTACTTTAGATAACTAATATAAATAACTCATAACTTCAATATTAGTTAATGTCAGTTTAAAACATTCACAAATAATAAAATAAATATCATCTACATAAATTTGTCACATTAACATACACCCATTTGAAAAGTGTGAGTCAATCATGGATATTGGATTGTTGTTTGATATTCATGGTGGGGAAAGCATACAGAATATTAGGCTTTATATGTAGACTAACTATAGCCTACCCATACCACGACCATACACAAATTAAATAAACAGATAATCATTGCACTATACTCTCACTCTACTGTGATAGTAAAAAAAAATATTTATATTCATTGAACTTGTCTGCATACTATATATTTATCAAATCTCATTTAGACTGCAAATACATTTTCTCTATGTGGAAAAAAAATTATATAACAAAGTAAATATACTTATATCAAAATACAGTATACTACTCAAGAGTATACTACTCTTGAGGGAATTACATGAGAATTTTCATCGTGGATGGTTGCATATAGGTGTACAACCTAAGCAAAATACCCAAATTTACGCTCTACGCAGCCCATGTGATTTCTCAAGTTATTTGCTTATAACTGTAGGCAGTGTGATAATGTATTCATTTTCACCATACTATGCAAGTCTACTAGGACATGGCATACTATCCATAGTATGGTTGCAGATCTTTAGATAGGAACAACGCTTTTGTTAATAACACTTGCATGATAATATATTATATATAGCATTCTTTAATAAACTCAACATCTCTGCAATCTCTTCCAGCGCATTTAAGACAGCTGCTTCCTCTGGTTTCTAAATATTTTGATTGGCATGCTGTGTCATTCGGAATATAAATAATATGTGGAGTTTTCACTCAATTGTTATTTATAAAATATTAAAAGACTATGGGTCGCCATAGAAAGTGCTTGAAGCAGTCGGCGTTGGCTCCTCGAAATCCATATTGCAACTGAATGAACGTTGACAGCGATATAAGGCAACATACTTTCTGAGTTAAGCAAGTTAGACAGCAAAATTTCTTGCAGATGTATCTTATTATTTTGATATGCTTGAACTTATTATTCATGATTTTTTCTTTCATTTTAATTTAAAAAAATATATCACACTGGCTAACTTGAAAAAATGTGTTTCATTAATTTTAAAACATATTAATTTCGTTGTATTTGTAGCCTGTCACAGGAATGACTTGTATACAGTGCTTGTATAGTATATTGAGAGAAGAACTTTACACTTTCATATTACAACATTGTTTTTAAGAAAAAACCTCGGGAACGTAAAACTGTAATGAAAATTAGGATCTATATCTATGTAAACATCATTTCTTGAATTAGCACACTGAAAAGTTAACAATTAATATGTTCATTCAATAATAATGTTGACGAATATTGTATTTAGTACATTTAAAGGTTAGATTCTATTTGTACAATATAAAGTGACATGTCAAATATTTACGTTTCGGTGGTTGATATTGGTGGAATGACCATATATAAAAATGGTATTTCGTTTTAATATCTACTTATTCTCATGATGGAATACATTAACTACTTTATTTATTAAAATAATTGTTATTTATTATTTTTTTACATATGTTGCGTTTATTAAAAATATTCAGATGAATTTATTTACTGAAAGAACTGAAATGTCTGAAATGATGTTGAAATTTTTTTTTGTTCTGGCAATAATATGTATAACGCGTACGCACAACCGTTTATCGCTTATCGCTTTGGACTTCTGTCAAAACTCAAAACGACGTGTTTTCTTGTTTACATTTCACATATTTTTGTCATATTTTGTGATATTCATGTGGTTCAACGGAATTAACAACGACGATATTGGAAAAATATAAATGGTAAGTTGTACAGTGTGATAACATGCTAATAAATGAATTTGAAAAGTTGTAAGAAAATAACAGATTAACGTTCGCTCTACATTTGTTTTTACAGAACTCATTTATGTGTCAACATCAATGGATACCGTCTCATCCCAGATAGCACCCGCTTACGATTGTCCACTCAAGTTCACCACTCTTTCCACATCCATCATTTAGTAAGTTAAATAAAATATTTAATTGCAATAAATGTACCTATAGCAAACACTTGATGTATTACTTGCAAATACTTGATTTGTGGCAGGGTAAGAAATGAGAACATTAGGAAATAATGTAAGATGAAGAAAGATATCGTTAATAGAATGAAAGTGAACACATTGAGATGGTTTGTCCACATGGGGAAAATGAATGAGGAACGCCTGACGAAGAAAATAAACATTGCGGAGAGGAATGGAATGAAAGGTCGGGGCCGCCCAATAAAGGGATGGCATGACCATGTCAACGATATTCTGAAAGACAGAAATGTTAGAAGTGTGAACAATAGACGAACATGTATGAGAATATTCATGAATGTTGACGAGGCGATGAATGTATGCCAAGATAGAAAAATGTGGCGTTCGGTTCTCTCTTCTGCCTATCCCGCAAGGGACCTGGCGTGATGGTATGTTGTTGATGTATTACCTACTTGATCTGTGTATGTTTTCAGTTCCTGAACCTCGCTCGACATTTGTCGCCCTATGTATAGCTACTACATTTCCATGTAATCCACAGGACGTTCCGATATGATTCAAAATAAGACTTTTGTAATATTGAAATTGATATTACTGTGGATTATTTGTATTTTATTTAATTTGTTTATAGATCCATATGCAACGTTATGGATAGTTATATAAAATCTTTGTTCGCACCATTATACTTCATAATATGATTCAAAATAAGACTTTTTTAATATTGAAATTGATATCACTGTGGATTATTTGTATTTTATTTAATTTGTTTATAGATCCATATGCTTTCACTCTTCTCAAACACCATAACCTTTGATTTGCTGGCATTCATCCTCAGTCCGTTCTCTATTCATCCTTCATATATCATACTTACAAGATACTGTAGATCTTCTATACTTACTGGTAACAGAACTTTATCGTCTGCATACATCAAATCTCGCACTATAACAGTTCTCAATTTCAGGCCCTTGCTTTCATCCTTAAGGACCCTTCTGCAGAAATCAATGTACAAGTTGAAGAGCCATGGAGACAGCATTCACCCTTGCCTAACGCCATTATTTATAGAGAACCACGTTGTACATACTTCGCTGTTCTTATACAATGACCCAATTGCACGCGTATCAGCTTGCTCTTCACTCCATACACCGCTAGTATATCCCATAATTTTTCTCTAACTACTTTATCACAAGCCTATTCGAGGTCTATAAAGGCACAAAAGATTTTCTGGTATTTTTCCAGAACCTTTTCTGTGACTGTACGCAGAGAAAAAATTTGGTCTATACATCCTCTGCCGCCCACAAATGCACCTTGGACATCCTATATCTTGCTTTCTGTAATCTTTCGCACTCTTTGATCTAGAATCCTTGCATTCATCTTACCAACTGAGCCTAACAAACTTATGGCTCTATAGTTTTTGCAGTCGAGCTTTGAGCATTTACCTTTATACAAAGGTACCACGACTGCATTTCTCCATGATGGTCTGATAGAAATTAAATGCATCATTGTTATTAAACATTTCTTGTTTCATTCTAGAAGGAGGCAAGATGAAAAAACAACATGCAGCCAGAATTCAGTGGAGAGTCTTAAAGAGAGTCTTCCCCCGGGCCACAACGTGGAGTGGCGTACGTGGAAGACACTAAACAGACTGAGGACGGGCGTTGGGAGAACGTTGGACAACCTGTCTACATGGGGCTTCCTGCAACAGGGAATACCAATGACATGTGACTGTGGACAACAGCAGACCACCGCACATCTGTGCAGCTGCCCCTCAAGTCCAGTCAACTGCCACACGCACAATCTTATGGTGGGCAATGATTGTTCTATTGACGTTTCTAGGCACTGGCAGAAGATTAGTTAAATGAGTTGCTGACATGATAGAAGAAGTGGAGAGATGTAAAGTGGTAAATTTTCCTTAAAACCCTCAAGGATGTTTTTTTTGGCATTTTCAGAACAAACCTAACTTGCATGAAATAAAAATTATGTACTCTTTTGAGAAAAAAAATATGTTTTTTTTATATATTTATTATGTTTAATATGTCTCTATGTATTAGAAATATAATATTTTTTTAATACCTACAATAAATCACATTTCCTGTGCAATAAATGAAATTTTGAATGAAACCTGTATTTTATTTCACTCCAAATAAATATCCTACCTGTGTAAATTAGCAGAATACTGAGTAAGTAGATTGAAAATAGCCAAGTAGCTTTGCTGTGGCTACAGAATAAATTAATTCAGAATACTGAGTGACTTGATTAAATCTAACCAAGTTGTTTGCTGTGGATACTGAATGAATTAGTTCAGATTACTGAGTAGTATATTGAATTTAACCAAGTTGTTTGCTGTGGATACTGAATGAATTAGTTCAGATTACTGAGTAGTTGATTAAATTTAACCAAGTTGTTTGCTGTGAATACTGAATGAATTAGTTCAGATTACCGAGTAGTATATTGAATTTAACCAAGTTGTTTGCTGTGGATACTGAATGAATTAGTTCAGATTACTGAGTAGTTGATTAAATTTAACCAAGTTGTTTGCTGTGGATACTGAATGAATTAGTTCAGATTACCGAGTAGTAGATTAAATCTAACCAAGTTGTTTGCTGTGGATACTGAATGAATTAGTTCAGATTACTGAGTAGTTGATTAAATTTAACCAAGTTGTTTGCTGTGGATACTGAATGAATTAGTTCAGATTACCGAGTAGTAGATTGAAATTAGCCAAGTTGTTTGTTGTGGATACTGAATGAATTAGTTCAGATTACTGAGTAAGTTGATAAAAATTAGCCAACTAGGTTGGTTGAATTTGACAGTTACTTGGCTTATATTACAAAGTTAGTAGGTTAAGTTTTGACAGGTTACTTGGTTGATTATACAAAGTTGTCCGTGGTTAACCAAGTTACTAGATTAATTTTGACAGATTGTTAACAAAGCTACTCGGTTAAAATTAGCAGATTGTTTACTTGGCAATTTTTAGCAACGAACTTTGCAGGTACTATAATAACAAAGTTGCTTGGTTATTATTAGCAGTAAATCATTTATTTTTAACAACTACATTTTTTGAGTGTATACAACAAAGACAATACCTACAGTCAGTGATTATTATGTCAACTAAGCAAAATAACTTCCACCAGGATTTACAGAGAAATGGAGAAAAACACAAATAAATGCATTTGATGATTGGTGTTAGCAACAAGGCATTTAATACCTATAACTATGAATAAATAAAAAAAGTCGCATAACACATCTCCAGAATGAGCAACATTACCTGAAATGTCCAAATTGATGAATATTTGTTTGATAGCGTTCAAAGTTTTCACTCACTTGATTTCGAAACCAATTCAACATCTATCTATTATGATTTTGTCAGGTCATCAGGATCCCAAAAAATATCAAATTTTAACAGGAGATGGAAAGTTTAATATGATCTATATTTTACAGGTAGATTCTGTAACCTGTTTTAGAAGAAAAACAATTGAATTTCAAATAGTATGAAGCAATTCCGGAAAAAAAATTTTATCATTAAATAATTAAATAGAAAGAAAATATATGTAAAATATAAACACATGGAATAATCAAAAATACTCAGCTGGGTATTGCCTGTTCAAAGTACCTATCCTTAAGCAACAGTCCATCATCCAGTGTAGACAAGCCCAATATATTTGAGTCCCGGAAATGGGGAAAGGTATTTATTGATATGTAGTTAATATTTTTATTTGTGAAGTAGGTACCTACACGTATATACCTTCAAGAAGAAGTATAAACTTCATTCGTAAATAGGGAGGTAGATTATATACATACCTACAGTCTCATGCATGCACACTGAGTAAATTGCAGGGTAATAAACAATTGCAAAGTTTTATAGACGAGATAATTTTATTTGAATTAGAATTCCTAACTTTATCTGAGAGAGTCGAGGAGTTTTGTATGCAAATGCCTACGTATACTTTTACCTACAAATTGTAAAAAAAGAATGCCATTATGATGGAAATAAAAAGTAACGAGCCTAATACACGAGGTCATTATAGATAGATATGGGCCTATATATTTGATAATCCTAATATAATTCCTATTACAGACACAAGCAATTCGCCAAAACAAAACGTTTAATACTCGAGAGATGGCTCTATGGGAAACGAATGGGTAAATATTCACGTTTTAGATGTTCAAATGAGTAGGTACCCACTTTAGATATGCGAGTCACCTAACACATGGAATTTGATGTTTTTTAATATAAATTTAATTGATTGCCCATAAAATATTTCAACAACGCCGATAAAATATTAAAATACGAATATTGATCAGTCATTATTGTTGTTATTATCAGACATTAGTTTAAATTAATGTCGTTGATTCAGCGTCAACTTATCAACCGTTGAAATGGTTGGTAATTAGATAAAAATAGACAATTTATTATGTATCGAATAGATTATCAACATAAAATAGTAACGAAATCAATCTTATTAGCATCTAATCGTCCTTAATCGTATATACTCAGTAGGTACCTAGTAGTTGTTTGCACATGGTAAAATCATTTTTTTAATAATTGTAGGTATTTATTTATTTCTTTTATATTTTTTCCTAACCAAGCCTTTGATTTTTTACCGTCGTCGCTGGATCTACGACGTGAAGCACTTAATTTAAGTGGCGAAATCACTCGAAGTATGTAAGTAGGTATAAATAAATATGATTTTTAGCACACCTAGAGCACCTAAATTAGACTCGTGTGAGTAAATGCAAGACCAAGATTAACATCTGGGTGGTCTTGGTCTTGCATTTACAGGTGCGGTCTTGGTCTTGCTCTTACATACTCGATCGAGTCTCGGTCTTATACTTGCATATCCAGTTATTGGTCTTGCAAGTCTTGCAGATCTTGCAACTTTTACAATATTTTTTTCTGTTAAATTTCAGAAGTAGGTACCTAATTATAATGAAATATGACAAAAAACACTAATTTAACTTAATATGTCCTAATTAGATTCGTTTCAGAGTACGAAAACGTATGTAACCAACGGGCTACCGTGGATAAAAGGATTTTATACGCGCGCTGTGACGTAATGAGTCCCGTATATGTAAATGTAAGAAACTTTTTTACATTTCTCATGTACCTAAGTACCTACTAAAATTCAGACGGATAAATTTAGACGAATCAGAATAGGACATATTGTTATATAAATAAACGTTT
Source organism: Molanna angustata (assembly GCA_963576475.1). Classification (NCBI taxonomy): domain Eukaryota; kingdom Metazoa; phylum Arthropoda; class Insecta; order Trichoptera; family Molannidae; genus Molanna; species Molanna angustata. The sequence continues at coordinate 11,386,810 of OY754968.1, forward strand.
TTTCCTATGTTTATTAACTATTTAAGGGTGTATTATTTATGAACGAGAATTAATTTCTTGGTTTTCATAAGTAACTACTAGTAGGTACAAACTCTTTTTGGGGGTTACCTACACGTATTTAATTTTGTTGTTTATTGTATACCTAAATGTAAATATATTATATAGGTACTTACTTGCAAATTATATTATTATGTAAATTAATTTATACATTTGCTCACTTTTTGATAAATAAATAATGTTTCAAAAAATGCGAGACTCCAAGACTCATGCTCCTGGTCTTGCAAAACCTGGTTTTGGTCTTGGTTTTGCACACCCTGATCTTGGTCTTACAAGTCTCGCAAGATCTAGACCAAGACTGCAATACTTGCAAGACTTTTGCTCATCAATAACGTTTGGCCCCTTGTTCTATCGCTTTAGAAAATTTGCTCTTCACAAATAATCTTAATTTTTATTAATTTTTGTAGAAAAATCAGCTAGGTACATATATTTTTTAATTGTTATTATTTTGGTGTAGGTACCTAGGTAGGTACCATTATGTTTACCTTTAAGTTAGTATGTATATTTTTTTTGTTTGGCTCCTACAGTTATTCAAGTACATATTTCCAGGTTAGTTTATACAACTTTATTGTTATCAAATTCAAATATTATTCACGATTTTCTACAATGACTTACGTTATCAACCGTAATATAAAACAATAGGTACATTACAAATTATATAGTTATTTACCATATTATTATCTTTTGACATTGCGAAATGTGGTTTATATAAGGAATACCTACCTATAATGTACTTCATATGAATTATTTAGTAGAGCATATTTGACAGAAATTACTACATGTTTTATTGTAGATACCTACTAAGGTAGGTACATACAATAATAATATATTTCAAGTGCATAGGTTTATATTTCAAATTTATCAAGTCATACATTCATTTAAAGCATTGAATCACATATCTTATGAGTAGGCAGAGAGAATCTAGCGCAATCCAACAATGAGCTTGAAAAAAAACAGTGGTTTTCTTTACATTGAAGCATTGTCTAATACATGCTCGTCGATTGTCTTCATTACTAAACGATATAACTAAGTAGGTACTTATAGGATATATTAAAGTAGGTACCATCATATCGTCCATAATCTTCGTGGGCGCACCACGCTAATATTCATAGTCACTCATGTCATGATTTTAGATATTAAAATAATATGTTTTTATTTTAGCTATTCCAACACTTATTTTAAATCTGAAAAAAATTCAATTTTATAAAATATTCGTAAAAATATCATTAGGTAGGTAATGATTTAACTGAATTGAGAACCAGGAAAAATAATTATTGATCATCGTTTTGTTAACAAATTGTTTTTATCCATCTACTTATATACCTATATTTTTTATAAACATCCTAATACCCTGTTTCAGCTTTAGTTCATTCTTCTACTTTAGTAACTGCTGGGGTTTATTTGATATTTAGGTTTTTTGATTTTTTTCGATTCTTTTTTATTTAGTTGTTTATTATTATTGGGGGTAAATACTCATACAATTTTTAACATTCCGATTTAATATCATGTTTATTAATCAATTTCATAAATAATATATTCATAAATATTCAACAACTAACTACCTGGGCATTTTTGTGATGACATTGGTAAAGTTAAGTCCCGGATGAGGCTGTTGTTGGTAAAATTAATGAATGCCCTAGTTGTAAAATCTTCGAGGTTATACATATTTCTATTCTCTCTCCTTTCCTGTTCAATAGAGGTTTGTATGGTGTAAGCCTAGCTACTTATTGGATTGAATAAAAGCATTAGAGAACTTTAGGTACCTACTGGTTTTGTTTATAGGTATGTATTGTTTTTTATGTTTTCAACAAAATTATATACAATAACTATCTGTTGCCAGAATGAAATAAAATAAAAAAAAATAGTTACGAAATTTCAAGTGAGTTGTTGCACGAGTGAAGATTGTAAAATTATTGCTTTATAATTTGCATATTAGGTACTGTACTGTATGTCAACTATCAACCAACATATGAATACTTAATTTTGATCTACTATTATCTATTAGGTAGGTAGGTACCTATTACATTATTACATAACTATACCCAATAGTTGTCAATTTCTGGTTTACGTTTGAACTCTTAAAATTGTGATTCTTATATAATTCTAAGTAGGTAGATATAAAATAATGTACAGTAGGTATAATGCTTTTTAGTAGGTACATGACTTGTATTTTAATATTAACTCTAAATTATAAATAAAAATAACGGTCAATTGTAGTTGGTTGATACACAAATTTACTAATTTATGTTTTATAGATTTGATGTAGATAAATAATGAAATATACGCTCAATAATATTGAGTTCGCCCAATAACTCAGAATTTCTCAACTTAAGTTACGCAGAAGCAATAATAACACGATTTAAGTATCAGTTTATCTATGTAATATAACTGGTAAATACTGGAATAATAGTAGTATAAGGTAAGTGTCTATGGAAAATAATTCTGCTCTAAATTGCATATCCACCAAAATCTGATCTTTCCTTCTCATCCATTCTCGTACACTCCGATGACACTCCGTTTTCCCTCGATTTTCCTTAATGATCGGATGCAGTAGGTAGTTCATATCAAGTTATGGGTTGTAATGTATTTACACAAAATTTTAGGATATAAAGGTAATGCCATACAGCATTCTAAATAAAAACATATTACATTCATTATAGTGTAAGAACCTGCCTATAGGAACACGCTCTCCTCGTCAAGCCTTGTGTTTTTTTATTTCAAACTAGAATTACAGAGTAAATAGGAATTTCATTTATTAAAAATAATGAATGTGTCTTGAAACAATTATATATACTTACATCCTCATACGGTACGTACCTTGGTGAAAGAAATTGATACTCATGCCATAATATGTGAATGAAATCGGTAAAGGCAGGATTCGAACCCGAGTTCACTGGATTGCTAAGTAGCTATGAATTGCCTATCACTCTGCCACCGATCCATATAAACTGTTTCGTGGAACGTGCAATTAGTAGATATACTAGAGTTATTAGGTATTACACCTTGAAGGGGTGGTTAATTTATGATTTGAATATTTTTGCCCTATACTTAAATTTTATTTATAACTATATATTTTTGTTATAAGTAGGTAAGAAGTTACCTACCTAAAAAAAATCATTTGAATTAAGTTGTAGGTATATTTTTTATTTTTTCTATTTATTGATTTCTTGTCCTGTTTTCAATAATTGAGAACCGCAGTGATAGATGGCATTAGGTGTGATGAATGAATTAGTTGTTAAATAGTGTCGTGGCTTTTAGAAATCGCCAACACCTGCATAATATATTCAATATTTAGTGTCAATCTCCATTATATATAGCTACTATAGGCTATATAATATATAGGTATCTACCAATATGTTACCAGTTACATGACATGACATAAGGTGGACTAAATGACGTATGGCTAGTGTCAAATTTCAAATCGATTTTTATTTACTAAAATAACACAAATTGTATCATTTGTATACTTACACATGGCATGGACATAATATAATGTTCTACATACTTCTACGTGTACTAATTATATGCAATATTAATTAGATCAACATACTCATTTAAAAATGAATATATTTTTCAATTTGTGGTGTATTTAAAATAACATAAATAATTTTCAGATATACATAGATACCTACTAAGATCAAACAGTACCTATGGATAAAAAAGCAACCTATTAATCTTACAAAATCACCCAATGGAAGTGATAAACATACATTTAAACCTGTGCACAATCTTGCTTATTTTAGCACAAGCTTGTATAGTTTAACACAAGCATGTATGTTTTAGCCTAAGCTTGCTTATTTTAGGACGAAGGGGACGATTTTTTAAATAGCTTATGAATGTTAATTTTAATTTATTGTATTGTATATTTTTTCCTCAAACATTTTAAACAGAAAAATGATATCCTTGATGAGTTAGCTTATTGCTTCAAATTTACCCTCCCGAGCAACGCCGTTAAATGCAAACATTTGGATGCCATAAATATATAACTATATTAAGATGATATTGCTCACAGATATCTCATAGAAAGATAATTCTAGGATCTTCATAATATGATGTTGGACAGATTAAAAATGATACCTAGGAATAATTATCAAAAACGCAACTGATCAGAGTTTAATATGAGCGGGAGTCCAAGACTTTAACATTTTTTGTCGCCTGTCTCTATTTAGTACAATATGTAATAGAAGGTCAATGTCCTGGCTGATACAGTCCGAAAGTCTCCATCCAAGATTGTCTGAAAGGCAAGTCACAATGATGGATTGCCAACAACTTTAGCATATAATCTCAAAGGTAGTATGCAAATCATAACCATATTGCACGCCCACTTGGTCTATTAGCTGCCTACAAGGTATTTGTGAAGGGGAAATTACGTTATAATATATGTTATATACTGATATCTTAGCAAAGCAAACTGGAAATAATAATTTTTCAATAATAATTGACAAAAAATATATAGAATATATCATACATATTTTGGTAGCTTGAAAAAAAAACTCACAAAAATTACTTTGAGATTATAAATCAAAACCTTAGATATAGTTACGTATATATGTAGGTACATCCGTCGCAAGTACCTACATCTTGTTTATACATTTAAAATGCACTAGTACGAGGTCAGTAACCGCAGTTGAAAATTGGCGACAGTAACTTTGTAAGGGGTAGGTACCTACTAACTCTTCTTTGGAGGAACGTTCTAGAACCGGAGTGGACATTGACCCGGCACTTACTCATTCGATCACCAACCAGAGGGTATAAAAAAGCTATGCAACGCTCGACACCCTATCTTAGTTTCCAAAATCTATCGTGAAGAAATATCTTTCTTAGTTGAAACAATTTCTAATCGTGTTATTTTCTTAATTAATGTATTTTGTGAGATATTTAAAAATTGTGATTTTTAAATATAACTAAATATATCTTAGTATTTCTTATCTTAGTATAGTAGTTCTTTCTCCATCTCCCTCTCTGTTTGATCCTACACTGCTTGTCTTTAGTATTGTTTGAGTTTCCATTTGTAAAAGGATGACATAGTCATTTAACTTTACTTACTGATTTAACTTAATTTCGGGTTAGTAATCCAGTGGTAGCGAGTTCGAATCCTGCCTCGACCGATTTCTTTCACCTATAGCACAAGCATTTATGATTATTTTAGGGAACGTAGGAAGATGTATATGTACTTGTTTAACAAGGACATATTCATTTTTTATTTAAAAATAAAAAAATGATTACAGGGGAACAGAGTTTAGTATCCTATGTTATTGATTTGTAAAAGTAGGTATTTATTATTATTTTTTTTATGTAATTAAGTAACTTACATGGGTTTAAACTATGTCTATTATTTACGTACCTATAGATTATAGAAAATATAACATCACAACACTGTTTTACACCGTTAAATTTACAGTGGCGTATTGTCGTAAAAAAATATTAGCGCATTATTTCAGATACATAATGCATTAGAAGCACAATTTAGCATACCATACATTCCCCTAATTAATATATGCAAACGTTTAGTATTACATCAAGGTGAGAGTACCTATATATAGGCATACCTATAGGCGGAAACCTAGAAACTTATATAATATATTAGGCATGTAGCTTGATATTACAAGAGTTATTTGAGAAAAATGGAAGAAAAAGGTAAGGTTCCGTACTGTGAGAATACTGCGTACGGGACCTCAAGTTTTTCTTACATTTTTCTTAAATTAGTCCACCTGGTAAAAATTAAACAAGTTTTAACTTTCGAAAATTTATTCCTTTCTATAGGACTATAGTTTCGCTTGGTAAAGCCCTTTATAACACACAGAGTAAATCGTAAAATTATTCCTTTTTATAACAAATCAGTATAAGAGTAGAAAGTATTAAAATTATCATCATTATAAGAGTAGTAGATAGTAGTTGATGATATAGATGTTAGGGTATTTGTAAGGATTGGGATACTCAGATGGCTTGGACACGTGGAGAGGATGAGTGAGCAACTGCCCGCCAGAAGAGTCCTTCGCCATAGACCAGAGGGTGTAAGGCGTATTAGGGGGAGACCCAAGTTGAGATGGATGGACTGCGTCCAGGGGGACCTGGACTCTTTGGGCGTGGTCAATCGGAGACAAGTAGCCGCTGACAGATCGGAATGGCGAAGACTTCTTTTGGAAGCCAGGTCCCACCTTGGGATGTGGAGCTGATGATAAGAGTAGATGGCATTATAATCATTATCATCTTAAGATTTGAGGGCATTATCATCATTAGAATATAGGGCATTATAATCATTATCATCATAATAATGCAGGGCTTTATCATCATTAGAATAGATGGCATTATAATCATCATCATCATCAAGGCGGAACTTGGTAGAATCTAGCAGTCTCTTCCATTCCATCTTTTCCAGTAATAGTTTTATACCTAATAATAATTGTAAAAAAATATTTGGCATTAACAGTAGGTACGTAGAGTTAGGTTAGTTTGTTATTGATAAAAAACACAACGTGATGGAAAGAATGAATACTTTTTGTCATTGAAATAACTACATAAATATTTTCGGATGTAAATATTTCAATGTGCAAATGCAATGAATAGAAAAAAAATACATTTATTACGATAAAGTAGAGCATTCTCGGTCAGCATTGTCCGAGAGATTATATGTTGAGATCGAGGAAATTGCAGATTTCACAATCGGAAGGATTTGTGTCGCAATAAATAATAACATGACAGCACAAAAGGGACGGTCATAACCGACACATGTCGCTAGGCCACGCGCTGTCAAACAATAGGGACCGGCTTCTGGATCTTGGCATTCTTAGATCACGTCCAGCCATCTCCGCAATCGGTGACCGACCACCTTGGAGGTTTTGTCTGATGAGATGGTTCTATGAACTGCGGTGGCTATCATTAAGTTCCATGAATAGGTGGTACGATGTATAATAATATTAGGCGATTTATCAGGATCATGCCAATGGTAACAAAAAATATTGTTCTAATGATAATGTAACGTAGTTTTTTTTGTCACAAACAGCTGATGTTGAATCATTATGAAATATAAATATAGAATTCGTATTGAAATTGTTTATTAAAGAATGCATTATTATTATTTAAAGAAGGTCTGGGGGACAAGTCTGGTCAACCGGCGAAATCAAAAGCATCCATGTTTACCATTCATTTCTTTTTTCAATTCACTAATTTATGTAGGTATGCAAATGAATTAACGTTTGGATATGTTAATAAAATAAATTATTTACAGTTTTAATTATGTAATCATGTATTTCTTATGTACTTTTTGAAACTGCTGATCATTAATCTAACCTATTTAAAGTTCTGACAATTTTCATTCATTCTTAACATCACGGCATATCCCAGTGTGTGGGTTAACCAGCGACAGGTGTGCGGATATATAATTATCTTATAAAAGGGAGCACAACACATGCATGTATACCCACATACCAGCTGTGAGGCACCGGCTTGGAAAAGTCTCTCCACTCGTATCGACAATATTCGAAAATATCAGTAAGCAAAATTATTGTATTTCGAACCATTATTTCTATTAATAAAAATTGAAAACTGTGACATAGTTGTAAGTCATATGACAACTCTGCCAGAGGCTAAGGTTCGAAGGAGGAATTTATTAAAACGAGTGGGTTGTGACCAACTCTAAACTCCTCACTAGCAAATCATTCTATAAAGCATTCAAATTTTGTATGGAAAATATTCAGCATTTTCATGAAATGAGCTAAATGACACGTTGTCTAGGGGGGCAGGACAGAACTCTACACCATCCTATCCTGACATCCTGATATCATGTGTTTTGTAATGGAAAAAAAAATAATAAATTCAATAATATGGATTTGAGGTTTTATAGTTTAGAACCTACGTTTATTTATTATTATTTATAACATACATGGATTTTTACGTATTACTACACTACTTATGTATATACATTCATACTATTGCCATCGACAGTTGTATGTCGTGTGTTACATACATCCAGTCACCTGCTACGTGTTTAAATAAGGTATTATTTTTATCTTAAATACAGATTTATTAGTTCAGACAAACTAATATAATATTATTATTACGACATTATCAAAATAAAATGTGACATTTCGTCACAGATACAACCATGTAACGTCTCGGACGAGTATCATTCCGTGCTCCATAAAAGGGTGGGAAAGCTATATGTACCTACATATATAGAATGAATGGGGAATATTTCCAATAGATCGCATGCCACAAATCAATACCATTGTCTTTTTGGATAGAATTTCAGGTAATTTTTGTGAAGCACTAAATAAAATGAAATATGTGTTTTTTTTGTAAAGTGTGGCGGGTGTCGGAGCATCTGCCCGGTGTCATAAAAGCGTCATTATTCGGTAACGCACCTCTAGCACCCCTCCAATCCATACCATCCTACTCCTAGTCTCTGCTATGCTCTTGTCCATTGCTGGGTAGTATGTACATACCATAGCTTCTGACCACTGCACAGAGTGAGTACGTGGAAAACGATACTAATATTCGTTTTTCAAAAAAAAAAAAAATCAAAGCAGTAGGTATGAATTATTACTACCAAGTCAAAATATTTAAATTTTGTAAGGAAATTTTTTTGTGAGTTTTATAAAATATTTTTGATTTCAATATTTATTATGAAAATTTGATAATTATTCAATGCTATTTTATGAAAGTGATGTGCCTTTTTAACAATTTGAATATAAAAATATCAAATTTTAATTTTCCTAAGCTTGGGGTAACTTTGATATATTTGACAGTTAAAAAACTGAGATGCACTATTTTGATAATTTTCAAAATCTAATGGGGTATAAGCGAGTATTAGATATACAAATTTGAAAAGAATCGAATGAGTACCTATCTACTTTAGTCTATAATCGATAAAGTAGAATAAACACGTCGTACATAGTGCATAGCAAATAGTACACAGTACAAACACAGATACATTGTGTTGAAACTTTCAGTAAGTATACAATCTCAGCATGATACTAGTTGATAATCCGCAAATAAAAAATTATCTTAAAAATGGCGACTTCACAACTCTCCTATTATCCCAATGGATTAATGAGAACTGAAATTTTAAAGTACCTACCTTCGGAAATATAAATTAGATTTTTCGAACGGATTTCTGATTATCAAACTATGTTTATTGGTAAAAAAGGATTCCAAATAAGTTTTCATGCGAATTTTCTTTTCTGGACTGGTGACGCCAATTAGTTGAAGTAACTACTACGGGGATTTGACTTGGTAGAAAATAAAACATTATTTTGAAGAAAAAAATAGAGTTTACATTAATTTCATATCAAACTGTATCTAATTATATCCTTGCTTTGTATGTTATAAAGTATTAGAACCTATTTGTAAAGAAAAATATTGTATTCACAGCATTATTTCATTAGTGTGAAAGATCTCTTGCAATCTCAAATTATAATGATTTATAATAATTTACAATATAAGTTTACATGTATCATTTAGTGTAATAAGGGCAGGGGAGTGCAATGCTACACAAATCATAGCATACAAAAAATAACAAATCAATATAAAAACAAAAAATATATATAATATAAAAAAATAGTAAAACCGTAAATATCTTTTAAAAACACTTAAGTCACTTCAAAATTGATGCCCATTTTTTGTGAATCGGAGAGTCAAGCCAGATACCTACCAGGTACTTGAACAATGATATCACATCCTTATTCTTGCACAAGATGAAGAGCAGCATCCTTTGAAGAGCGACAAAGCCATGGACCCCGCGTTCTGCCAACATTTGAGTTGCACTGATAAACCTTATGAGTAACCCAAGCATTATCTTAAATAATATACGTAATATTATGTCAACATCATCACCACACTTTTATAAATAATGCTTTGTGAACGAATTACTAAATCCCACTCTAAGAATGTTTGTATTGTAAATAATAAAATGATATTATTAAAAATGAACTATAATTTCGAGACGCCAATGGTTCCATTACCACCCCCGCAGTGAGGCCATAACTCATTACCACCCCCTATCAAGTTGTGTCGCCTATGGTCACCTAACCTAACTTAACCTAACCCTATAACTTTATAATCTGTATCTATCTTCACACAACATTATTTTAGGTAGGTAACTATTATTATTTTACCTAAAATCCGGACGTGTTTCATACAATATAAATTAATTTATAAGTCCGCAATATACCTATTTGTTTATATTATGTATGTATCTGCAAAAATTAAAATAGTGGAAGCCGGTGTCTCACAGGTTACACAAAAATAAATCAATTAAAAAACAGTGAAATATTAGTGTTAGTTTAGTAATAATGATAGATGTAGGTATGGATATAGTTAGGTGAATTATTTTGAAACGTTGTAACCCAACCATATATTCGCATTCTGATGTATTCACTGCTAGTCGCGATTGCTACAAGAATTCTTTATATAGATGCATAGCGGCGTAAACCTGTGTATTGTTAAAAATTTTAATTTGTGTACTTATTTTGATTATTGTTTTTTTCTAGCATATTCTATGATTATTTAATGTACATAAATTGTGAACAAAAGTAGGTACCTAATTGGTCTGACTTTTTTCATGTTATAGTGTATTTGTTCTCTTAATTTTATAAGACTGTATTTGTCCCTTAAATAAATTAATAAATATTATAAAAAAATAAATAATATAAAAAATAAACAAATAAATAAATAAATGAATAATCAATAGCAAATAAATAAATAAATAAAAATATAAAAAAAAGTGAAAAAATAAAAATTAATAATATAAAATAAACAAAATAATATTATTAAATAAGTAGGTACTAGTACAATATTTAGGAAAGATGTTTTAAAAAGCAGAACATATAATGGTGATGCGGTATAAAATGTCAAAGAATACAAGTGCAGTCACGTTTTCACTAAACATAAACCAGCTTTCCCAAGAACTTCTACAAACATCGCATCGTAAGAAAACTCCTATCACATTTCTCTTCTAATAAACTACCTGCTCTCCTTTCTTCTGTATATATGCAGGTAGAACAGTCTACTCCCCACGACACATGTTATATCATATACCTATATTATATAAAAGTGGAAAGAGGAGATTTCATTTTTTTATTACAATAGGTATCATGATAATAGTGTACCTATAGGTGTTATAAGTTTGTCTAGGTGGTTTTGTGTAGCGTATGCAATATCCAATTTTGTGTCTTCAGTAGTTACAGCTTTAACTATAGGTTCAATAGACTTCTCGTTGATACCACATTTCTAAAGTGCATCAATTTATTTAATTTTATTTTTTATTGCTTCTCGGGCAATTTCTGGGGTACTATGTCAAATATAAATTTAATACCCACACAATATCATGTTGCCTAATTCTAGACACATACGATTTTGAAAAACTGTGTAGGTATCCAACGGGAATCGAACCCAGGACCTTTCGCTCAAGAGTCAGATATCTATCTAAATGAGCCACGAAAGGCGAATAAAAGCTGATTAGTTTTACTTAGCGGGTAATTTATTTTCTATGTATTCAATAATAATTGAGTCAAATGAGTTTTGCTTAAATATTTGTATTCACAACATAAATAGGTTCCATTAATATACTATATATGTACATATAGGGATTGTAAACCTTGGAGAAAAAATCTATACACAGCCCTAACTATAAGTTCAATGTATCTACATTATGTAACTAATTTTATATTGTAGATACCTAATTTATCTAAGGTTTCACGTTTTTGAGATGAAGAGATTTGTATTATGTTAGAAGAGGTATGTCTGCCTTCAATTAATATATAAAACTTAGATGATTTTGGTGTTTACACCAATTTTCTTTGATATGGTTTCACATAAAAAACTGACAGTATTTTTTATTCAAATTCAAGGATATTATTTGAGAAGATAAAAAGTTGTGTTCTCAAATCGTTGGAAATATAAGTGCCTACCTCAAATGCAACAGTATGAAAATTCCTAGGATTCAAACAGTAGGTAGGTAGGTATTCGAAAAAATACATTGTGTAAAAATTAATATTGGAAAAACGTTACACAAAAGTGTTTCGTGAAACCATTGTGTCTCTTTAACCGATTCCACGTTCATATGAATTGAGGAAACAAAAGGGGGAGATATTTTACAAAAATTTGTGAAGATTTTTGGCAAAAATGATAATGGGATTTTACGATCGTGCCGTAAAACCTGTGTAAGCGAGAATCATATTATTATTATTTAGGCTGTGTAATATAATAATAATATAATGGGGTTTTTGTTGAGCAGACCGTGTCCGATGAATACTTCAAGTCCGGCCCTTTGAGGTTCCTAATGAGGCCATTTGACCTCGCTCTTTTGTCAAGTTATTGCCATTGCAGAACCCCGTTCATTCAAACGGCAACCCTATGTGGCCCTAACCAATTTATCATCGTGCCAATTTCTAAATAACTTGCATCTCTCGTATACAAAACGGTACCTATCTCATTTCGTCTTTCTTTTATATTTCTGTCACGAGTTTTGCGCATTTTTGACATCTTTGAAAGTGTTGCTAATATTGAGACGTTTTATGGACATCCTTTTTACGGTAGTCATATTGTTGTTGACGGGTAGGTACCCAATATACTTCACTCATTTTTTATTGTGTAAATAAATATGTTTTATGGGTTGATTTGAAATGTTTTTTTAAGAATGTAAGTACATAAGTATAAAAAACCCCATTTTAATTTTCATATATTGTCTCAGTTTGTTTTGGGATTAATAATTGTACAATATTACCTAGATAAATTCTGCTGTCAATTAGAAAACTGTTCTTTCCCATTTTAATATTTTTTATTTTATTTTAGGTACATTATTTCTTGGGAAACTAACAGGTGCTATGTCAAATATTGATTTAACACGCACCCTATAACAAATTGCAACATTATGGAGACTTATGATATTAACGTATCACAAATCCAGACCGAAAACACAATTAAAATCTGTGTCTCCACCGGGAATCGAACCTGGGACACTTGGATCAGCAGTCAGATACCCAATCAACTGAGCCACGAGGCCGAAGTCCTTAAATTACCTAGGTAACCTACCTACCAGATTTTCGAGACAATTTTTTCTATTCTTGTCCAAAAAAACGTGATTTTATTCCAGCACGTCGCCGTCGTTGGCAGTCTTAAGATGAATTGTTTCAACAAAGTTTAAAGTAAAAGTACATAGGTATTGTTGGAGTAGATACATATGACTACTGATAATAAATATAATGGTTATTTTTATAAAATTGTTGAAAAATGTGTCGTTTGACAAAATACATTTTAATAATAGGAACCTATTATATTTAATGAAATTTTATTAGATATTTTTCGTAAAATTCAAAAAGTATTTCTGTAAAGATTAGGTACTGTATAGTAGGTAGGTAAAGTTGGAAAAGTAGATTTTATAGCAAGTAAATAAAAAAGGACTTCTTTATCATAGTTTTTTTCACATATTTTAAATTTGAAATTGATTTTTCACTAGCATAGGTAGGTAGGTACATTGAATAACTAAATTAATAACTTATATTCTAAAAATAATATTTTTTAAATTGATTTATTTTTTCTTAATTTTTATTAAGTCGCCAGCTAAAAATGTCTAGAAATATAAATTATTATGATTTTAACTGTTTTTGCACCGAAAACATGAAAATCAGTAAAATGGTATTTTTGCCTCTAACCGAATACCTACAATTCATATTTTATTAGCGCTCAACCGGAAATGCATTGCTTTTTTACTTTGTATAAAATAGAAAACTGTTCAATTTTATCAAAATATCAAATGAATTAAGTTGGAAACAGCTTAGTCATGCATTGTTATCAAAAATATCTACACAAATTCTGAAGGTTTCAGAGCTCCGAGTGGTCGCAAAATTTCAGTTCAGAACGACAAACAAGTAGAGTTAAAGAAAAGAGTGCAAAGTAAGAGTGTTAAAATTTTTGAAATCCTGTTGTTTGACAATACCTTAAAATTATAGTAAATCAGTTGAAATAATTACGCAATTTATGAAATGAAAGGAATTTATTTATGAAATGAATAAGATTTTAGTTTCAATCTTTGTTAACAATCACTTTTTTTTAAATTTGTGCGACCAACTGCCAAAAAAATTAAGCTCTTTTATCCAGCACCACAAATTAAAAATACCAAGTACCTATGTTTCCTTAGTTGTTTTCATTTAGTATGACATAAATTATGTTTATATACCTAAGTTACATAAGTAATAGGTAAGTAAGGAAAAAATATAGCGCACGATTTTCTCTGCCTACCCTATGAGGGATATGGCGTGATGGTATATACAACATATACAAAAGTAAGAAAATCACAAGATAAACTCGTATTGGCAATCAGCCAGTTAACCACAGTTCAACAACTCGTAATGAATCAGTGTCCGATAAAGTACCCAAAAATAATTATTGTTCATGTAAATAATATATACACATAAAACTTCTAGGTCAAGGTAGTTACAAAAAATGTAGACACTGATAGTAACGAAAGAAGTTACCAAGAACTTCCGTAGGAACGAATACACAGATGAATCATTTTGTTAACATCTCGCATAAGTAACAAGAACTCGATCTGTTTCTAATGGAGTCGCACATCCGATAAAGATATTGGCAGACAACCTATGGTAGGGAATAGAGTGAATAAAACACATAATTCAGTAATGCCTTATCCAATACTATCTTTAAGTATTCAAAGGAATCCAATTGGACCAAAGACAGAGGATGATGAAATTTTATGTGTGGTCTGAGTTGTTATATGGCTGCGTGACTTGGACGCTGAAGGTTAACAGCATGATAAGGTTGGAAGCTTTTGAGATGTGCTTTCATCGCAGAATGTTCAAAATCCCTTGGACAGATCTGGTTACAAAATCAGAAGTCTTAAGTCGAGCCAGAACAACCAGGCAACTCCTGTCTACTATAAAGGTCCGCAAGATCGCATATATCCACCACACAATGCGGAGAGAAAAATACCACTTGTTTCAGTTAATACTGGATGGCAAGATAGACGGTCGCCGAGGAAATTGAAGGAGACAGATGTCCTGGCTGCGTAATATCAGGGAATGGACGGGCATCAGAACTGTGGAGCAGATATTCCATGCAGCACAGGACACAGAAGGATTTGCCAAAGTGATAGCCAAGGTTGGGGGTTACTGACAGGGCATCAGAAGAAGAAGAAGAAGAAGAAAGAAATCCAAAATTTTCATGGAGATGCTGACGGTGTGAAAGACAGTAGAAAGAAAATGAAAGATTTTCAATAATGTTCTTATATTAATACAAATTTGTTAAAACACCTACTGATGTTCCTATAGATAGTTCCTTACCCAGGTAGGTTTGTGTATGCAGATGATTTATTAAGATTTATTCTATTTGTAAGAGAACGAAACAGTCCATTTATAATAATATCTAAAATAGCGGTAAGTAGTAGGTAGTGAGTGGGTCCATGTATCATTTTTGACGGGCAGCTGACGATGGGGTCACAAATAGGGGAGAATTGATAACATAAGGAACTTTCTGCACGCGCGTGGGTGGATCACCGCACAACGTCTAAATAAATCATTCCTATCAAAAGGGTATATTTATACCCAACGATTGCGATATAAAATATTATGAATGAGATAAACTCTTCGCATAGGTGGAACATAATTTTAAATTGTCGGATTTTAGTGTGTCCATCGGTAGCTATCCGGTAATGATAGGGTATAAAGATGTTAAAAGGATTTTATGGACAACTAAACAAACAAGGAATTGCAGATGAATACTAAACCATTTTGAAAATTATACGTATACCTATGTATTTTTCAAATTATTGTAAGTTATGCATTAATTTATTTTAGGTCATTCGTATGCATATTTTTTTAGAAAGGCTGGTAAGAAAAACCGAAAATTGGTTATTATACAAATGATTATAAATAATAATTTCAAAGAACCTGCAACAAAGTGCCTAAACACATCAACGAGGAAAGAATTAGAGGATGCATAAGGAATATCAATAATTTATTAGAATGAGACGTTACATTGTGTCCATAATCACCAGTGTCTTGCCGATTGTACTCTAAAAGAAGAACAAAGGAAATCAGTACTTACATTGAATGAGGTAGGAAAGTGATTTGCATTCATCAGGTTGAATAAGAAACCTCGATTTGATTGATTTTGATGTTTAGGGAGTGTGGTAATTAGGGGCGATAAGTATACCTACAGTGATTTGCAATAATCTAGATATATAGTTTATCAGATACCTAACCCAGATATATAAGATTTTTAGTAAGATTTTCTTGTTGTTTTCCGCAAAAATATTTTATATTGGAATCTCTAAAGCAACAATATGTGAAAATAATTCACTTTTTAGACTTAAATAATATGATAAATTGATGAATTTTTTTTACAAGCAATAAATCAATAAAAATATTAATGCATTCTTGTATTGTTAAAGTTCTCATACGCACTTAATGAAAACCGAAGATTTTCATTCTTCGATGTATCATGATTTCGATGTTCTGCAAATAAATTTGGTCATTTTGAGCAAAATGAGGTGTTCACGTGGTCAAATGTTGTAGCGTGCCTCTACTTGTGGTGATGACCGTTACAGATTGATGGCTCTGATTGTTCCATTTCCTGACTCAAATCTACCATTCTATATTATGGACAATACACTTTAATTTTATACTTTATCTGAAGGTACATTGACCGATGTTAATCAGCTTTTGTTGGATTTGTTTTGTGGTCGGAGGTCTATATATGGGTTAAGTCGATAATTATTTTTGTAAAATGAGATGACAATGGGTCATATTGGAAACTACTCTACTATAAATCCCCTCTGTGAAGTCCTACACCTTTCCTATTTTATGTCGTGGGTAGCGGATATAATAATCTTTATTTTTACTCCTATCGTGTGTCCAGTATGAATAAAACGGTATAATACAATTTTTGAAGTAAAGCTACATCTGTCTATACAATATTAATGATGGCCAAAGTGTCAATTGTATGTTTGGGTAATAAGCATATTTGTTGTTAGTACCTAAATCTATCACTAAACACTTGAGCGAAATTTGGTTATAATTTAGAAGAACCAATTTTGCTTGGAAATTCTTTATATTCGAAGGCTGTTTTTGATGCTGATATTGTTGCATTTGATTCGGCCATTGTTGAATGTAAAAATTACAATCACGCAGTTGGAGGATGAAAGAACTGTAGGTACGCCACAATATTATATTTTGACATAATTTATGCATTGCTTCATTTACGTAAATAATTTTCATCTGTCATTCAAGGTCGATACAATTTTATCAACTTTAACGATACCAAACATCAAATCACTATTTGGAGATCGGTAGATTTTGAAAAACTGGAAAGTAATATTAAAATTAAATGTAAACAAAATAATTAGCTTGCAAATAAAAAATTACTTTTTTGTAAATTAACAAATGATGGAATTAATTATTTTTAATACATTTTTTGGATTTTGTAACTTGTTAAATATTTCTAATATACATCTTAAACCTATCTTTATACAAACATTAGAAAACATAAATTTAATTGTCTTTACAGACTATATTGTAGTAAGTTTGCAAGATGTGAATATTTAAACGAATTTTGAAATATTATGAGTGCAGAAATTGTTCGTAAATGACAAATGACACAATGGAGGTATTGTTTATATATTGTAATCTTTAGTATGTAGGTATGTAGGATGGTAAGACTTCTCATGTTGTAATCTTCATCTATTTCTTCTCCCTGGCACTGTCCCAACTTACTACCTATATTGGCTATATTTGTGTCGGCACTTCTCGTCCTCTGGCTGTATACTCTTCGGTTCTGGGTTCGCTATCATGCAAGCCGTTTCTTTGTAGGATCTTGGAGTAATTTTTTTATCCAGATGTTCTTTGCATGGTCTTCCTATGGAAGAAGATTGAGGAAAATTATTGCTGTGATCTTAATCTTGTTTCGAAACGTATATTTTTATTCTTTAGCGATATTCTCGATCCACAACTGTTACAGTAGTTAACAAAAAACCATATCCATTTATTTATTTAATCACGTTTAGGCGTATCACTGATCTGTCAATATATTCAAACATGGATAGTGCATTTTCCATAAATCAGTTCACAACCAGTTTATTCGTACTTCCTTCTTCATCGTCTATGCTTCCAGAATATGAAATAATTTATAACATTTGATTTTAGATATAGCTAGGTATCCTACTTGTCTGACTTCATTTGAATTTCAAATTGGATAAAATTCAATTGGCCGTAACTATGATAAGTCTTGTGGCTGTGTCCAATCTTTTCCAAAGTATTGTTTATTTTTTTTTTTTTTTTTTTAATAAGGCACAGCCACCAATAGAGGCGGATTTGTGCTGTACAATTTAGATCATAATATATTTACTGTTGAAAAGAAGAGTAAAAACAGAATTCCATTAGATCTCAGAGAAATAGGGGTTTACATTAAATGATTGCAAAAGGGAAGCATATGTACAAGCAATTAAAGAATTTACAATAAAACATGGTCGAGTGAAAGGCTTAAATTCCTACAATCAGCTATATCTTTATACCGGTGGTGGAGATGAATTTAGCGATTTCTAATATTACATGTCGTGAGCCAATCGCCAACAGATGCTCCATATTAAAGGGTCTTTCTATTTTCACCACTTTTCCGTACATACCTCTATCCGAGACCAACGGGCAGGCAAAGAACACATGGTTCAGTGTCTCGAGATCCTGACCGCACTCGCAGTATGGGCTGTTAACAACTCCTACTCTGAACAGATGAGGGGCTATTGAGCAATGTCCGATCCGCATTCTACATATAGTTGAGACGACACATTTGTTCAACTGATAAGCTGTATACCAAGGCTTTCTTGGAATCGTAGGTTGAATATCTTTATAAAATCTGCCTTTGTTCGAAGTCGGAGAGTTCCATTCCTTCTCCCACTCGTTCCAAGTTCGAGACTTGAGCGATAGGATCACGTCGTCGAATGTAGGAAAGAAATTATTTAAATTTTCGCCCGACTCAATGGCGGATTTGGCCAACCTGTCCGCAATTTCGTTGCCTTCGATTCTTCGGTGTGAGGGAATCCAAGCAATCTTTATATCCTTACCAACGGAACTCAGATTGTAGAAATTTTTACGTATTTCACAGAGATTTATGTCATTAGGTCTTGTATTTAAATTAGAAGCGATTGCAGAGACACAGCTGAGTGAATCGGTAAAAATGATTGCCCTTTGAAGATTTAGACTGTGTATGGAGTCAAGTGCTATTTTGATTGCCACACATTCCGCAGAGAATATAGAAGTTTGGAATGAAAGTTTATATTTGCTCTCAATTTTGAGACTAGGAATGAATACCCCGACTCCCAGAGCAGAATCATTTGACATTTTAGAACCATCAGTAAATATGTGAATATGGGAGGGATAGGATGAAATAAAATCCTGGAAAATTGAACGATTCTCAGAAGGGTTTAAAGAAGATTTGAGAATACCAATGTCTTTATGTATCTCTGGTATGTGGATAATTGCCTCGTAAGGGATATTGTAGTAAGGAGGAACAGTAGATTCTGGGGGAAGGTAGTGAGATTGAGAGAAATATATATAACTCTTGCAAAGACATGGAATTTGTTTGCCCCTCCTTATATGTTCCTTCAGCAGAGACACAAGGATTTTTAATGGGTCTGTTAGCAATTTGTTTGGGGTTGAAAATCTTCTAAGAAGGAAACTGTCTGATAGAAATTGTCTTCGGAGAATCAAAGGAGGGTCTACACTCTCCACTTGAAGGACATTTACAGGTGATGATCCCATAGCTCCGAGCACCAGTCTAAGGGATTTTGATTGGACTACATTGAGTCTCTTTTGGAGATATTTGGGGAGAGGGTCGAGAATGAAACTTCCATAATCCAGATGGCTGCGGATTAAAGCATTGTACATGAGTTTCATTGTGGTCGGGTGACTTCCCCACCATACTCTACTCACAGCACGTAAAATATTAAAAATTTTCTCACATGAGGAAACCACAGTATCAATGTGTCGTTTCCATGAAAGCTTTGAGTCAAGGATCATACCCAGGAATCTGACCGATTTAACACAGGAGACTGTCATGTTGTCAATAGTTACAACGATATTTGGGAGCTTACGTTTTTTTGTAAATATAACAGTCTGACACTTGGAAGGGGCCAGATGCAGATTCAGTGAATTAAGCTTGCCATTTAAGTTCTGAAGATTCGTTATTAGGTTTTCTTTTGCAGTCTCTATATCTCTACTAAACGAGTATATTACGATATCGTCCGCATATTGTAGGATATTACAATCTTTCGTAACAACGGAATGTATTTGTGCACAATAAAGATTAAAAAGTATGGGGCTCAAGACAGATCCCTGAGGCAATCCTTTATATATTTTTCTAACGAATCGGGAATCGTTAGTCTCAATAACTATACTGCGCTCAGAGAGAATATTATGGATCAAGTTCGTCAAAAGACGCGGTACTCCCAAGCCCAATAGAATCTCACTCAATCTCTCTAATAAGACGTTGTCGAATGCAGAAACGATATCCAAAAAACTGGCAATAACCGCTCCTTTTTTATTAAATGCAATACGAATATCTGTAACAAGTATGCTTAAATTATCCAAACACGACTTAGTTTTTCGAAATCCAAACTGATGAGCAGGTATGAGTTTGTTATGTTCCATGTACCAATCCAACCTATTCTTAATCATGTGTTCAAGTATCTTTAAAACGCAAGAAGATAGGGCAATTGGCCGATATGAATTACTGTAAGTAGGATCCTTTCCAGGTTTCAAGATGGGGATTATTTTTTGGGAATGCCATTCCTCAGGTATGTAACCTGTAGATAGACATAAGTTAAAAAATGAAAGGAGATGAGTTTTGAAGTCATCTGGAAGGAATTTTAAAGCAGGGTAAGGGATGTCGTCTAACCCTGGAGATGTATTCCTGACAGCTTTCAAAGGGATGATCAACTCACTCAGCGAGAAAGGAGAGTCTAGCATTGACAGCCGAGGTTGAGGAATAATAGTCTGCATCTTCAGTTCACTATAATTGGGAACAAAAGGAGGTGCCAATTTGTCGCAAAACTCTTCAAGACATGAATCAATTCTTGTTGAGTTTTTTGGGGAGACGACTGAGCCTCTGAAACGTCTTATAGAGTTCCAAACCACTGAAGTGGGGGTTCTAGGCGACAAAGAACTGCAGAAATTATACCATCCTCTTCTTTTTTTTTGGCGTAACATTTTTTTTGTTTGCGCTTGGATTTGTTTGGCATACAGAAAATTTTCCATGGTCATATTATTTTGAAAAGATGTTACTGCAAATTTACGCTTTTTAACCATTTCAGTACATTCTCTGTCCCACCAAGGTGGAGAAGGACGGGTTTTATTTTGGTGTTCAGAATATTTGGGTACAGAACAGTCAATTGAGTCGTGTATGATACCCTTCAGAGTTTTGTAGCATTCCTCTACATCTGGAGAAAGAAATATACTGCCACATTCACTATCAAGTTTAACTTGGATGGAATTATTATATTCTTGCCAATTGGCCTTGTTGAAATTTTTTCCTTGCCTAGGAGATCTCGATGTGAGGGAAAATCTAATGTGCAAATTCAATATAATGGGATAGTGATCACTAGACAATGGATCTCTCATTACCTGCCATAAGGACTGGCAGGCTAATGAAGAAGATACTATTGATAAATCCACTGCGCTAGGGTTTTGAGAAGGAGGGGAAAATCTGGTTGGAGAACCATCGTTCAGTATGCATAAATTATGCAAGTCTACAAATGATAGTATACATCTTCCTGAACTATCTGTCCATGCGGATCCCCAACTCACTGAATGGCTATTGAAATCTCCAAGAATTACATTAGGTGGAGGAACGAGATCCATTATTGAGTTCCAATAATGTTCATCGAAAGATTTATGGGGAGGAATGTATGTAGAGATATATGTAATATTTGAAACCGAGATAGCAACTACTTGAACTTCTTGATTTGGTGGTAAGGAGATTCGTTTCCAAGAAAGCGATCTATGTATTAAAAAGGCAGTGCCTCCACCTCTAGAATATAAACGATCATCCCGAACACAATCATAGCCCGGAATGTTATAATACTGGCCACTTTGCAGCCAGGTTTCATTTAATGCACAAATTTTTATTTCATATTTTTGTAATAAATGAATTATATCGCATCTATTAGCAATTGCGCTTCGACAGTTAAATTGTAAAATGGAGAGAGTATTACAATTATTCAAAGCCATTATGATTATCTACTTTTTTTTGGCTCAGTAAGTCAAGTAAAAATGGCATGGCAGAGGCAACGTGGGACGGTAGGTTAGGAGTATCAGATATCAACGATATTAATATTTTTGCAATGACTTGTAAGGTTTCACCATAACTCACATCAACTGATTTATTATTTATAATCGTTTTGTGCGGGTTATTTAATGCGCACCCGTTTTGAGGGTCATTTAATTGGCCATTATTATAAAGTAAACAGGCATCATGGCCTTTTTGATCGAATATTTGGGTGTTTTGTGGATTTCGAGAAGACTTAGATATACTGTTTGAGCGGTGAAGAGATGGTATAGTATTTACAGTTTTAATTGCCTCAGTATAACTCTTCCGAGGAGCGGGGATTTTACTACTTGCTTCTTTGTATGAAACACTGTCTTTGGCCATTATGTACTTGACTTCTCTTTCTCTAGTCACAAAGGAACATGTAAAACTATTTGCCGGGTGCTGACCATTGCAATTAACACATTTTTCTGAGCCTGCTGGGACAGGGCATTCCGATGCTAGGTGGTGGTCGGCACATTTTAGACATCTCGGGTTGTTCTTAGATTTGCAATCTTTCATAATATGGCCAAACTTACAGCAAATATAGCATTGAGAAGTGGGGTAGGTATACAGTTCAACGGGTAGCGAGTTGTGGAACAGGAATACGTTCCTGGGAAGGGACTGTCCCTCGAATGTAAGTACCACCGTTTGGGATGGAACCCACTTCGTGGAACCTGATGACGTATCCCTCCTGTTCAGTCTCCTGGCTTTTATTATTTTACCACAAGAATCTGGTACACTTGTAAATTCTATAATTTCTTCTTCACTTAAGTCTAAATCTACGGACCTCACTAAACCCATTTTAGTTATTTTAAAAGTAGGTATGTACGCTTTTATATCATTTTTAGCAACAAAATCGCTTGTAATGAAGTTGTTTGCACTGAGTGCAGAGGTAAATGTTAGTACAATTTTGTTCCTCCCTTCTCCCTTAACTCCACCGATAGCAATATCTTTGATTTTGTTATTAAATAATTTCCTTCCAAAAGACATAGTATTAATATTTTTATTTTCTATATTTTGGACGTACACTATAAAAGGCCCTGTAGAGAAAGCAGGGTAAAATTTCTTAATATAATCTTTTTTGGGCGGGGAAGGCTGAGGAGAGGAACGACCTATTATCGGATCCGAGGAACCCTGCACAGGTAAAGCATCATCAGCCTTACGTTTCAAGGCCCTCGGATCAGGAGGCTTAGTCTCGTCCACCTCCATTTT
Source organism: Molanna angustata (assembly GCA_963576475.1). Taxonomy (NCBI): domain Eukaryota; kingdom Metazoa; phylum Arthropoda; class Insecta; order Trichoptera; family Molannidae; genus Molanna; species Molanna angustata. The sequence goes on from OY754968.1 coordinate 11,410,390, forward strand.
CACGATTCAGCACTTAAATAAAATAATAAAGGTACCTATGTAGGTACTATGTAATTGAAAAAATTAAAAAAACAAAACAAAAACTGCAGCTGTCAAATAGCTGTCAAACAAATCAAATGCAAAACAGAAATAACCTAAAAATCAATAGCAATTCATCATATTGCGGTCAAAATAATAATAAAATCAGAATAAAATATGAAAGAATAAACTTGAAATAGATAAACAAAAATAACAGCAATAAAATCTTATCTGTTCGCTGTGTAGTTAACGTAGGTAGATCAAATATTCGTACGAAGCACAACTGCACAACCGTTCACTAGCAACGTTCATTTTCGAATCAGTATTGTTTATGGGATTAAATCTTACAATTGTAATAACTATTTTAATGCATGGGTAAGGTGAGTTTTGTAAAACGAGTTATGTTGGTCTGCGTGGCTCAGTTGGTTAGGTTCCATTCCCAGTGGAGACACAGTTTTTGACTATGTTTTCAGTCTGGATCTGTGAGACTATTAATATCGCAAGTGTCCAGAATGTGGCAACTTGTTATTGCGTGCGTGTCAAATTAATGATAGGTACCTACTTACCTGTTATTTGCCCGAGAAGTAGGTAGGTACCTTCTGTAATATAAAAAAATGACAAGTGAGGAGTGACTGAAAAATTGAGGAGTAAAAAAAGAATGTAGGTAGGTACCTACCTATATACCTTTTATTATTGTGTTCAAATTTAGATAAATGTTTTAAAAAATGATCTAATTTTTATTTATTTTTCGAATATTAATTTTAAATGAGGTGAATTTTTTCCTAAATTTTGATAAGAAAACTTTACTTTTGAAATAGGTACGAAAAAAGTAGGTACCTATCTACCTATCTTTTTACTACGAGAAAATAAAATTAGAGTTTCTTTTCACACCTTCTATAAACATTGTTATATTTTCAGCAAAAACTATAGATATATTTGAGAGTGATATAATGCTTTGACTAAGAAACATCAGGGAACGGAACGGAGTCCACAGAGTGTAAGAGCTGTTCCGCTTAGCTCAAGACAGATATGCTTACGAAAGAGTGTTAGTCGAAGTCGGGGGGATGGGGCCTGACATGGCACAAACAGACGAAGAAGAAGTGATATAACAATTACGACAAGCTTGACAGTTTGTCATTGATTGGTTTCTATTTCATCGATAAATATAAATAAAAAAATGGGATTTCTATGTTTCCATTGTGTTGAACAATCTGAGGTATGATGTAATATTGTCCCATTGGTTTGACAATACATAACTATTATATACTTTAAGTAATCGCTGTCTTTTATTGCCCTTTTTATGTCAAAGTAAAATTCCTCGAACAATATTTACTCGACAATATTATGTTTGGTTATTGTCATCCACTCGACTGGAGTTTATAAATATCTCCTTACATCCTTTTTGTGTCTTACTAATTCTTATCCGTCCTCATCCTGTGTACATTTTATGCTACTTGCAATATTTTTAGTGGGTGGTTACAAACAAATGATGACAAACAGTTTACCTATTTTATTGATCACTGCGAAAAAAAATCGACAGCCGATATTTATATGCAAAATATCACTGTAAAGTTAAATAAATTAAGCAATTCAATTGGTTTTTGCAAGTTATTCATAGAAGATTATTTTGAAAAGTAGGCAGGTACGTATAATTTTAATTATAATATATAAAATAAGTTTCGTCATTTCGATTTTATGATGTTGTGGGACTGATAAAAATATCTAAGCAAAAATATATATCTGATAATACCTAATTTCTTCTTTTTCTCCTCTTCCTCTCCTTATCCTTTTCCCATATATTATATTTACCTAATCTTTTTTTTGCTTTTCTTTTTCCCATATATTATATTTAATCTTTTTTTTTTGCTTTTGGAAATTTGGTTGAGATTAGATATTTAGAAGATTTTTATATATATTTTGTATAGTAACCTTAAAAATTTCGTGTTTCATACATTAGAAGGTAATTTAACGTGCATTTTTGTGTACATCCGTATACCCAGGGTATACAAGGGCCTTAAGGTGTTCCATAGTGTTGCTGATTGTATCTACCTACCTCAAAAGAGGAACTGAGAAATTCAGTAGAATGAATGGATATAGTTGGTGTGATACGATCAGCAGATCGAAAAAGCATAAGTGATTTGTTAAGAAAATAACATTTTTCTCAAGAAATGCTGGTGAATTAGTGCTATTAATTATATTATTATACAGATGTGAGAGTTCATAAATGAATGTTAAAATGTTGACGTATGCGAAGTTCATACATGAATGTTAAATGTTGACGTATGCGAAGTTCATACATGAATGTTAAATGTTGACGTATGCGAAGCCTGCGAAGAAGATTTCGGTAATTGGAAACATTATCATGTTTTCTATAATTGTAAATAAAAATGGATGATATTGGTTCCAATTTGAACACAAATACTGAACCACATGGCAATATATTTGAATATAAACTACTGAGTCATACGGCGATATATTTGAAGGTAAATTACACCTAGGGTTAAAGATAGGAAGTTATTTTCTAAAAATACTGTAGGTAGGTACGTGTATTGTTTGAAATGTCCTCAAAAATAGGTTGACATACCTCAATAATAAAAATGTCCCAACAATAAAAGGTTGAATATAATATTTTTGGGGCGGGAAAGCTGCTTTGATATGAGTGGTGTGCGTTTCTTGAACAAACATAATATTTGTCAATTTGTTCGGCAGTATAGATTTACTTTGGGTAGGTATATATATAACTACCTTCCTATTTTGTGGTCTGATTTTTCATCATATTACAGAGGCGAATCGAACACTGAGAGAAGAATTAAAATACATTTGACTTAATCAGAATTCAAAAATTATATAAGATTTAAAAGTTATGTTGGCAAAATTAAGACGATTCAATATTTATTGTTTATCACAATGATGAATTTTATGGTTACGTAATTATCTACCCAGATTCTGAACATAGAATGATATATTATGTAATAGGTAACGCTTATATAAGTGATTATTTTTGTTTGGTTTCATATTTGTAAATTATACAATGCCTTTATATTTTAAAATTATTATTTATTATATTACTTATACAGAATGAAAGAATATACCTATTGTTGTTATTTATCAAATACCTACTTAACAAAAATATCAAAAAGTACACACTGTTAAATCAGGGGGATTTAAATGATGAAAATGAAATAATTTTACTGCTATATAAATGTGTCATTAATATCCGATTTATTTTTTAGGCCCTTGATACCTCGGGCATACGGATGTACATAAATATGCACACTAAATTACCTTGTAATGTATCAGACACGAACAAATATTGCATATCACCAAATCTGTGATAAGCAGGTACACAAATATTTTTTCGTGGAGAAAGGTAAAATTTAGAGACTTCCTTATGAAAAAGAAATTGCCTTATGGCAATAAACCTGCCTTTGTACTCATGTACATAAATTATATAAAAAGTAAATAAATAAAATTTATAGTTTTTTTTAAATAACAAGAATACCTAGTTATTAAAATTATCCGGTAGATTTTCGTATTCTTTTTCGATTGAATTAAAAATCTACTTCGTATGCCTTGTAGTTTTATAGTTACTGACAGTAAAAAAATAAAACATAAAAAAGTTTAAATATAACTAATTTTACAATAAAAGTAAGTTTTAAACAACTTCAAATTTCAAAAAAGACACGCCATAGAATAAAGATATATTATAGATAAATTATTCTTTATTTCTTAGACGTATCTTTTAAGGGCAGGTACTGGAGAAAAGATATTCAAAATTTACTAGTTAGCTTCTTAAACATTGACGTCTTACTTATAAACGTAAACTATCTATAGTAGGTACCTGGTAATTTAGCGTGATTAACGAAAAAGTTTACTTAAAAACCGTGACAATCTTTATTAGGTACCTATAGGTACATTTATTTAGTAGGTAGACGTCAAGTTAGGATGGTTGGAGAGGTTGTTTAAAACGATTGACTTCAACTTAAATTTTCATAAACAATAAGTAGGTAATATGATTAAAAGCATACCAGCTAGGTAGATTTGACGTCGGTCCTGTTTAATATAAGTAATTTTGAAAAAAATCTGTCCTCGGGCATTTAATAATTACGTGAGCTATTATATTAGTTGGGTTTAGATCCATTATGAAATATTATAATACAGACAGACAGACATAATATATGACAAACGTATCGTGTTACATACATGGTTAGCTTTTGTTATTGGTGACTGAATATGTTGGTAGGTACCTATCTATAGTTATATCTCTCAATGAGAGGCGTTTCTAAAAAGATCTATGGAAAATTATTATAGTAGGTATATACCAACGTATTCAACGATATTGATAAACGATCTAGGTTTATTTAAGACAACGAATTAATTTATATCGTAGGTATCTACCTATTTTCCTTCCTCTACACAACGTTTAAAATATAGGTAGGTATATAGGTACATTCTTATAACTGAAGATGTAGACATGTAATATATTATTTCATTTCTAAATATGTACCTATCTATTGAAACCAAATTATTGATTTCAGAGACAACAATAATACCTACATTATATTTCATTAATATTTTAATTTCATAAATATCAATGTTTCAATCTACAAGGGTGAATACCTATATTAGGTATTTACCTATGTATAAATTATTGAAGCTTTCGCTAGACAAACCCAGAATATTCAGAGGTAATTATTGTACCTAATTATAGGCAAAAAAAGTGAGTGCTTATCAGCGAAATGCTAGTATTGTTTATGTTTGAACCAAATGACTAATTTATTGAACGTCATATATAATGCCCAGGCATTTTGAAGAATGACCAATATGAGAGGGCAATATGATAATAACTATTGAAATATAATAATTAAATTGTACGGGTACTACGTACCTATACGTAATAGCAGGGGCGTGCCTAGAACCTTCAGACTACGAAAACCCTGAAAGGAAATTGGGAAATGTCGATTATTTTTTAGACATAAGTTCAGCGTTGTTTATTTCAGTGGCCACGAAAAATATTTTTCAATCATATATCAAAATATTATTTAGATTTTATGGCCATGAAACGGATCGTACCTCCGATTCAGTTTGGTAGCATGGTTACAATAAAACAATAAAATATATAATTATAAGGTTTTTAATTAGTAATAAGTCAATTTTTTTTATAAAATGACCGTTTTCGAACCAATGATTATATATTTTTTTATGAATTTCTTTGCATGTTATTATATTTATAGGCAAGCCAAGGTTTTCGGCTTCTATAAGCTATTTCGCTACTGCGTAATAGGTAGATATCTAGAACCTATTGAGTAGTGTTATATTAAGTTCTACCAACTTATATTTAACAAACTTTTGGTTTGTATGTAAATATTATTGCGACTCTCGCGAGTGAGTTGCATGATATATTGCGTTATTATGAATTTTTGGCTACTTATATTTTTACATAAAACTGATAGATGGCGCAGTATATAATGCAACTGGCTCGCGCGAGTTACGGTAATATCTGCATACAAACCTAACCTAACTTATGTCTTTTAAGAAAATTGAGCCCGTCGCTAAATGTGCAAACCTGCAGGGTGAAGAGGTTCAATTAGTTTGATATGTTATATCTACATATATTATCAGATTGGTCGACGATCGCGTAGCAATATTCATAATAACTAGTCAGTATGATAAAAACCTACCTAATGTAGTTTAGATGTGCAGATAATAATAAGGTAATCATTTGACGACTTGGCCCGATGTAGCTTGTCATTATTCATAATGCCCGGGCATTATAAATAATCACTTGGTTCATAACGTACCTACATACATAGATACTCATAACTCATACGTGTGGATTGAAACTTTGGTTTCAATACATTTGTACCTAAATAAAATTATTTCAATAATTTCCATCGTGTTAACGAAAATACATGAAAACAAACGATTTGATTTATTTTGTATACCAACCTAAATATGATAAAGATGGTGAATATTTTCATTTTATTTAACTATATGAATATGTACATAGGTATAATAATATATCTATGGAAAGTACCTAATGTCATCATGTTTATTTTATTTTCAATATTGTATTGATATTAAGCAAAAAAGTCGCCCCACAAAATAATAATGTCCCTTTTAAAAGAAATAATTTAAAATTGCACAATATTATTTTTCCGTTAAGGTTTTTATAATAATTAGCTTCGGGTGATATTGTCGTAACAATTGAACGACATATCATATTGACAATGGTCTTATTTACACAGCACTACCCTCCAATATGCCAGCAATAATAACGGCCGGTAGTGAGATTAGCTTTTTTTCTGCATAAAGATACATCTATTTTACAATGATGTTGACAATGTTAGATATAGATTACCTCCATGTTTGCGATCTCCCATATATCTTCCTGTACTTCATGATAAACTCGACAAATACACACAAGGTATAAATTGAAAATTTTGTTAGAAGAGTAGGTATGCAATTTCAAAGCTAGAAAAAAATAATGTACATAGCCATTGCCATAGCCATTATCTTCACGTTGCAATTTAGAAAAAAATCACACCAGTCCGTAGATTATTAACATTCATACTGTCAATATCAAACACATAATATAAAACGCAGTTGTTTTATACAGCAAAAAAATTCAAATCCAGAACATATATATCTAATATATTGTAAAACGATATAAAAATGGGTAGGTGGGTCAATTTGTCCCTCATGAAAAAAAAATACTTTATAATTTATTACGTCAAAACCTCATTTTTTAACATGAATTATAAAAAAACGCAGTGGTAAACATTAATAATTATTTTGAATCTATTTTAACACTTTTTTAAAAGTAACAATGTGGTGATTCCTCGTAAGAGTCTACAAACTCAACGTGTCCAAAACACAAGTGCAGTATATTTAAAATAATTTAACTTCATATTTTCTTATAAATCAATATAATTTAGGAAGTAAACTTAGCATACCTATACATGCAATTTTCACCAAACATCTTGAACGAGCTTCCAGTTGCGCTGAGCGCAAATTTGTGATTTTTTGCTTCGTTGGTTTACGTGCAAATCGCCCCCCTTCTCGGCTAAAAGTTCAAGTTATTTGGCGACAACTATACTACAAATTGATAAATTACGTGTTTAAAAAAATTATATTAAAAATTAATTTGTTATATTTTTATAAACTTCGCTGAGTTTGTAGGAAAAACAACTGTGTAACGATGAATTACCACATTGTAACTTTTTAAAAAGTGGAAAAAAAGATTCAGGATTATTATTACCTATTAATAATTTTATTATAAAGGATTTATTTTCTTGAGGGACAAAGTTAACTGCACTAAATATGACAAGGACCCAGATACTGAAACGATTACATTAAGTTTGTATGAAATACAAAAAAAATGTTCAATTTTATCAAAAATATCAAGCTAAAAAGCAGTTGTGAGATGCATTATCATTGGTATAGACACATAGGTACACAAATCGGAAAGTTTCAGATCTCTAACTGAACTGGAAGTTGTTAAAAATAGATTGCAGAATTCCAGTACCGACAGACAGATGAAGTTATATAAAAGTGTGTAAAAAAGTATTAGAATCTTTAGGTACCTATATAATTGTTTCCAAATCCTACATACATACTACGTGGACTCACCAATAAATTAGATAATATTTGATGATCTGACTTGTCTCGACATATTTAGGATCGAAAAAATTTTAAAAATCGCTTTGCAAAAGCGTAACTCAAATCTATCTACTTATACATACATATATGTATGTAGTAGGGTGTAAACAGAGGTCCCTTTTATATTTAACAATGACACGATACCAGGACATTCGGAATGTCGCCAGATTTCACGGACACCGGTTTTGAGTTGTTCTCAGATTGATATGAACTGACATCACATACATGACGACACTTTTGTACAATTCATTCTGAGAATACTTAATATATTTCGTTCTATGCTCTCATATCTTTCCGTGAACATCTAGGTATTATATTTTATATAATATTATGTTTCAAATTATACATAATTAGTGTCAAAGTACTAGGATTTTTCTTTAATTGAGTATACTTTAGTTTTCAATGCCTTGAGCCAAAAGATGCAAGAATAGGTAAGCTTTAATATACTTATTATAGAATATTTGTGATTTAATGTCTATCGCTTAGAAAATGATTATGATTGGCTTTTTTGTATTAAGTTTCAATGATGAAATATTGATGTATTTAAATTAAATATTCTCACGAATTTCCTTAGCTAGTTATTTGAAAAGGATTGAGTTATATGTAGATTAATTAAATTGATCGAGGAAGAATTTTAATACGTTTACAAAACGTTTTATTCATCAATGTAAGATACCTGTGTGAAGAATTGTTTTATTGCAAAATTATTCAGATATAAAAGCAAAATATATTTGCTATCTTTTTTTTAAATTTAAAAATCTAATTTTAGAATAGTGTTAAATCATTTGATTTATGTGACAGGGTCCTAAATTAAATTCGACCGTTTATACCTACAATATATAGGTATGTAATATGATATGAAGTTGATTAAAATTGTAGTTTAAGCTTACAAAGAAAAGTTCGCCAATATATGAAACAAACAACAAAAATAAAAACATCACATCGAAACTTATCGTATTCACTTTCTACATGATATTTGTTGGGTAATTGATGAAATAATGGGGTCAAGTATGAGCGAATTGTAAAATGGCTAATCACAAAAAATGTGATATCATTTTTCATTGACTTGTCACAAAAAAAATTGATATCAAATTTTAGTGACAAGTAATTGGATTTCGCAATTTATTGTGTTGTGATAAGTCACATAATAATTCGCTCACACTAGACCCTAAAACACGCTTATAAATTGTTATACCATTTTTCAGTGACAAGTTATAGGATTTCACATCTTTTTTGTGACAAGTCGTATCGTAATTCGCTCATATACAAGACTCTAAAACACGCTTTCAAATTGTGATACCATTTTTCTGTTATTTGTGTTTAAATCAAATCGAAATTTGCTTATACTAAACACCAAAACACACTTTCGAATTGTGATACCTACTCACCAGTTCCATAGATGTGAGAAGTAAAAATATGCTGTTCAACTTCGAAATTTTTACTACTATTAAAACATTGTATGAAGTGACAATTGAATTGTATTCTGACTGTGTTATTACACTAGTGCAAACATGTTATGTGACTATTTTAAAATATATATAAATTTGTTAATAATAAAAAGGGGGTTGGAATAAATTTACACACATTACCTGATATGCTGTGTACAACGTGTATCTATTGGTCGTTGCGATTTATATATGTATAAAAAGGGATTTTCTTGCGGAAATAATAAAGGGGGAATTTATAATATTATTATTAGTAAGCCTTAGACTTGCGCACCGCAATATTAAAATTATTCGCCATTTATATTAAATAATTCAGGGGTGAATATAAAAAAAAACTATTGTCATCGAAATAGGACATGACAAAACATTTCCAAATCATAGGCATATATTTATTATGTTATTTGTAACTATACGTGGTTATTTGTAGGGATTAAGTATTACGATTTGATTGTGAGGGTTGGTATCTACAGTTGAATCAATATTTATAATTTAGTGAAGCTTTATTTATACCTACCTATATATGTATGATCAATAAATTATGTTTATTTATTTAAAATGTACATGAATTTTACAAAATATAAGTGATTAGATATGTAAAAAGGATATATTTAATGAATATGTCAACTGGAAGTAGAGAATTTCTCATATTTCTTTAATAGCATGATGTCTTTGACATATTCGTATGAAATCATATGGGAAGTAGGTAGGTACCCATTACCTACTTATATAAAATTATCACTTTTTTAATATCCACTGTGTAGAAGAGGGTTAAGGAAGAAAAATAAATTGAATAAAACTAGTTGCATGTAACACATGAGATCCAACTGTCGATAGCGATAGTATGTATAGTTGAAGAATATGTACCAAACTATAAACCCATAAATACAAATTATTGAATATTTTCAGATATTTTGTTTTCTATACAACATATGTAGGTATGTATGTCAAGATAGGATAGTATGGAGGAAGTTCCTTTTTTCCTACCCAGAATATGAAAATATCATGATGGTATGTATGTTTGGAGATGAAGTATCAAACTATTAAGTCTTTTTACATATTGTGTATAGGCGACTGCCATACAAAATGTATGAAGCGATGTCGTCACTAAATTCAATTTTTAAAAAAATTGTTAAAAAAAAATTGAGATCTTCTACTACAATGTTAATATTTTTTTATAGAAAATTAAATTATCTAGTTGGGGTGTTTCGGCTTTTTGCGATAATTGTATAAGTTTTGGAAATATAGGCAGTTAAACTCATAAATTTATCATAAAAAAAATATTTTTCTTAATAAAAAATGTTTAAGAAACCCTGGAATTTTTTTGAAAAAATTAATTTGAGATTTTTTATTTTTCTATATTTGTACCAATTTTCAGCGTTCTAGCTTTTATGGTTTCTGAGATATATGGAAAAATAAAATAAAAATTAAAAAGTTGATAACCCCTGACTGAAACAAAAATTCAAAATTCTGAGTATAAAAGTTTTGTAGGCCTGTAACTTTTTATATATTCTGAAATTTTGGGCTCTGTAAATTGAGCGGATCAAAAGTTATAAGGGGGGGGGGGGGACACACACACAGACACACGAAATGTTCTACTCCGAATTCTGAGTAAATCCGTGTATGGAACATATATGCTGCGAAGCCTCTAAGTTGGTGTTTTTTGACTTCAAAGTTGGAAAAGCCGTGAAAAAAGTAGACCTCTGCATACAATTCTCGCGTATCCTGGCTTGATACATTGTCGATATGTTAAGAGAACAAAGTTCTCCTGAACAAATCGACAGTTGGACAACATTATTTCAAATAACACTAATATCTCAAGGGGATAGTGAGATATAAATTCGCAATTTTTAAGGTTATTTATTTATTGCAGATTATCAACTATAGTATCATGCTGAGATTGTATTCTGAAAGTTTCATCACAATGTATCTACCTGTGTGTGTGCTGTGTACCTAACTACTATGTGCTATGTACATTGTACATACCTACGGCATGTTTATTCTACTTTATAGATTGAAGACCTACCTACATAGGTATATACTCATTCGAATGTTTTCAAATTTTGCAATTTTGTACCTTTAACTACGAGCACCCAATATTCGCTTAAACTTCGTTAGATTTCAAAGGATATTTGGTCAATGCACCTCAATTTTTTAACTGTCAAATATTTCAAAGTGACCCCAAGCACAGGAAATTTATAATTTGATATTTTAATTTACAAATTGATAAAAAGGCACATCACTTTCATAAAATGGCATCGAAGAATTATTAAGTTTTCATGATAAAATATTATTCAAATTTTTTTTTACAAAATTAGAATATTTTGCTATGTATATTTTCATTGTTCTTTTGTAGCTTTCATTTTTTGTTGATGTATGTACATTTATAATTCTGTCACTCTGTAATCTGGTTGGTTGGAAGAAATTGTCTAATGGCAATAAGCCCGTCAGTGTGCATTATATTTGTTTATATTATGTACAAAAAGTTAAATAAATAGATTAATAAATAATTTGTGGAGTGACTTGGTAGTGAGGAGTATTGCTTTGAACACAACGTAAATATTAATATAGTTAACGTATAGTTAATATTATGTCAAGATTAAACAGTATACACAGATCAAAAGAGCAAGAATGAATTAATCTTCATTGGATTAATATAAATTTAAACCTGTTCAATATGTCAACTCCGAAAATATTTAAAAAAATGTTATTATTCATAAATGATATGTAGGATAATTATGTTGCAGATTATGATCAAACAAATGATTGTCCCATTTAAGTGTGATACAATAACTGAGCGGCATGTTAGAGGAAATAAAATAATAGTAAGATGTACCGAACATAAGTTGGCTAAAATATTTTGTAATAGTTTATTGTGTATGTTACGTGGGGCATGCGAAATATCGGAATTAAATTATTTGGTCGTTCGGGCGCATAAATCACACGGTTTAACTATTATGTTCCTACTCTGACGTCACAGAGTCGCGTATCTCTTTCGTTCCCGTGCTAACAGTGTATTGAAAAAAAGAGAACGCGACAGTGTTCGTCAATCTGTCAAAATATTTTTGTAAAAAAGGGACGCGTTTTTTTTCACGTCGCTCTAATGTACATTAGATTGGTACTTCGAAGGGGTTGACATTAATTTTCATCATGCACGACGTATTTTGAATGGAAAGTGTATTAAAAATAATGTAGGTAGGTACCTACCTATGAGCAGATAAAAACTGCGTATGTATGAAATAATTTTATCAATTATAGGTATAGGCAGACGTTGTTTTACCACAGATCGCATTTTATAAATACCTCAACATCGTGACATAAGATTTTTATATAACTATTAAGATACGTACAACTGTTCTAAATCAGGGGGGCAAGTCTGGTCCAACCGGCGAAATCAAAACCCTGACTATTTCCCATATCATGGATATAATTATTATATGGAGCTTTATAATATCTTTTATAGATGTCATAGAACTCCATAATGATAATTATATCCATGATATGGGTAATCACGAGGGTTTTGATTTCGTCGGTTGGACCAGACTTGCTCCCCTGATTTAAATTGTATGTACAATGATACAGATTCCGAAGTAGTTAAAATTTTGAGTACCTACCTATTGTATATTAGGTAGGTAGGTACCTACCTTAAGAAATCTGCTATGCTAAACCCAAATGTTTGATTAAATATGTGAGTTACATCATTAAGTAATATATAAATAAAGGAAAATTGGTGTAGGTATGTACGATATACATAACATGTAGGTACCTACCTACTTTTTAAAAATTGATGCGATAAATGAAATGCCTTATACATTTTGGTAAAATGGAGACCAACCATAGACAACATTTTAAAGGAATGTGCCATCTAGTTAATATAGGAAGGTATACCTACATAATATAATATGATATTTTTTGAAACCCTTTTGGTATCTAAATATGCATCCATAAAAAATGGAATTTCAATATGAGATTATCTAGAAATACTTTTTTAGGAATATTAATATCATTGGGTCTTTAAAAGTAATGAACACAAATCTTGAATCCTTTAATAGTGAATTACTAGAATTCTTATCTGTATTATTGTCCCTTAAGTAAACATAAGTAATAAGAGATTTTGTTAAATTAAATATTTAAACAAAAAGGTTTTAAATTTTAACACATTATCTTCGGGTAACAATACCCTGTATATATTCACCATAGCATTCGATGGATATTTATTTCAAAAATATGTATAGAAACGAATAGGGTGTAAAATAACACTTTATCTTAATAATAAAGCAAAGTGTCCGTTTGAGTGTTTATGCATATGTGTGTCTGTCTGTGCCCGCTGTAGCGATAAAACTATGATACCTCCCTAGAAACTTGAATGACTGTTTCAGGTAGATTGAACTATAATATAAACCAGATAAACCTAATACTTAAAATAATTATAGTATTTTGTGAGATCCACAGGTGTACAATTTTACGTCTTCTAGTTTCGGAGTAGACCCGCTTCTTTGTCTGGACAGAATGAAGAAATCTATGCAACGTAGGTATGAAAATTAATTTATTTTTTTAAATATTACATTTTATTCTCTACGTGTGTATGTCACTGAACTCCTAAAAGACTGGACTTATTTTAATGATTTTTTTTCCAGTAGGCATTATTTTCCGGTGTCCCTAAAGAGCCGGGTAATTGAAAATACAATAGGCAAAATAATATCTTACATAAATATTATGTAGGTAATTTACGACCCATTTGAATGTTGCCTTTTTTAGGTGAGGTGAGACTGATGTGTGGGTATACACGCATGTGTTATGCTTCCTTTTATTAGGTAATGCACACGTGTGTGTGGTTATTTTAATATATATTTTTTTTAAATAAAAATGAATATTCCCTTAAATAAGCATAGATGCTTGTGCTATAGGTGAACGAAATCGGTCGAGGCAGGATTCGAACTCGCGACTACTGGATTACTAACTCAATACGCTAACCGCCCTGCCATCGACTCATCTAGACCAACTAATACCAACCAACTGAACCAACCAATGCTGAACCAACTAAAAGCAAGCAAGCGAACGTTCGGGCAGGACAACGTTTGTCGGGTCCGCTAGTCTATTATATTTTTCTAGTCTATTATATTTATTAGTCTATAATATACGGCAATAAACTCGGCACTTGCGCAGGGTGCAAGGAAGTGTTTATAATTATTATTATATTTTTAAAGTTCATTAGAAGCTGTTTCTGTGTTCTGGAATTCTTTTTTATGAAGAACCTTCCTGAGATTTTAAATTAATCTAATTTTTAATTAATCAGCCAAGTTGTAGGTAGGAAGGTATATACCTATAAAACAGTTTTTATAAAATATCTATTGATATCAGATGGGTACAAATAAAAATAAATAAATAATAATAAAAAGGTACCTAATCGGAATCGAATGTGTTAACTAAGAAAGTCTAGGTATAGGTAGGTACTTGTCAAAACTGTCGGTCGTTCTGTCATTACGCTTTTATTTGTGTTTGCTTCTATCACACTCATACACACAATCACATATAGGTACCTTCTATGTAGGTGTATGATGGTCTCTCATCTAAGCCAATAAAAAAGCGTGTTTTGTCAGATGGAACCCATCATAAAAATAAATTTAAAATTTTGGATCTGATCCGATGTTCAACCCTTTCTTAAATTAGTAAATAATCTGATAGGTACATACAATATTTTTGTACCTATTTTTATACCTATAAGATGTATAGCTATTATTTTTGAAACCGGAGAAGTTACTTATTTATATCTACATATCTATATACCTAGGTATCTATATAGGTACCTACAAGCATTATTTTTATAAAATGAATTTGTCAATACTAAATAATTTCAAAAGAATAATATGTAGATACCTACTTAAATTACACAAGTTGTAAATATGTAGGTATATTGGTATAAATTTTTGTAAGACATACCTAATACTTCTTATATCCACTGAGCACTGAGTAAAAATGGTGGTACTAAACAAAAAACAACAAAATGTAACTATGTCGTTAAACGTAATATGAAGTTGTATCAATTATTGTATAAAAACACACCCAATAAAAATAAAATTATATCATTGTAGGTATCTTATTGGGGCCTGTGGCACAGTATAGTTAGATATTGAACTGCATAACTGAGACATGAAAATGATAATATTCCTAATACATATTATGATAATAGTTATTCCTAATACCTACATATTATGATAATATTCCTAATAGATACCTACATATCTATTATGTTCCTACACAGTGAACATGTATTAAAATTAAAATTTGAATTATTTCAGATTTATTATTTTTTAAAGAAATAAAATCCTTAACACATCAAAACGTTATCATTTCATAAGGCATGATTATAACATACAATAGGTATATTATACCGCGGGTTACTAATTTTAAGTTTGTGGGTAAGTATATTAATTTTCAAAGCCATGGGTCGTCTATGTGTTGCTCTCAACACCTCTTGTGTTAGGTCCTACCGACACACAAAATGGTCTTGGATACATACATAATAATATTATTATATTAAAATATTCCTATAGAACCCGTCCGTATATAGATTGAACAGAGATAAAATGACATGTTGGGGTCCGTCGTCAAATAATAAAGAAGGTCGTTCATATAAGTATATATAAATATATCCAAACTCCTACATTATTGTGAGGACCCCAATAATTCAACACAGTATTAATGAATTCAATATTTTTCTACAGTGAGCGTAAAGGACGCTTTAACGATGTGTTATATTCATGAAAAGTCGTAGCTGAGGCAACATGGCTAACTCCAAAATACAGATTGAGGAAATAATTTTTAATTTTCTATTTATTTATCGACCGCTGTAGTATGGTGGTATAATTTTCGCCAAACGCCTTGAACGAGCTTCCTGTTGCGCGGAGCGCAAATTTGTGTCCTTTTGCTTCGTTGGTTTACGTGCAAATCGCTCCCCTTCTCGGTTAAAAATTCAAGATATTTGGCGTCAACTCTAAGTTGTTTTTGGCAAGTTGATTAGATTTTTTTTGACGATGTTTAGTGCTTTAAATGACCGGGCACCATAATACATCTTAAAAGGGCTGTCTCAGAGAAAATAACTGGGAAATCTGGGAGGCATCTCACATTCAGGGGGGCATGTCTGGTCATCCGGCGGAATCAAAACCATCCACACTGAAAAAAAATTGTGACGACCGAACTGGCTACCTGCGTTATCGGTACCTACAGTCTGCGTTAACAGTAGGTACCTACAGTCATAAATAAAAGTTAGTTTATTTATGACTGTACTGTTTGGTCAAGCGCACAAAATATTTAGTAGCACAATACGAATTGTTTTGTAGTCACATAGTTCGGTTAATTAATAACACTTTTTTTCAGTGCATGTTTACCCATATCATGGATATAATTATCTTATGGAGTTCTATAACATCTTGAGATATTATAGAACTCGATAAGATAATTATTATACCTATCCATGATATGGGTAAACATGGATATAAATATTTTATGGAGTTCTTTAATATCTTAAGATTTTATAGAACTCTATAAGATAATTATATCCATGATATGGGTAAACATGGATGGTTTTGATTCCGCCGGATGACCAGACTTGCCCCCGGATCACAGAGTAACAATTCCCTGAAGAAGTTGGACAAAGTCAACAAAGTGGCTTACATTAGTGTGAGCTGTCCTATAAAGTAGAATAGAATGCCTCCAGTTATCCGCAGTACTCAAAGTAAGAGCACTTTCTCTAAAGCACTGAAAACAGCTTTGTTTCCTACAGCAACTTAAGACCGATATCGATATATAAGGGCCTTTGGAAATTAAGGAGCTATAAAAATTGTTTGATTTCTGTGAATTATTATTATTATTGTTTGACTAATCTTAATTTAAAAGGAAACTACAAAATTTTGATAACAGTATTACATGAAGACACTGGATACGATGTTGAACACAGAAAGGTTATACCTGTACAATTGGGACTTACCAATATTTTTGTGCGATGGAATGGTTGAATAAATACAGTGTTTTTTTTTTTCTCTGCATATATTATGCAATAAACTAAACAAAAACTAAGTACAGGTTGTAATAACAAAACACTATTGTTTCAGTTAACATTCAAATAGCACAAAATACATACCTAAGTCAAATGAAAAAAAAAAACCTTTACTGGAATTTAAAGAGTTACTTTAAAGAGTTACTTTTGGCCGTCGGTACGATGTGACGCAGTAGTATTATTTTAAATTTAAAGCATCGCATTAAAACGGTTCAACATATAAACTACGATTTTTCTCAAATGTATTAATAAATAATTGAATTTCTTTTTTTATGTCAGTTGACATTTTGGTAATATCCTGCGTTTAATGCCGTATCAAAAACAGAAAAAATATTTGATGATTCCGTGTTACGATCTTTATTTTAACCTGTTTTACTTGATTGTCCCTTTTATTTTTACTTTAGAGAATGCGGTTTCAAACCCAAACATTATAGGTACGTGATATGTTCTGATTTTTGACTCCATTTTTTTAGATATCTCAAGTTCTCATTGTGCGTTTGAATATTATTCATTTTAATTGTGTTTTTAAGATATTGATTATACGATTGACGAACACTGAATTCGTCATATGACTTTTGAAAGATAGACAGGTATTTTATCTGTATTTTTAATGCTAAATTAATGAGATTTTAAAAAGTCTACCTATGTCTATATTCGTGTAAGTAGGTATAATGTAATCAGAGATAATCAAATCACACGTCGCACACAAATTGGTTCCTTACTCCTATGAAAGATGGTAAAATATTAGGTATATAATAATGATAAATACTTTCTTATACCTAGCGTAAGGGGCGAGTTTATTGTCATATGGCAATTTCTTCCAAATAAGTAGCTAGGATCCAGCCCAGAGGATCAATATTTGTTTGAGAAATAAATTTAAATTAATTTCTCTTCTGCTGGGAATCGATTCCAGGACGTCTGCAAATAAGCCAAACGGCTCGCCAACCACGTACCGCGGTCGGCTTATTTAAATTATTAGACATAAGATTAAATGTAGAAAATTATACAGAAAAATATGCATTAATACAAATGCACCGATTATACAGAGCAAATAATAGTGATTCATACTACAATTGCAGTTATTAAATGATATTTTCATATGTACACAATGAAATAATAGGTAGGTAGATAATATAACGAGTAGCGTGACTCAAATCAATGCTTGTATTAAATTAATAGAGGAACGAAATCACTCGTGGTAGAATTATTAATCTGTACTGGCACCCATCCATCTAAATGCTAGAAAATTATAAACAGACATCCTCTCTAATACATTCTCCGTAAATTATATTCTTTATTTAAATAAAAAGAATGATGGACTACCAATCTGGAATAGGCGTGATGACAGTAAGAAAAAATCATTGAAATTATGATTTTATTAGATAAAATATGTTATAAAGATTTGAAAAAATATATTTATTTTCATTTTAAAAGAGCGAATAATATTAATATTATTAAAATAAAAATACAAAATATGTTTGTCCGCCATTTTATGTGAAACACCAATCAGAGCGTATGACGTCACCATATTGTCACTGTCAATTGTGTTTGTTACTGTCAACTGTTGTGTTGTTCGAAATGGCTATTTTTTTCATAACAAGCTATATGGAATATGCTGCTTATTTTTAACATGCTATTTTTATTTATTGATTTATTTGGTTTATTTGGGACAATAAACCAAATAATATCGCTATCCGCTCTATTGAATCGTTGACGCATCTGTTATAACACGCACCGAGTATTGTAACGTGGTGGAGAATATTTAACGTTTCAGAAATAAATAACTTGGTGGCTTTCATTGCTTGATTATAAAATAAAATGATGTAATTATATTGTTTGTGGGAGTTGTACAGTGTTACATGAGGTTGAAATGGAAATACACAATGTATTATGATGAATCTAATATACATATGGGATAACTGTTATGATTCATATACATATATTATGATTAATATATTAAAATATGTAATAGGTGTGATGACTGTAAGAAAAAAATCATTGAAATTATGATTTTAAAAAATAAAATAGGTTATAAAGATTTAAAAAATGTTTTTTTTTTAATTTATAGGAGTGAATAATAATAATATTATAAATATAAAAATACAAAATGTGTTAGTCCGCCATTTTATGAGAAAAAACAATCAGAGCGCACGACGTCATAGTATGGTCGCGTCAATTCTTCTGATAGTCTTCAATACAATATACGCATTAATTGTCGGTCTGGACTATGTTTATTTTGGTGTTATCGATATATTAATATTTTAATTAGATACTTAAAACTAAAACAAATTAAATATAAATGGAACAAGTATTCATCAAAGCAAATAGTTTCAATTTACCTAGATACTCGCCTACCTATCGGGGGACACTATGGGCCGGTATTACAGTGTCAGTTTAAGAGCTAAACTCAAGTTTTACAAAAATATAGCGTATTACAGTGTCCGTTTAGACCTAATCTTCCCTCAAATACGTCACTAAAACGACAAATATTTAACTCAACGTTTCTGGCAGATTAAGTACTTAACTGTGAGTCAACTGTCATTTGCTAGGCAACTTGTGTAGTTTCAGTTTCTATCACTAGAGGCGTTAGGCAACGTGTGTAGTTTCAGTGTTGTATCGAAGGTGGCGCCACACAACAAAACAAACTGACAGCCGTATTGAAACGAACACGGGCATTTAAAAGCATTATTTTGGTGAAAAAAATTAAATTTACCATGTTGGATAATAAAACAATGGTATTTAAAGTCGTAGCGTCCCGTTTTGTATTTCGTATTATTTGAGGTTATTTAAATTTGACAGATAATAACCACAGAAAAAGTGAAATATGTCTATAATTGAAGATTTAGTAACTGACATGTCATATTGCACTGTAATACGGAAATGGATTCAATCTCCCCTTAACATTAATCTTGAGTTTGGCAAACTCAATGAGTTGAGGGCCGACTGTAATATCGGGCCTATGTTAATTGTATTTTGTATGTAACTTAGTTTTTATTGAATAAATAAATAAATAATGAACGCTCGCAACGTATGGTAAACTAATTTAGTTTTAGTATTCTACAATTTTGTCACGCGATGGTGAGCTGACGAACGTTCGACATGTTATGATGCTGGTCACTGCCAAACTAAACTAGCAAGCTATATTTTTTTCATGCAATGAAGCGATTTGCGAAACGACGGCGATTACGCGAAGCATGCGTTTTAAAACATCGTTACAATTTTAGCAGCATACGAATTATTACATAGCGCTCGTTATTTGTATTGTGTTCATAACAAGCTATATTTATCTGCTATCGTTATTTTTAGCAATAGCAGCCATAGTAGTTATTTTTCTGCCTGTCTTAACTACTCTTAACTAGAATGGAACTTTTGATGGTCGGATATTTCTTTGCGTCGAACAAAGACTTTTGTTCATCAGAATTTCGAAACGTAAAAACTTAATAATAAGTACATATAAGTACTTTATTTATCTGTAATTTAAATACAACTTACATCTCGAAAATCGATAAAATATGCTCCTTCTTCTCTCTACATTATGTGTTCATAAGCTAAAAACATACGCGGGAAACTTATGATGGCCTATTTTGACGTTTGGACATTAATGAAGTTCTTTATATGCTTATTGCCTAAATAATGGTAAATATTATATTATTGAGAGCTAAAAGTGGGGGAACAAATACTGTACTTCATTGTAAACGCGTACTTAATAAAATTCACTTGTGTCTCGCCGTGCGAAATTTAATCACTTATTTCTCTTTTTTTTCGCGTGGGACGAAAACAAATACCTCAGTAGGTGTTTTTTTCGTCGTGTTTGTACATTTAGGGACCGCACAACACTTATAAACTTTTGAATTGATTATAAATACACAAATCGTCTTAGAACACATATATTACATATAGTAGTGATATGCAGTTTACGATACCATGACGTCACCGTCAGGGTCGGCAGCCGCCATGATACTACAAGCGTTTTTTGGCGTAAATGTCAAATTTGATTTTAAAATGGCGATTTTTGCTACTAAACCTTTATTTTATGTAGAAATGTATATATATTTGAAAACAGTGAATGCGTAAAAACATCGTGAGATAGTTTTTCAAAATTAGTCATCATGCCTATTGTAATATAGGCAGGTATAGAGAAATAGGTTCAAAATAAATCTCAACCAATCGTATTTACTAAATAGTAATCAAACCATTGATAAATAAATATATAAGGATAGTGATGAGCATATGCAAGACAAATACTAGGGTGGTCTTGGTCTTGGTCTTGCATTTACATAATATGTAGTCATGGTCTTGCATACTCGATCGAGTCTTGGTCTTGATCTTGCAAGTCTTGCAGGTCTTGCAACTTTTACAAAAAAGTCAGATATTTTCAATTAAATATGACAAAAAACACATATTTATAGTAGGTACCTACAATGTCGATAGTTGGTACGTAGTTAATTAATAGTAAATCTTATTATATAAAAATCTCGTGTCACGATGTTAGTACACGCTAATTTTCGAAACCGCCCAACCTATTTCGATGATTTTTTTCAAATGTGTATAATGGGTTCCAGATTTAAATTATTTTTTTCAGATTGTTTATCAAAAAATACATACAAGAACAAGTTTAAACTTGCCTACAAACCCACCAAGGATTTTGTATAGGAAAAAAAGTCGTAATCAATTTTCAAGTTGTGTATGTTTTCTATAGATGTCGGTGTGAATAAATCTCATCTTTATGTATAAATTGAGAAAATATCACACTCATTATGATTATCGTTTCATTTTTATTGTGAAGTGTTCCACATATACCTATACGAACACGAATATTTAAATCATAAAAAGCATTTAGAAAATAAAATGAAGTTTCCCTTCATATGAAGCGGTCTGTGGCAGAACAACGTCTGCCCGGGCTGACTAGTAAGAAAATAAAATTTTCCAGACCGCAAGATACTTGCATTAAGTTTTGCAAGACTCTTGTTCTTGCACCCCCTGGTCTTGCATCGACATTGCAAGTCTCGCAAGACCAACTGCGAGACTTTTGTTCATCACTAAATATAAGGATTGGTATTAATTTAGATTTTGATTGATTATTCGATGGATTTATTTTTATCACCAATAAAATAACTTAATTAGTTCGTTGGAAATTGATTTAAAAATCTGAGGCTCTAAAGGATTATACATAGGCTAAATGGACATGGTGCTGTGATTAGAAAATGCAAAACATGACGATTAAAGGATACGATAAGAGTTGATGAAGTAGATTGCATTCAAGAGACAAAATTACCCTCCATATTTGAGGACAAATAAAATCGGAAAAAAACGTATAATAATATATCTAGGTAGATTTAGATTGAGGAACTCTGGATCGGGTATGAATTTTAATTACGTATCAAGTACCAACATAAATCTGCTTATTTAAATTAATTTATCAGAAGTATGTTATTTATTAATTCCAATTGCCAATTATAACTATTTACATTCCTAATTAATTTGTACGGTACAGTGGTTTTTAAATAATGTGTTGAAATGATTTACCTACACAAAATTTCATAACAACTGTAATTGAAGTTAATGTACCTATAAGTGATCTGAAATCCAATAAAAAATACTTTCATACCTATATATCACTGAAAAAATAGAACAGTCATAATTACTTAGGTATATTAAAACGAATGGGTTGTGGCCAACGCTCTACTCCTCACTACCAAGTTACTCTACAAATTATTAAAATTTTGTATGGAAAATTTTCAACATTTTTATGAAATGAGTTTGGGGTCACTTTGAAATATTTAACAGTTAAAAAATTGAGAATCACTATTAAGATATTGTTGATTGATATTTTTAAAGTAGGTATTTTTTACATAGATATTGTCTTGAGAACACGCCGACAAGTCTAGAAATTACACTTGGCGTGACTCAGAACCATTGTTTTCTTTTTGTAGTATCTTATGTTTTTATTATTTTTCAATAAACAAAAAGAAAAAAAAACGAAGACTGCTACCAATATAACACTGGGACTGTCTCTAGCATATTGGAGAGCAATAACATCAACTGACAGCAAAACGTAAGAGAGTGTTGATGGCATGGATGTGTAATGTTGATGTGTACGTGTACCTTCTACTGTCATATGCTTTAACCTCTTGTAAAAAATCCATAAACCTCACAGAACAAATAATCTATACCAAGTATCATGGAATTATGAAAATTTCATCACAATGTATAGGGATGTCAAATATTTCAATGTGACCCCAAGGATGCTCAGGAATCTTAAATTTGATATTTTTTGTTTTCAAATTGCTAAAAAGACGTCACTTTCATAAAGTGGCATTGATGAACAGAACTATCAAGTTTTCATAATTAAATATTTAAATCAATAAATATTTGTCAAACTCATTTCATGACAATTCTGAAAATTTTCCATACATAATTTAAATAATAATAATAATGAACACTTCCTTGCACCCTGCGCAAGTGGCGAGTTTATTGCCGTATGGAAATTTCTTCCAACTAACCAGTGTTTCCAGCCCAGAGAAGCAATATTGCGTGAGAAATAAATTTAAATAAATTTCTCCTCTGCTGGGAATCGAACCCAGGACGCCCGCACAGAAACCGAATGGTTTACCAACTGTATACTTATTATACTTATTGACGTGACGCGACTTTTTTTTAATAAAAAAATAAATATGCATGTCCTTGTTAAACAAGTACCTACCTACATATACATCTTCCTACGAACGAAAATAAAAAAAAATGCAATATTAAGCATAAATGCTTGTGAACGAACATTAGGTATAGGTGAACGAAATCGGTCGAGGCAGGATTCGAACTCGCGACCACTGGATTACTAACCCAGCGCGCTAACCGCTCTGCCATCGACCCAATTAAACTTGCCAATGAGGAGTATAGCGTTGGCCACAACCCACTCGTTTCTTCCTATACTTATGGAGACAATGTCACGTGCGCACGCGGCACACGCTGACTATATACCTATGTACCTACCTACACTGATTTACCTACTTTACACAATATTTAGGCATTCGATCATACATCATATTAGATACTAGCTTTTATGTCCCGCCGTTGGCCAAGAATGTAAAATTGTGAAAGAAAAAGCAATCGTTTTTATAATATTGTCACCCAATTATTTTGCAATATCAGACTATGAAAAGTGGTTTGAAATTTGATTGAGTTTAAGTATTGTAAAATGTTCAAGTGATGGCCACAACCCATTCTTTTTTATATATTGCTATAAAGTGTGAATGAAGTATAATATTTATACAATTTCTGCTCGCATGGACTATGCGTAATGGTTTTAAATATGACTGTTTATCAACGTTGTAAAGAGATTGGTTTGGCCACAACCCCCATTTTTAAATATTATCATCGAAAACAAATTGTAATGTGTACCTATTGAAAATTTAGTAATTTTGGATGTTGGGATGTGGTTAAAATTTGATTAAACAAACGTAGGTACTGAAAAGATCTAGTATTGGTCACATCCCATTCGTTTTTATATTTTTTCATCAAGTGTGCATTATATTTTTGCTCAATTTGACTGAAAGTCTTCATTAACGAAGAAGAAGAAGACTTGAACTATAGTAAATAGTTTTAAATTTGAATATAAATGTTGTGAAGAGTTCAGTAATGGCCACAACCCCCAGGTTATATCGTCACATCCCATATCCCATTCATTTCATATGTATTTTCATCAAGTGTGCATATCGTTAATAATATTTCTGCACAATAGACTATTAGACTTAAAACTAACCCAAAAGACTAAATAAAAAAGAGAAAAATAAGTATAAGACTATAAGAAATAGTTTGTATAAAAAACTATTCCAATGGTCTACATAAAATAAGTAAAAATACATATACCTAATAGAAGAATTAGACTATTGGAAATAGATTGTATAAAAGCTCACCCAAAGGCCTACAAAAAAGAAGAAGAAGAATATTTAGACTATTGGAAATAGTTTGTATAAATACTGACCAAAAGGTCTACATAAAAGAAAATGAATAAGACTATTGGAAATAGTTTGTATTAAAACTCTCCCAAAAGTCTACGTACTTAAATGAAGAAGAATAATAATTAGACTAAAGGAAATAATTTTTATAAAAAAATGACCCAAATGTATACATAAAAGAAGAAGAAGATGAATTAGACAATAGGAAATAGTTTGTATAAAAACTGCCCTAAAGGTCTACATAAAATTAAGAAGAAAAAGAATTAGACTCCAGGACCCGCCGCTTCAGGCCCTTCAGTACCTCCCGTCCCTTTAATCCCTCATTACGTCCCTTCCCATCAGGCCCTTCAGTACCTTCCGTCCCTTCAGGCAGTTTTATACCTCCCGTCCCTTCAGGCCCTTTAGTGCCTCCCTTCCCTTCATTACATCCCGTCCCATCAGTCGGTTAAGAAAAGTTTAAATCCAGAAACCATCCTGGAAGAACCGCGAAGAGATGAAAGAACCTTCTTTTCCCAGGATGCTCTACTTAATAGGTAAAATGACTAAATACACGAAGAAGAAGAAAAAAGTTTAAACCCAGATACCTGCGAAGAGATGGAAGGACAGTTGGACCTTCTTCTCCCAGGATTCTCCAACTTCATAGGTAAAATGACCAAAAATACACGATGAAGAAGAAGAAGAAGAAATAAGTTTAAATCCAGATACCTGCGAAGAGATGGAAGGAAAATTGGACATTCTTCTCCCAGGTTAGTCCACCTTCATAGGTAAAATGACCAAATAGACGATGAAGAAGAAGAAGAAAAAAGTTTAAATCCAGAAAGCTGCGAAGAGATGGAAGGAAAATTGGACCTTCATCTCCCAGGATAGTTCATCTTCATAGGTAAGATGACCAAGTACACGTTGAAGAAAAAGAAGAAAAAAGTTTATATGCAGAACCCGTCCTGGAAGACCTGTGAAGAGATGGAGGGACAGTCGGACCTTCTTTTCCCAGGATACTCCCCCTTCATAGGTAAAACGACATAATACACGAAGAAGAAGAAGAATAAGAAAAAAGTTTAAATCCAAAAACCATCCTGGGCATACGCTCGACAATTCACCAAAGTTTCATTATAATCGGACAAACGGTTGATAAATAAATAAATAAAATAATTTTCCTATAGGAAATCAGTATAGGTATATTATTGTTGATTTGTAAGTAAATAGTATTAGGTAGGTACCTACCTACAACAACCTTCTAAATAAATTCGATTCCTAACAAATTTTATTTGAATATCACATTCTTTCTGTAGCCATGGAAACGATTCGAACACGTAAGTAATATCGAATGGTTCGGATACATTTTTTGAATATGTAGGTACCTACATTGGTTTGTTCGATGCCATAAAAATGAAAATTGTCCGAAATATCAAATATTATATACAAATTATGCAATTTTATTATGCCCATATCTTTACTAATAATTAACAGAATTTTACAATATATGTCTTAAAACTTGCTGTAATGTCTTGTGTTTCATTTTATTATTTCATATTTATATTTATTTCAAAGGTTTATTATTTTCAAGAACATATTCATTCGGTGGGAAAATGAAATATTGTATGAAAAGATATTAAAATGGCGGCATTTATGTACAAAACGCTTACTTTAAAAATAAGTTAAACATTATAATTATACAAAATATTCACCATGTTTTTCACTTAAACGCTAAGTTATACTTGAAAGTAAATTTTTTTCGTGTAAATACGTACTTCTAACTTTTAAACTAACAGATATATGCGTGCAAAATGTACACTTTTTTGACAGATACGACTTGGAAAATTTTGTATGAAAAAAATAATTATTGAAATATTTTTAAAATTCAGCATTTTTATCGCATTATTTTTAGCGTGACACTGCATCAGGTATACAGGTACACGTTCGCACATAAATTAGATTTTTAGATGCTCTTGGTTTTTCAGAAGGCGTGAGACAAACACACACACACACACATACACACACACATACACTAACATTTTGATTGCTTTATTACTTTAGATGTACATATACCTACCTACTATGCACGAGAAATTGCAAGCTTGATAGACCTTATGACGGACCATGCAGTGGAACAAATTCCAGGTGGATTGACCGTATTCTTATTAACGTATAGGTACTTACCTACCTACCTACATAATATGTTGCACTTATAATGTACTTACCTACATAGGTAGGTACTTGTTCATGTTGTATCTAGGTAAATAATATCAACATCACACACTTTGAGAACTGGGATATGTAGGTACCTACCAATATTTTCTGGTATGTACTTATCATCGTTTTTGAGTGTATCGTAAGAGGCGGGTAATCGAAAATAGATAGGTACCTACCAGTAGCGGAATTGCTTATAGAATCCGAAAATCTTGGCTTGCCTATGAATATTATTATTATTTTTTTCCTGTTTTATTGAAACTATACTACAAGATTACAACGATGCTAAAAACATTAAATTTTTGACATTTCCCAATTTTCAACGCGTCTCCATACATCACGAGTGGTGTATGGAGACGCGTATTTGCGAGACTTGGAGCTGCAATTAGTTTTCCATAGATATTCTTACATTTCTTCTAAAATAATTAATTGGTTGAAAATTGTGACAACCACAATCCACTCACTACTAAGTATATACATATACATATTGTAATTTGAATATTTATTGAACTCTTAGCAAATGTATTTGTCCATAAGCACTGTATTAATGTTTTAAGTGATGAAGTAACATCATCTCAATACATTCAAATATTTAAAGGTACCTAAACTCAAAAAACTTTATTTTTCAAATAGTTCCTGAATTCCTTCTATATCCTTCCGTAACCTTCTTTTCCTCATTGCCATGATCAGTGTTATTTTTATTATTCTTTTTTTTTAACTAACTTTTAATTTTTTTTCTCTTGGTATGTTTTTTCTTACTCCTTTGTTTTATTTTTTTATCAATTTATTTCTCACTTAATAAGTATTGTACCAATTTAACTTAGAGACTTCACGTTGCTCGGGTTGGTTGGAAGAAATTGCCTTATGGCAATAAACCTGCCTTTGTACGCATGTACATAAATTAGAAAATAAATAAATAAATATTATTCAGCAACATAAGAAGCTATAACAACACATCTAAGTGAAATACAAAAAAACGTATTGTGATTTTTGTTGCATGTGGAATGCAATTAATATTATATGATGTTTCATTTTTTGTTTTTGTCATACTTTGTAATATATAATTAATAAATATCATCATCACGCCGTTTTACTATTTGGGGTAGGCAGAGAGAACCGAATGCTAGACTCTTCTCTCTTAACACATTTTATATAAAGTTTTTATAACTTTTTTTTTATTTATTTATTTTTCAACATAATTTCATTTATAAAAGATCCCACTAACCATATATGGTTATCAGTGGGTTTCTATATCATACAATATATGTGCTAACTTAAACTAACCAACAATGACAAAAAAAATGAAATTGGTTTAACAGTATAAAAATGTTTTGATAGATCCAAAACAACACTAGAATAAAAACAACAACAAAAAAAAACATATAGAAGAAAACCCAAAAAATACAATAGAGTAAGAACAAAAACAAAAGGAAAAGTAATAAAATAAAAGGAAGGAAAAGAACATTATTCGTTAAAAATGATTTTTTTACAGGATCTTTTGATTTTATTAAACGAATTTAATCCAATTAAGTCTGAGGGCAAGCTGTTAAAAATTGTTGGTATTGAATACTCCAGTGTTCTTTCACCGTAATAGTTATTTACTCTAGGTATGTTATATTTACCGGAAGTTACTTGTCTGGTCTTATACTTATTTGTCACAGGTGTTTTGTGTTCATTTTTAAAGTAATTTTGTAGAATAAATCTGTACCTATTTATAAATTTGTGTAGCTGTCATTATTTTGGTTTCTGCGAAAATGCTCTTTCCCTCCCTTTTCAAACAAATAGCTCTATTTTTGGGTAACATAAACCTAATTAAACGTTTTTGTAATATTTGTATTTGGATAAGATATGTTTTAAATGTATGTCCCCACATAAGAATGTTGTACAGTATAATAGGTTCAGCCATAGCCACTACATGGGTATTATTCATCACTTCATTTTATTTTATTTTATTTGGCTCACTTACAGATACCTATTGACAATGGCATATAAGAAACTATATCTTAAAAATTTTATATAATGTCAATATCCTTATTAAAAGTGAACACGACGCGCAAAGTTCATCAATATTTCACACAAACATACTAAAACATCCGAGATAAAAACAGTAACAAAAAACTTTAAAAATAAAACATAATTATACAAAACTTATGCAAAGTAAACATGTAGAAGCACATATACGAGTACAACAATAAAAAGTAATGAAACTAGTGCGTATAACAATAAATACTAATGATAAAGTAATGTTAGGAAATGCAACAATCAATAAAATTTGATAATTAATTTTATTTTACAAGTATTATAACTTTTTACAGTCCTTTTATAATTTTTGTTTTACAGAAAATGGAAGATATTCAAACCAATATATTTTTAATAAGAATAATACCTGATTAACATAATAAACAATAGAATATAGTCATAATCAACATCAGCAATAAAGTTACTTGAAAAATAAAGTATTTTATGCAAGATTTTTAAAAAAATTTGATAAAAAGCAGAACTCACTGATTGCTGCATTATTGAGACGGCTTCTTATATGAGAGGCTTAATAGCCGGTAGCCGAAAATGCATTCTCCGCTTTCACACTTGTTGGGAACACAGTCTATGGACTTTTATCTCTTTTTGCAAAACACTTTTGTGGAAGCATAAATGATTCGTCCCAGATTTATTTACCTAAATCTTCATCATATTGAGATGAATTTTACCGAATTGTTGTTGCTTGATTTCGCAAATCTCGCGAGATTTCGGACAAATTTTGATGCGAGATTATCTTTCAAAATTAGTGTGAGATCGCGGTACATATATAGAAATTGATTCCCTACTACATGCATCGTCTTCTAAAAAATCATCTATTATTCTTACTTGTTATTTTCTATAGACTTAAAAGCCAAAATTCTGTTTAACGGAATTCTGGTTAGGTATTACAAATCAATAAATCTAGTGATCAGTGCAGTTATAATGATCGTGTCAACTTTTTCTCGATTGATCTATATGTACCTACCTACTTGTATTCATAAGGTTTGTTTTTATGAAATATGTAGGTACCTAATAGTGCATAAGTAAATATAAATACGAAAAAAAAGAACTAAATAAAATAAATACGAAATAAAAAGTATTTAGGTACCTACATCCTAGATACTTTTTATTTCATTATAGTAGACTAGCTTTTATGTCCCGCCGTTGGCCAAGAATGTAAAATTGTGAAAGAAAAAGCAATCGTTTTTATAATATTGTCACCCAATTATTTTGCAATATCAGACTATGAAAAGTGGTTTGAAATTTGATTGAGTTTAAGTATTGCAAAATGTTCAAGTGATGGCCACAACCCATTCTTTTTTATATATTGCTATAAAGTGTGAATGAAGTATAATATTTATACAATTTCTGCTCGCATGGACTATGCGTAATGGTTTTAAATATGACTGTTTATCAACGTTGTAAAGAGATTGGTTTGGCCACAACCCCCATTTTTAAATATTATCATCGAAAACAAATTGTAATGTGTACCTACCTATTGAAAATTTAGTAATTTTGGATGTTGGGATGTGGTTAAAATTTGATTAAACAAACGTAGGTACTGAAAAGATCTAGTATTGGTCACATCCCATTCGTTTTTATATTTTTTCATCAAGTGTGCATTATATTTTTGCTCAATTTGACTGAAAGTCTTCATTAACGAAGAAGAAGAAGACTTGAACTATAGTAAATAGTTTTTAATTTGAATATAAATGTTGTGAAGAGTTCAGTAATGGCCACAACCCCCATTCTTTAAATATTAGGTGTTGAAAATTATTCAAAATAGGATGATATAAATGGTTTAAATTTAATTAAACAAAAGTATTGAAAAGATTCTAGTGCAGGTTATATCGTCACATCCCATATCCCATTCATTTCATATGTATTTTCATCAAGTGTGCATATCGTTAATAATATTTCTGCACAATAGACTATTAGACTTAAAACTAACCCAAAAGACTAAATAAAAAAGAGAAAAATAAGTATAAGACTATAAGAAATAGTTTGTATAAAAAACTATTCCAATGGTCTACATAAAATAAGTAAAAATACATATACCTAATAGAAGAATTAGACTATTGGAAATAGATTGTATAAAAGCTCACCCAAAGGTCTACAAAAAAGAAGAAGAAGAATATTTAGACTATTGGAAATAGTTTGTATAAATACTGACCAAAAAGTCTACATAAAAGAAAATGAATAAGACTATTGGAAATAGTTTGTATTAAAACTCTCCCAAAAGTCTACGTACTTAAATGAAGAAGAATAATAATTAGACTAAAGGAAATAATTTTTATAAAAAAATGACCCAAATGTATACATAAAAGAAGAAGAAGATGAATTAGACAATAGGAAATAGTTTGTATAAAAACTGCCCTAAAGGTCTACATAAAATTAAGAAGAAAAAGAATTAGACTCCAGGACCCGCCGCTTCAGGCCCTTCAGTACCTCCCGTCCCTTTAATCCCTCATTACGTCCCTTCCCATCAGGCCCTTCAGTAGCTTCCGTCCCTTCAGGCAATTTTATACCTCCCGTCCCTTCAGGCCCTTTAGTGCCTCCCTTCCCTTCATTACATCCCGTCCCATCAGTCGGTTAAGAAAAGTTTAAATCCAGAAACCATCCTGGAAGAACCGCGAAGAGATGAAAGAACCTTCTTTTCCCAGGATGCTCTACTTAATAGGTAAAATGACTAAATACACGAAGAAGAAGAAAAAAGTTTAAACCCAGATACCTGCGAAGAGATGGAAGGACAGTTGGACCTTCTTCTCCCAGGATTCTCCAACTTCATAGGTAAAATGACCAAAAATACACGATGAAGAAGAAGAAGAAGAAATAAGTTTAAATCCAGATACCTGCGAAGAGATGGAAGGAAAATTGGACATTCTTCTCCCAGGTTAGTCCACCTTCAAAGGTAAAATGACCAAATAGACGATGAAGAAGAAGAAGAAAAAAGTTTAAATCCAGAAAGCTGCGAAGAGATGGAAGGAAAATTGGACCTTCATCTCCCAGGATAGTTCATCTTCATAGGTAAGATGACCAAGTACACGTTGAAGAAAAAGAAGAAAAAAGTTTATATGCAGAACCCGTCCTGGAAGACCTGTGAAGAGATGGAGGGACAGTCGGACCTTCTTTTCCCAGGATACTCCCCCTTCATAGGTAAAACGACCAAATACACGAAGAAGAAGAAGAATAAGAAAAAAGTTTAAATCCAAAAACCATCCTGGGCATACGCTCGACAATTCACCAAAGTTTCATTATAATCGGACAAACGGTTGATAAATAAATAAATAAAATAATTTTCCTATAGGAAATCAGTATAGGTATATTATTGTTGATTTGTAAGTAAATAGTATTAGGTAGGTACCTACCTACAATAACCTTCTAAATAAATTCGATTCCTAACAAATTTTATTTGAATATCACATTCTTTCTGTAGCCATGGAAACGATTCGAACACGTAAGTAATATCGAATGGTTCGGATACATTTTTTTAATATGTAGGTACCTACATTGGTTTGTTCGATGCCATAAAAATGAAAATTGTCAGAAAAATCAAATATTATTTACAAATTATGCAATTTTATTATGCCTATATCTTTACTAATAAATAACACATTTTTACAATATATGTCTTAAAACTTGCCGTAATGTCTTGTGTTTCATTTTATTATTTCATAATTACATTTATTTCAAAGGTTTATTATTTTCAAGAACATATTCATTCGGTGGGAAAATGAAATATTGTATGAAAAGATATTAAAATGGCGGCGTTTATGTACAAAAGGCTTACTTTAAAAATAAGTAAAACATTATAATTATACCAAATATTCACCATGTTTTTCACTTAAACGCTAAGTTATACTTCAAAATATATTTTTTTTGTGTAAATACCTACTTCTAACTTTTAAACTAACAGATATTTGCGTGCAAAATGTACACTTTTTTGACAGATATGACTTGGAAAATTTTGTATGAAAAAAATAATTATTTAAATATTTTTAAAATTCAGCATTTTTATCGCATTCTTTTTAGCGTGACACTGCATCAGGTATACTGGTACATGTTCGCACTTAAATTAGATTTTTAGATGCTCTTGGTTTTTCAGAAGGCGTGAGACAAACACACACACACACACACTAACATATTGATTGCTTTATTACTTTAGACTAGCTTTTATGTCCCGCCGTTGGCCAAGAATGTAATATTGTGATGGAAAAAGCAATCTTTTTTATAATATTGTCACCCAATTATTTTTCAAAATCGGACTATGAAAAGTGGTTTGAAATATGATTGAATTTGATTGTAAAATGTTCAAGTGATGGCCACAGCCCATTATTTTTTATAAAGTGAGAATGAAGTACAATATACAAAATTTCTGCACGCATGGACTATGCGAAATGGTTTTAAATATGACTGTTTATCAACGTTGTAAAGAGATTGGTTTGGCCACAACCCCCATTTTTAAATATTATCATCGAAATAAATTTTAATATGTACCTATTGAAAATTTAGTAATTTTGGATGTTGGGATGTGGTTAAAATTTGATTAAACAAATGTACTGAAAATATCTACACTCAAAAAATGTAGTTGTTAAAAATAAATGATTTACTGCTAATAATAACCAAGCAACTTTGTTATTATAGTACCTGCAAAGTTCGTTGCTAAAAATTGCCAAGTGAATAATCTGCTAATTTTAACCGAGTAGCTTTGTTAACAATCTGTAAAAAAAAATAATCTAGTTACTTGGTTAATAACGGACAACTTTGTATAATTAGCCAAGTAACCTGTCAAAAATCAACTTACTAGCTTTGTAATATTAGCCAAGTAACTGTAAAATTCAACCCACTTAGTTGGTTATTTTTAATCTACTTACTCGGTAATTTCAACCAATTCATTTCGTATCAACAGCAAACAACTCGGTTAAATTAAATCTACTTACTCGGTAATCTGAACCAATTCATTTCGTATCTACAGCAAACAACTCGGTTAAATTTAATCTACTACTCGGTAATTTGAACCGATTCACTTCGTATCTACAGCAAACAACTCGGTTAAATTTAATCTACTTACTCGGTAATTTTAACCAATTCATTTCGTATCTACAGCAAACAACTCTGTTAAATTTAATCTACTTACTCAGTATTCTGAACATATTTATTCTGTAGCCACAGCAAAGCTACTTGGCTAATTTTTATCTACTCACTCAGTATTCTGCTAATTTACACAGTTAGGACATTAGGAGTGAAATAAAATACAGGTTTCATTCAAAATTTCATTTATTGCACAGGAAATGTGATTATTTGTATTCAAAAAATATTATATTCATAATACATAAAGACATATTAAACATAATACATAAAAAAACATCTTTTTATTCTCAAAGAGTACATAATTTTTATTTTATGCAGGTTAGGTTTGTTCTGAAAATGTAAAAAAAAACAACAAATTTTGGGTTTCGGATCATTTAAATCAGATATGAACTCTTTTCATGTACATGTGATAGTTACCTTTACTAAAAATTGCTGAAATTGACGATATAACACTTCAAATTTTACTGACGAATAAAAAAACGGATTCCGACCACTTCCAACGTTTATTTTTAAATCACAGATTATATAGAAGTATTTTGAATTTAACAATAAAAGACAGCGTCTGTTTATAAAGAAAAGAAAACGGATTCCTACCACTTCCAACGATTGTTTTTAAATGAAAGACAGCGTCAGAACAGAACACAAGCGTCAGCGTCTGTTCCTGTTTGAATGAACCACAGATAAAATAGAAGTAACGGATAAACAAGACAGAAGACAGCGGACGAAAAAAAATGTTGCCATAAGTAAATATAGACAATCACGTATTGATATTATTTTTTATAAAAAAAAACATTTCTAAGTTATTAACTATCAAAAATAATATTAAGTAATAATTCAATTATTACAAACAGTTATTTCTGTTGATAAATTATTTTTTGTACCTACTAGTTGGAAAATAAATAAATATTAAAACGAAATACCATTTTTATATATGGTCATTCCACCAATATCAACCACCGAAACGTAAATATTTGACATATCACTTTATACAAATAGAACCTAACCTTAAAATTTACTAAATACAATATTCGTCATAATTATTATTGAATGAACATATTATTTCTTTATTTTTCAGTGTGTTAATTTAAAATATGATGTTTAGATATAGATCCAATTTTTGTATTACAGTTTTACGTTCCCGAGGTTTTTTTCTTAAAAACAATTTTGTAATATGAAATTGTAAAGTTCTTCTAGGATCGTTTTATCATTGTCAATACATGTCATTCCCGTGACCAGCTCCAAATACAACGAAATTAATATGTTTTAAAATTACTGATATTTGTGATATTTTTTAAAAATTAAAAACGGATAATACTAATTGGTAATTAAGCTTTAACATCAAAATAGTATAAATATCTTTACATTACACCTCAAATGTAAATATTAGAAAATCAACACACGATATTTGTGAATAACAATGATAATCTTTGACGAATATCTCATCTTAATTCAACTTAATTCAATTATTTTTCAGTGAAACATGTCTAATTTGACAAGTATTATACTTTATTTAATATTTTTTTAATGTGACATATCATATTTGGCGAGAATTATACTTTATTTAATATTTTTTTTAAATATATCGTGTCCAATTTGAGAAATATTAATATTTTTATGTATGAAATGTCAAATTTGACAGATGTCGAATACAAAATGTCCGTAAAGGTACCTGTTACTCGGTTAAATTTAAATAAGTACATTGCTATTGGCAACCAACTTCATTTTAACAGTATTAAATTGTCAGATAATAACCAAGTGCAACTTTGCTATTTTTAATCATGTATAGGTTAATAACTACCAATATGACTTTTTACCTTGCTATTGGTAACCAACTACATTTTAACAGTATTCAATTGTTAGATAATAACCAAGTGCAACTTTGTTACTTTTAATCATATATTGGTTAATAACTACCAATATGACTTTTTACATTGCTATTGGTAACCAACTACATTTTAACAGAATTCAATTGTTAGATAATAACCAAGTGCAACTTTGTTATTTTTAATCATATATTGGTTAATAACTACCAATATGACTTTAACCGAGCCAAAAAGGTACTTTGCTAACTTTAGATTTTTTCAGTGTAGTGTTGGTCACATCATAATATTCGTTTTTATATTTTTGCATCGAGTGTGCATTATATTTTTGCACAATAAGACTAACAGACTTAAAATTGACACAAAAGTCTACATTTACGAAGAAGAAGAAGACTTAAACTATGGTAAGTAGTTTTTAATTTGAATATAAACGTTGTGAAGAGTTCAGTAATGGCCACAACCCCCATTCTTTAAATATTGTCAACTAAATCAAATACGTAGGTGTTGAAAATTATTCAAAATAGGATGATATAAATGGTTTAAATTTGATTAAACAAAAGTATTGAAAAGATTCTAGTGCAGGTTACATCGTCACATCCCACAAACCATTCGTTTTTACATATGTATTTTCATCAAGTATGCATATCGTTAAAAATATTTCTGCACAATAGACTATTAGACTTAAAACTAACCCAAAAGTCTAGATAAAAAAGAGAAAGATAAGTATAAGACTATACGAAATAGTTTGTATAAAAAACTATCCCAATGGTCTACGTAAAATAAGTTAAAATACATAAATAGAAGAAGAAGATTAATCTATAGGAAATAGTTTGTATAAAATTCACCCAAGTTCTACATAAAATAAGAAAACGAAGAAAAAGACTAAAAGAAATAGTTTGTGTAAAAACTGACTACATAAGTAAGATCTACATAAAAAAAGATGAATTAGACAATAGGAGTATGTATAAAAGCTCACCCAAAGGTCTACAAAAAAGAAGAAGAATTAGACTATTGGAAATTGTTTGTATAAAAACTGACCAAAGGTCTACATAAAAGAAGATGAATAAGACTATAGGAAATAGTTAATATAAAAACTGATTCAAAGGTCTATTTAAAAGAATAATAATTAAACTATAGAAAAAGTTTGTATAAAAACTCACCTTTGGTCTACATAAAAGAAAAAGAAATTAATAAGACTATTGGAAATAGTTTGTATTAAAACTCTCCCAAAAGTCTACGTAAATGAAGAAGAATAATTAGACTATAGGAAATAATTTTTATAAAAACTGACCCAAATGTATACATAAAAGAAGAAGAAGATGAATTAGACTAAAGGAAATAGTTTGTATAAAAACTGTCCTAAAGGTCTACATAAAATTAAGAAAAAGAAAAAGACCCGTCGCTTCAGACCCTTCAGTACCTCCCGTCGCTTCAGACCCTTCAGTACCTCCCGTCCCTTCAAGCCCTTCAGTACCTCCCGTCCCTTCAATTCCTCATTACGTCCCTTCCCTTCATTAATTACATCCCGTCTCTTCAGTCGGTTAAGAAAAGTTTAAATCCAGAAACCATCCTGGAAGAACCGCGAAGAGATGAAAAGACCTTCTTTTACCAGGATACTCCACCTTCATAGGTAAAATGACTAAATACACGAAGAAGAAGAAGAAAAAAGTTCAAATCCAGATACCTGCGAAGATATGGAAGGAAAATTGGACCTTCTTCTCCCAGGATAGTCCACCTTCATAGGTAAAATGACCAAATGCACGATGAAGAAGAAGAAGAAAAAAGTTTATATCCAGAAACCGTCTTGGAAGACCTGCTAAGAGATAGAAGGACAGTTGGACCTTCTTCTCCCAGGATTCTCCAACTTCATAGGTAAAATGACCAAAAATACACGATGAAGAAGAAGAAGAAGAAGAAGAAAAAAGTTTAAATCCAGAAACCTGTGAAGAGATGGAAGGAAAATTGGACCTTCTTCTCCCAGGTTAGTCCACCTTCATAGGTAAAATGACTAAATAGACGATGAAGAAGAAGAAGAAAATAGTTTAAATCCAGAAACCTGCGAAGAGATGGAAGGAAAATTGGACCTTCATCTCCCAGGATAGTTCATCTTCATAGGTAAGATGACCAAATACACGATGAAGAAAAAAAAGAAAAAAGTTTAAACCCAGAAACCTGTGAAGAGATGGTCGGAAAATGGGACCTTCTTCTCCCAGGATAGTTCACCTTCATAGGTAAAATAACCAAATACACGATGAAGAAGAAGAAGAAAAAAGTTAAAATCCACAAACCGTCCTGGAAGACCTGCGAAGAGATGGAGGGACAGTCGGACATTCTTTTCCCAGGATACTCCCCCTTCATAGGTTAAATGACCAAATACACGAAGAAGAAGAAGAATAAGAAAAAAGTTTAAATCCAGAAACCATCCCGGGCACACGCTCGACAATTCACCAAAGTTTCATTGTAATCGGACAAACGGTTTAGGAGTACATCGCATACAATTTTCCGATAGGAAATCAGTATATTGTTGATTTGTAAGTAAATAGTAATAGGTAGGTACCTACCTACAACAAACTTCTAAATAAATTCGATTCCTAACAAATTTTATTTGAATATCACATTCTTTCTGTAGCCATGGAAACGATTCGAACACGTAAGTAATATCGAATGGTTCGGATACATTTTTTCAATATGTAGGTACCTACATTGTTTTGTTCGATGCCATAAAAATGAAAATTGTCCGAAATATCAAATATTATATACAAATTATGCAATTTTATTATGCCCATATCTTTACTAATAATTAACAGACTTTTACAATATACGTCTTAAAACTTGCTGTAATGTCTTGTGTTTCATTTTATTATTTCATAATTATATTTATTTCAAAGGTTTATTATTTTCAAGAACATATTCATTCGGTAGGAAAATGAAATATTGTATGAAAAGATATTAAAATGGCGGCATTTATGTACAAAACGCTTACTTTAAAAATAAGTTAAACATTATAATTATACAAAATATTCACCATGTTTTTCACTTAAACGCTAAGTTATACTTGAAAGTAAATTTTTTTCGTGTAAATACGTACTTCTAACTTTTAAACTAACAGATATATGCGTGCAAAATGTACACTTTTTTGACAGATACGACTTGGAAAATTTTGTATGAAAAAAATAATTATTGAAATATTTTTAAAATTCAGCATTTTTATCGCATTATTTTTAGCGTGACACTGCATCAGGTATACAGGTACACGTTCGCACATAAATTAGATTTTTAGATGCTCTTGGTTTTTCAGAAGGCGTGAGACAAACACACACACACACACACACATACACACACACAAACACTAACATTTTGATTGCTTTATTACTTTAGACTAGCCTTTATGTCCCGCCGTTGGCCAAGAATGTAAAACTGTGAAGGAATAAGCAATCGTTTTTATAATATTGTCACCCAATTATTTTGCAATATCGGACTATGAAAAGTGGTTTGAAATTTGATTGAGTTTAAGCATTGTAAAATGTTCAAGTGATGGCCACAACCCATTCTTTTTTATATATTGCTATAAAGTGTGAATGAAGTATAATATACAATTTCTGCACGCATGGACTACGCGAAATGGTTTTAAATATGACAGTTTATCAACGTTGTACACAACCCCCATTTTTAAATATTATCATCGAAAACAAATTGTAATATATACCTATTGAAAATTTAGTAATTTTGGATGTTGGAATGTGGTTTAAATTTGATTAAATAATGTACTGAAAAGATCTAGTGTTGGTCACATCCCATTCGTTTTTATATTTTTTCATCAAGTGTGCATTATATTTTTGCACAATTAGACTGATAGACTTAAAATTGACACAAAAGTCTACATTAACGAAGAAGAAAAAGACTTAAACTATAATAAATAGTTTTTAATTTGAATATAAACGTTGTGAAGAGTTCAGTAATGGCCACAACCCCCATTATTTAAATATCGTCAACGAAATCAAATATGAAGGTGTTGAAAATTATTCAAAATAGGATGATATAAATGGTTTAAATTTGATTAAACAAAAGTATTGAAAAGATTCTAGTGCAGGTTATATCGTCACATCCCATATCCCATTCATTTCATATGTATTTTCATCAAGTGTGCATATCGTTAATAATATTTCTGCACAATAGACTATTAGACTTAAAACTAACCCAAAAGACTAAATAAAAAAGAGAAAAATAAGTATAAGACTATAAGAAATAGTTTGTATAAAAAACTATTCCAATGGTCTACATAAAATAAGTAAAAATACATATACCTAATAGAAGAATTAGACTATTGGAAATAGATTGTATAAAAGCTCACCAAAAGGTCTACAAAAAAGAAGAAGAAGAATATTTAGACTATTGGAAATAGTTTGTATAAATACTGAATAGTTTGTATAAAAGAAAATGAATAAGACTATTGGAAATAGTTTGTATTAAAACTCTCCCAAAAGTCTACGTACTTAAATGAAGAAGAATAATAATTAGACTAAAGGAAATAATTTTTATAAAAAAATGACCCAAATGTATACATAAAAGAAGAAGAAGATGAATTAGACAATAGGAAATAGTTAGTATAAAAACTGCCCTAAAGGTCTACATAAAATTAAGAAGAAAAAGAATTAGACTCCAGGACCCGCCGCTTCAGGCCCTTCAGTACCTCCCGTCCCTTTAATCCCTCATTACGTCCCTTCCCATCAGGCCCTTCAGTACCTTCCGTCCCTCCAGGCAGTTTTATACCTCCCGTCCCTTCAGGCCCTTTAGTGCCTCCCTTCCCTTCATTACATCCCGTCCCATCAGTCGGTTAAGAAAAGTTTAAATCCAGAAACCATCCTGGAAGAACCGCGAAGAGATGAAAGAACCTTCTTTTCCCAGGATGCTCTACTTAATAGGTAAAATGACTAAATACACGAATAAGAAGAAAAAAGTTTAAACCCAGATACCTGCGAAGAGATGGAAGGACAGTTGGACCTTCTTCTCCCAGGATTCTCCAACTTCATAGGTAAAATGACCAAAAATACACGATGTAGAAGAAGAAGAAGAAATAAGTTTAAATCCAGATACCTGCGAAGAGATGGAAGGAAAATTGGACATTCTTCTCCCAGGTTAGTCCACCTTCAAAGGTAAAATGACCAAATAGACGATGAAGAAGAAGAAGAAAAAAGTTTAAATCCAGAAACCTGCGAAGAGATGGAAGGAAAATTGGACCTTCATCTCCCAGGATAGTTCATCTTCATAGGTAAGATGACCAAGTACACGTTGAAGAAAAAGAAGAAAAAAGTTTATATGCAGAACCCGTCCTGGAAGACCTGTGAAGAGATGGAGGGACAGTCGGACCTTCTTTTCCCAGGATACTCCCCCTTCATAGGTAAAACGACCAAATACACGAAGAAGAAGAAGAATAAGAAAAAAGTTTAAATCCAAAAACCATCCTGGGCATACGCTCGACAATTCACCAAAGTTTCATTATAATCGGACAAACGGTTGATAAATAAATAAATAAAATAATTTTCCTATAGGAAATCAGTATAGGTATATTATTGTTGATTTGTAAGTAAATAGTATTAGGTAGGTACCTACCTACAACAACCTTCTAAATAAATTCGATTCCTAACAAATTTTATTTGAATATCACATTCTTTCTGTAGCCATAGAAACGATTCGAACACGTAAGTAATATCGAATGGTTCGGATACATTTTTTGAATATGTAGGTACCTACATTGGTTTGTTCGATGCCATAAAAATGAAAATTGTCCGAAATATCAAATATTATATACAAATTATGCAATTTTATTATGCCTATATCTTTACTAATAATTAACAGACTTTTACAATATATGTCTTAAATCTTGCTGTAATGTCTTGTGTTTCATTTTATTATTTCATAATTACATTTATTTCAAAGGTTTATTATTTTCAAGAACATATTCATTCGGTAGGAAAATGAAATATTGTATGAAAAGATATTAAAATGGCGGCATTTATGTACAAAACGCTTACTTTAAAAATAAGTTAAACATTATAATTATACAAAATATTCACCATGTTTTTCACTTAAACGCTAAGTTATACTTGAAAGTAAATTTTTTTCGTGTAAATACGTACTTCTAACTTTTAAACTAACAGATATTTGCGTGCAAAATGTACACTTTTTTGACAGATACGACTTGGAAAATTTTGTATGAAAAAA
Organism: Molanna angustata; assembly: GCA_963576475.1. Classification (NCBI taxonomy): domain Eukaryota; kingdom Metazoa; phylum Arthropoda; class Insecta; order Trichoptera; family Molannidae; genus Molanna; species Molanna angustata. Next base: position 11,452,859 of record OY754968.1, read on the forward strand.
ATAATTATTAAAATATTTTTAAAATTCAGCATATTTATCGCATTATTTTTAGCGTGACACTGCATCAGGTATACAGGTACACGTTCGCACATTAATTAGATTTTTAGATGCTCTTAGTTTTTCAGAAGGCGTGAGACAAACACACACACACACACACACATACACACACACATACACTAACATTTTGATTGCTTTATTACTTTAGATATATGCATGTAAGTAGTTAAGATGAAAAGGAAAATGTATGTTCAAATCGAGATTGAGTTAATCGACTGTCAAAGCTCTGGATAAACATCGAGATTGAAGATTGGAAATAGTTTGAGGAAAATATCCTATTTATAGGCGGGAACAGTCGCACAATAGACACGTTCACATTTCCAAAATACCTACATACCTACCTATCTTATATACTGTGAAGAGCAGACGTACACGTCTTTCGTTCACAAATCTTTACAACAATACCTAGTCATATTACAGTCTCTTTCTCCTTACAATATTTGGACCAGTACAAATTGATAGGTACCCTTTGCCTACTTTTTCTTTCGTCTTAATATTTAGGATTTCAAATGCCGTAATCATATAAATAACTAAGTATGCTGGTTTTTCGTAGATCATTATGAGATGGTTATGAAACCATATAGATATGATTGGAAGAAGGATTGTGGTAAAGATACAAATCTTGATTTCATAATAAAATATGTATTTTACAAAAACTGACTAATATTGTATTTCAATACCATAAAAATCTTGTTTCTTTATTTCTGAAACGAAAATCTGATAAAGAAGTGGGTAATTTTATTTCAATGTGTAATTTATATATGTAAAATGAAGATTGGTGCATCCTAAACATTACATCAACGCTGTCTTCAAATGTATTTTCAAATAATTAATAATTAATACCTATACCTATCAATATTATTTTCTTTCTGTTTTCAGTGGCGAAATTAATTAAGTGGTGATTTTTAAAAGAATTTAATACAATAATTTACTTTGTTTAAACCACAAATTTGATATAAATCGTCCGGTATCGAAGATTCATCATTTGTAATATCGATTTTTTGCAATATTTTGGTATTTTTACTCCTTATAAGTACCAACCTACCAATCCCATCTAACTTTAATTGAAGAATTTCAAAGAATATTAGTAGGTATAATCTACATATTTAAATCGTTTAACTGAATTTTATGGATATATTTTTTAGGTTATAGGTAATACCTATTACGAGAGAAAAAGTGCATCTTGGTGTTAATAAAATTGTATAGTTGATATATGTACCTATGTAGATCGGTACCTACCTACTTTATAAAAATGTCATGGAATCTAAAGATTTCTCTTTTCAAAAAAAAAACTATTTACACCTTAACTTCTAGTAGGTACAAACACAGCTGGATAAAGTTGTAAGACACGCTTATGGAGTTGATTATTTGTACTTATATACATAGTTATATACCTACATATGAAGTAACAATGTAGCCAACTACATACATAGGTAGAAACATACATATATATTAGGTACTAAGGAATCAGGTAGGTATGATTTATTACGAAACAGCTTTAGAAAATGCGTACATCATTAGACACTTACTTAAATAGTTGCAGGCCATAAGAAAATAAACACTTGTTTATATTCTAAGCCACACGCCACAACTAGGTATTGTACATTATGGTCTGTTCCACCGTGTGAACCAAACACTTCGACCATTTTTATATTACGGTACGAGCATGAACAAATCCCCAAAAGACAGGTGAATTAACAAGTCTTAGTGGTGTTTGTAATGTAGTAAAAAGTTATCATTTATTAATGCCAATTTTTATCGAAATCAAATAACATCTAACGCCTTGAGTTGTTGCGCAGGACACCCTATTTTTACACCAACAGCGAATGTTAATTTACGGTTCGCGAAATTCAAACGTTATTCAACTAAACACATTTACATTATTTAAACAATAATAAAATATCTCATTGAATTACGGATGTAATTTTTTAATTAAAAGAAAATACGTAAGTATATTTTTATAGTTAAAAATTGGATTGACACAGGGAACTCAATAAAAATGCATAATTGATAACGTTGTGCAAGCGCATAAAGTGATCACGTTAACCAGCTGATGACAGGTAATAAGCCATGTAGGTGACTTGATTTCCCGGTTTTCCAATAAAACAGACATACGTATTTACAGATTAATGTAAGATTTCAATTTTCAAATTTGAACCTAAATATATCGATGAATTAGTGATAGACACCTTCCTAAAAAAAATAACCATAACTTCCTTGCACCATGCGCAAGTGGCGAGTTTATTGCCAAATGGAATTTCCTTCCAATAACCAGTCTTTCCAGCCCAGAGAAGCAATATCAGCGCGAGAAATGATTTGAAATCAATTTTTCCTCTGCTGGGGATCGAACCAAGGCTGCCTGTACAGAAACCAAATGGCTTTCCAACTGTGCCACGGCGGTCGGCATACCTACTTATCAATAATATTATAATTGCAAGAAAATAATAGGTACCTACCTATATTTGAATTAGGTACCTATAGATGTAGGTAATACCTATAGATATAAAGCGATCTGACACACAAATTGGAGGAGACTTGCTGCCGACAGGGCGGAATGGAAGCAGTTTCTTGAGGAGGCCAAGGCCCACACCGGGCTGTAGCGCCATTGTTGATGATGATAGATGCAGGTACTTTGCCGTGATGGTATGAATGGTATTTTACCAGCGTATCCAAAATCAAGACCATGAGATCAGGGCAAGTGAGATCGCAGATTTGACAGTAAATAAATTAATTTTATAGTCATAATTGTCTAATAAATGCTAAAAGATCCAGAACTTCTGTTTGAAGATGTTGACCAGACGAGGTCTGTTGGTCGGTAGTAGTGGTGGATGTGGTTGTTGGTATTATTCTCGACACAGTCACACGGGACAGGTGTTGAGATTTATGAATGTCGAATATTGATATTTATAGGCGCGGGAAAGGAAGAGTTTTTTGTTAAAAACAAAAGGCCGACAGTCTTCTCTCCTCGCGTTTAAAATTTTGAATCGAAATAATTTTGGGAAAGATTACCCGACTTGATAACGGGGGACACTCTCGAGCCAGTGACGGGGTGTCATGGATTAAATTTTATATTATTTAATTGTAATTATTTTTAGTTTGTATAATCCAGGGAAAGTTACACGGAAAGAGTACCAGGACGACAAAATGTTTCATAGCACCATAAATTGAGGCAGTGGTTTAGAAAAAGTACTGCTGCCATGAATAAAGTGGAGTCATGATAGTCGCCAACCTTCGTATAGAGGAGACGGCACGTTAAGAAGAAGAAGAAGAAGCTATTTCGACACGTTTTTGTATAATTTTTATTTAGGCCGATTCCAACTTGATTTTTATCTCTCGTCAAAAACAAAGAAATCACCAAAACTCTAAAGTAAAAACCTTCATGTAGGCAGACTATCGCTACCATGTGAGAAAAATCTTTGCAAGGGACATGATGACATGTAATTTTGACAGTAATTTGAATATAAGATGCGATGGTAAACTAAGGTGATATTTTAATGGATTGAATAAATTTTCGTTTCTCAAAATTAAGTACGTCTGAATATCATTTATTTGTCTTCTTATACTTGTTGAAAGTCACTTAAGTCTGTTTGTGCAGAGTTTGCTGCCATAAATTGTGATCTGGCCTCCCCTTTTGAGGGTCTCCCAGGCATCCTTTTTCCCTTTGCTTTTTCACGTAGGTACATACCTACTATAATTTGTAATTTGACAGTATTAGTTGGTATCTAAGAAATGATTTTATAATGACGTAATACTTTTTAGTGTTTTGATATAATTCAAGAGGGAGACCAAAGAACACAAGGACGACACAGTGCGACAGAATCCTGCGGAGAAATGGCCTCTGAAGGAAGAGCACACACTGAATAAAAGAAGATATAACATGAGGACGAGAAGAGCCGACCCCAACAGCCTTCAATAACAATAAGGTGGGACAGTGCCAGGAAGAAGAAGTTTTTTGATACAACTATTTTTACTGAAATATTTAATCAAGGGCACTTACCTGTTTGCATATCAATATTATTTTTACTTTCTGTGCATATAATTAGTAAACTGGCGGGCTTATTTTTCTTATAATAAATAAAATATTGGTCTTTTTTTACAATGAACATTTATGTAAACTGGTCATCCTTATAATATCAACTGTACAAAATACAAGAGAACCTTAAAACAACTTAAATTTATGTAACTATTATAACATTTTCCTAGTTCACATTTTGCCACGTTTGAAACAATTTTTTTTTTCATTATGTTGTACACTAGATAAATTGTTATCTAAAGTAATAAAGCAATCAAAATGTTAGTGTTTGTGTGTGTGTATGTGTGTGTGTGTGTGTGTGTTTGTCTCACGCCTTCTGAAAAACCAAGAGCATCAAAAAATCTAATTTATGTGCGAACGTGTACCTGTATACCTGATGCAGTGTCACGCTAAAAATAATGCGATAAAAATGCTGAATTTTAAAAATATTTCAATAATTATTTTTTTCATACAAAATTTTCCAAGTCGTATCTGTCAAAAAAGTGTACATTTTGCACGCAAATATCTGTTAGTTTAAAAGTTAGAAGTACGTATTTACACGAAGAAAATATATTTTCAAATATAACTTAGCGTTTAAGTGAAAAACATGGTGAATATTTTGTATAATTATAATGTTAAACTTATTTTTAAAGTAAGCGTTTTGTACATAAACGCCGCCATTTTAATATCTTTTCATACAATATTTCATTTTCCCACCGAATGAATATGTTCTTGAAAATAATAAACCTTTGAAATAAATGTAATTATGAAATAATAAAATGAAACACAAGACATTACGGCAAGTTTTAAGACATATATTGTAAAAATGTGTTTATTATTAGTTAAGATGTAGGCATAATAAAATTGCATAATTTGTAAATAATATTTGATTTTTCTGACAATTTTCATTTTTATGGCATCGAACAAACCAATGTAGGTACCTACATATTCAAAAAAGTCTCAAACCATTTGATATTTTTAAAGTATTGGAATGGTTACTATGGTAACGGAAAGATTCTGATATTCAAATTAAATTTGTTATGAATAGAATTTCTTTAGAATATTGTTGTAGGTAGGTACCTACCTATTACTATTTACTTACAAATCAACAATATACTGATTTCCTATCGGAAAATTGTATGCGATGTGCTCCTAAACCGTTTGTCCGATTACAATGAAACTTTGGTGAATTGTCGAGCGTGTGCCCGGGATGGTTTCTGGATTTAAACTTTTTTCTTATTCTTCTTTTTCTTCGTGTATTTGGTCATTTAACCTATGAAGGGGGAGTATCCTGGGAGAAGAAGGTCCAACTGTCCTTCCATCTCTTCGCAGGTCTTCCAAGACGGTTTCTGGATATAAACTTTTTTCTTCTTCTTTTTCTTCATCGTGCATTTGGTCATTTTACCTATGAAGGTGGACTATCCTGGGAGAAGAAAGTCCAATTTTCCTTCCATATCTTCGCAGGTATCTGGATTTGAACTATTTTCTTCTTCTTCTTCGTGTATTTAGTCATTTTACCTATGAAGGTGGAGTATCCTGGGAAAAGAATGTCTTTTCATCTCTTCGCGGTTCTTCCAGGATGGTTTCTGGAATGAAACTTTTCTTAACCGGCTGAAGAGACGGGATGTAATGAAGGGAAGGGACGTAATGAGGAATTGAAGGGACGGGAGGTACTGAAGGGCCTGAAGGGACGGGAGGTACTTAAGGGAACGTGTACCTGTATACCTGATGCAGTGTCAGGCTAAAAATAATGCGATTAAAATGCTGAATTTTAAAAATATTTCAATAATTATTTTTTTCATACAAAATTTTCCAAGTCGTATCTGTCAAGAAGTGTACATTTTGCACGCAAATATCTGTTAGTTTAAAAGTTAGAAGTACGTATTTACACGAAAAAATTTTACTTTCAAGTATAACTTAGCGTTTAAGTGAAAAACATGGTGAATATTTTGTATAATTATAATGTTTAACTTATTTTTAAAGTAAGCGTTTTGTACATAAATGCCGCCATTTTAATATCTTTTCATACAATATTTCATTTTCCTACCGAATGAATATGTTCTTGAAAATAATAAACCTTTGAAATAAATAAAATTATGAAATAATAAAATGAAACACAAGACATTACAGCAAGTTTTAAGACGTATATTGTAAAAGTCTGTTAATTATTAGTAAAGATATAGGCATAATAAAATTGCATAATTTGTATATAATATTTGATATTCCGGACAATTTTTATTTTTATGGCATCGAACAAACCAATGTAGGTACCTACATACATATTATTCAAAAAATGTCTACAAACCATTTGATATTTTTTACATGTTCTATGGTTACTATGGTAACGGACACATTCTGATATTCAAATAAAATTTGTTATAAATCGAATTCGAATTAATTTAGAACATCATTGTAGGTAGGTACCTACATACCTAATACTACTTAAAAACCAACAATATACTAATTTCGTATAGGAAAATTATTAAACTATCTTAGGTTAACTACAATACACATGTCATTCAATCTACAAACTATTTCCTATAGTGAAATTCTTCTTTTATTTAAGTAGACCTTTGGGTGATTTTTTATACAAACTATTTCTTGGAGTTTAATTCTTCTTCCTCTTCTTTTGTGAAGTCATTTGGGACAGTTCATAAATAAACTATTTCCTATAGTCTAATTTTTCTTTTTCTTAATTTATGTAGACCTTGGGTGAGTTTTTATACAAACTATTTCCTATAGTCTAATTCATCTTCTTCCTCTTCTTTTATGTAGCCCTTTGGGTGAGTTTTTATACAAACTTATTCCTATTATCTAATTCTTTTTCTTCTTATTTTATGTAGACCTCTGGGCCAGTTTTGATACCAACTATTTCTTTTAACGTATTTCTTCTTTTTCTAATTTTATGTAGACCTTTGTTGAATTTTGTATAAACTAACTTCCTATAGTCTTATTTTTCCTCTTTTATGTAGACCAAGGGAGAGTTTTCATGCAAACTTTTCCTTTAGTCTAATTCTTCTTCGTCTTATTTTATGTAGACCTCTGGGCCAGTTTTGATACCAACTATTTCTTTTAACGTATTTCTTCTTTTTCTAATTTTATGTAGACCTTTGTTGAATTTTGTATAAACTAACTTCCTATAGTCTTATTTTTCCTCTTTTATGTAGACCAAGGGAGAGTTTTCATGCAAACTTTTCCTTAAGTCTAATTCTTCTTCGTCTTCTTTTATGTTTTACCTTTGCGTTAGTTTTTATACAATCTATTTCCTGCGTTAGTTTTTATACAATCTATTTCCTGCGTTAGTTTTTATACAATCTATTTCCTGACGTATAATTATTCTTCTAATATGTAGACCTTTGGGTCAGTTTTTATATTAACTACTTTCTATAGTCTAATTCTTCTTTTTCTTATTTTTTGTAGATCTTTTGGTTAGTTTTTATACAAACTATTTCCTTTAGTCTAATTCTTCGTTTTCTTATTTAATGTAGACGTTGGGTGAATTTTATATAAAATATTTCCAATATTTCAATTCATCTTCTTCTTCTTTTATGAAGACCATTTGGTCAGTTTTTTATATAATACATTTACTATTGTGTAATTCTTCTATTGGATCTTTTATGTAGACCATTGGGTCAGTTTTTATTACAAACTATTTGTTATAGTCTTATACTTATTCTTTTTTTTTCATTTAGTCTTTTGGGTTAGTTTTAAGTCTTATAGTCTATTGTATAGAAATATTATAAACAACATGCACACTTGACGAAAATACATAAAACGAATGGGATGTGACCATCACTAGAATCTTCTCAATACTTTTTTTCAATCGAAATTTACACCATTTATTATATCATCATATATTGCTTAATTTTCAATAACTACATATTTGATTTTGATGACAATATAATAAAAAATCGGGGTTGTGGCCATTACTGGACTCTTCACAACGTTTATATTCAAATTAAAAACTATTTAAGTCTTCTTCTGTAATGTAGATCAGTTTTATTGTGCAAAAATATAATAATCTATAGGTATGCACACTTGACGAAAAATATAAAAACGAATGGGATGTGACCAACACTAGAATCTTTTCAGTACTTTTGTTTATTTAATTTTTAAGCCATTTCTCATCATCCAAAATTACTAAATATTTAAAACACATTTGCGTTCGATGACAATATATAAAAATAGGGGTTGTGGCCAAATCCAAACTCTTTACAACGTTGTCTCTTTATAATCAGTCATATTTAAAACCATTGACCATAGTCCATGCGTGCAGAAATTGTATGTACCTACTTATATATAAAAACAAATGGGTTGTGGCCATCACTTGAACATTTTACATCGCTTAAACTCAATTAAATTTCAAACAACTTTTTCATACTACGAATTAGCAAATATTTTTTATGACAATATTATATAAACGAATGCTTATTCCTTCACTAATTTACATTCTTGGCCAACGGCGGGACATAAAAGCTAGTTCTTTCATAAAATACCGGTTTATAGTATTGCGTGAAGGACAAATAGAGGAATTAAATATTAGTAAAATGTAAAAACCAATGTTGAAATTTATCACGAGCCGTTCAAGCAGAACGAGTTTAGAGTCGATTTCTGGTTTCATTCATGTTTTAGTGTGACTTATTTAATTAACTTGGTACTGTTCAATGAAATATGGGAAATCATCGAGTTTTAAAGGGTCCCGAACGTTGAAGAGAAGTAAAAAAAAACAAACAACATTGAAATGAATAATCAATTTGAAAATGTAAATAATGGTGTTAATAAAAATACATTTGAAGACGGGGTTGATGTAATGTGTAGGATGCACCAATCTTCATTTTACATATAAATTACACATTGAAATAAAATTGTTGTAGGTATTATTAGTAAACATCTACCTACTGACTTTTTACATGGATTAGGTGCATATACCTACATCATTTTATTGGTTGAACTCAAAAATATAAAAAAAACTATTTTATTTCTTTTTGTAGATATTTGGAAAAGTCCTGCAATAAATAGATGAAGGATATTGACTTTTTGAATATGAAAAAATGTATCTTCCGATCAACCAGTTCAATTTTACGTTGAATATTCAGTGTTGGCTAAAAACCTGCTTGTTTCATTCATATATAAATCGTTTTTTTTAACACGAATAATATTCTATTTTAGGTATAGGTTCATGTTTTTAAACAGCTACATGCAGATGCAGAATATATATTATATATTTGGAATAATCTTTTACCGAGCTCCTCAACAATAACAGATCACATGATAACGAGTTGTGAAAATCATGATAGGAGGCTTTGCCATGCAGTGGATTTTGATGCTAATGACAATGATATATCCAATTTATTTTGAAATATAAAAAAATGTTTTGACGGCACATATATGTTTACCTACTCACCTCGTCGAATGCATAATACTGTATTATATTTTGACAGAAGCCTAAACTCACCCATACATATTTATATTATTTAAATTGAATATCCTCTGTCTTCAGTAAGGCGTCAACGTATCAGCATTCAGTATATTATCTGACGGTTTACAATGTTCCTTTAAAAATATGGAAATGTATGATTTTAATCGTTTCTTTGTCAAACCATTCAAGAATTATTATTCTTCCATTCCCTTATTCATTCTTCCACATTCTATACATTATTTATTGATTGATCCGTTGTCTGATATTGATTCAATGCCAGGTTTTACTCTTTTTACGAACCTACATAATATGCAGGTAGGTATAAATATAATTTTTAGCATAATATAGTAAACATACCTTCACACGATACCATCTTATAAACTAATTGATATTTTTTTAAATTTAAGACTGGAAGATATCACTCTTTTGGAATTAATCAGTTCAAAGATTGTAATTATGAGAATTCACGTGTTTTGTAAAACGCTTGAGGTTAGTACCTATTATAGAACATTTCTTTGGAATTTTTGGCAAATATGGTTTCATAAAGTGATATTTCGATACAATTAAACTTCATACCTACTCAATAACTTACCTCTCCATCTCTCAAATGACATTACTACTGTATAACGAATTTCAACAAGACCCTATTGGTTTTCCTTGAGTGATTTTTCTATACAAATTGGAAGAATGTGAACCAATCTAGACTTTTATAATTGATTTTTTTTTGTAAAATATAGACAAATCTTGAGTAGGTAGGTAGGAACGAATCGATTTGAATAGATAGGTACCTACTTATTTTATTTTAAAAATTAAAATACAACTTTTATATAAACAAGTACTATTTTACAGGATTGTAAAATTTGAAAAAGACGTAGCCAGGATGGACAATGATAGACTTCCGTAGGTATATAGCGATGAATGAAATCCCCTCTGGTAGCCGCCTACCCGGAACACCACCCAAGAGATGGAAGGCACAGTTTCTGAAAAATAGACCAACTAGGTCTACTAAACGAAGAAGAAGAAAATTACACTATTAGCTTTTCATTACACAGTTAGCTTTTCCGGAAGAAGGTTGAAAGTATTTCATATTATTCACTGTCGGAATAAGACCATTATAGATCATATATTATTATATATTCGTATTACGAAAGCTTTGAATTTGGAGGTACGAGCTGCAAATGAAATGGATTGAAGTATTTAGAATTTAAAATTCGACATCCACGTGTGAAATGAGCCTTAAAAGAACCATGAAGTATAAAAGTGCTGGACCTGAGTGAATATATAAAGGTACGTACACTGAAAGTTTATGGTATGAACCTATAGGTACTCTGACAGACAAGTTCTGGTTTCCACTTGACCCAAAGTTTAATGTAGCCGGAGTACAGAGACGCGTGTTTGGTCATAAAGCATCATCGGGGTGGTGGATGACCTACAGGGGGCCCAATTTAAACATACTAAAAAGTACTTACATAAAAGATTACTTTAGTATATTTTAAATTGTAACCAAATTGGTTGTTACAAACATGCTACTTTTTAAAAGTACTTTTTAAATTTAAACATACTAAAAAGTACTTACATAAAAGATTACTTAAGTATATTTTAAATTGTAACCAAATTGGTTGTTACAAACATGGTACTTTTTAAAAGTATATATTCTGAAGGAAGTTTCAATTAATGTTTAATAAACTATTAAATTCGACAAAATATGTGTAGCTTTTCAATATATTTTTTAATTAAAAAAATATAATTAATAGCTTATTCTCTTACTTTGTCAGTCCAAGACAATTCAGCGGCGCAATATGCATATTCTGTCATTATTATATAATGTTTTTTATACTAATTTACAGCAGTAAGTACCTACGTACCTACCTATCTTCACTACATAATTATGTAGATACATATTCCAATAATTTCAAAGTTTTTATTTTATTTTTATAAATATTTTATTTATTCATATTCCAATCCAAAACAGAGATATGAATATTTCAATAAAATGTTCCTAGCACCTAGTTACGCAATTCTACCTGCGTAATTCTTCCTCTTTTTCTTTACCCTAGCCTTTGTACCATTTGCTTGAGGTCGGTTCTCCTAGTCCTCATTCTCTGTTTTATTCTGTGTCCTCCGAACGAAGCTTTGCCTCCTTGAGATCTCTTGCTATTCTGGACATCCAACCTGGACAACCGGGTCTTCTGGGCTCCGCCTCTATGTCCATCGTTCTTTTTATCATATTATCCTGTGGCAGTCTCACAATGTGTCCATACAATGTCAATCTGTTCTCAGTTAGTTTTTCGCTGATTGGCGCGACTTTGAAACTGCCACAGATATGGATTTTCTTCACCCTATCCAACCTCGTCCAACTGAGCATTCTCATCTCGTTGGAATGAAGAGTTTGGACATGGTTGTTCTTTAATGCCAGTACTCAGATGAGTAACTCATTGTAGGTCTGACCACTGTTTGATATACCTAGGTACCTGATCTCCGCACTCCTTATTACTGCGTACAACATTATTATGTTAAATAGTTGATATAGGTACTATATGTACCTACTTAGTTATCGCTAAACGTCTAGAAAAATCATTGTGCAGAAGACAAATTTAGGATTATTTCTTGGTTGCTTTGATTGCCTTCTCCATATCGAAATTTCTAGAAACTTGGCCATAAACTATGTCAGTGGTTTTCCTTGAATCGCGGTTGAATCACGGTTCCAATTGAACCCGGCTCAAAGTCTTATTCCACCTTCAACTGAAACCTTATTTATGAAAATATTTGAACCCCAGTTCAATTGATCTCGATTTTAAGCTCTATTTCATACGACAGCACTGAATTTAATTTTGTTAAGTTGGTTGTCATGACCACATAACAGCATTATGCGCGGCACGGAAGACGTGCGCACCAAACAATAGTTCTGTCAAACTGTTGTTTGAATTGAACGTCAATCGAAAATTATAATGGATTAAATTGCTTTTTATATGTTTTTCTCATATCTTATGGTCACAGGTACTTCAAAATTGTGAAATGTCAAGTTGAACCAGTGTTAAACTACCCCCGTCGCCGGTTCAATTTGAGTTTAATCACGGTTCAACTCTTGATCCATGTTTATAAATAAGAATAATGATCAAATTGTGGTTTAACTGTAGTTCAATATTTGAACCACGTTTATAAATAACACTTTTAATTAATAGTATACCTCGCCAAGCGAAAGAATACGGATGACAAAACCTGTGCATAAACCAATTTTAGTGCAGAAAAATACTCTAATTTGTATTAACCTATAAAATTAGTTGGCTTTCGACGTTGTGCAACGAATTACGTGTCACTTTTTCCTTGACCTTTGAATCCATAGATTTTCAACAACGCTTTATAAAACTGTCACCCGCATTCTTTAGTTTGTCGAACCCTAGAAAAATGTTCCAAGGGTCATCTTTAGTAGATACGATCGTAGTAATTTCGTAGATCGTAGAATGACTCAGATTTTTAAAAGTGGCAAAATTGTGATTGCATATTGTACACCTGCATAATTAGGTACTTACCTAAGTATAGGTTGGCTACTTTAGTGTTGCATAGAGTAATAGGGTGGGTCCAGAAGAGGCGGTATGAGGGGATGGTTTATGAATATGCGAGGCCGGCCATATTCAAATAATACCTGTATATATCTACCTATGTGTATGTATGTAGGTACTTACCTGAAACCAGTTTGTTTTGGTTATATCCCTTTATATCACTGTATCGTGCCATATGACATGGTTTACGTTAGATTGGACCAACCCTTTACGTGTTCATGTCTCGATACCATTGTCATACCTACCAAGGGGCATATAATATATAGGTACATACATATATATCCTATGTACAGAAGGGGCTCAAATTATTATACTCAATTTTTTTTTTTTTCAAATAAATCTGTTGCTGTTGTTTTTGTGCATGATTTAGCCTCTTGTCATAAAGGCAGAAAGGTACATTTAATGACTGAAAAAAAAGATTTTCTATTGGCCAGGGATTGTTTCAGATTGGAAGGTTCTAAATATCAAATATTGAAGAAATTTCATCGAAAAAAAATATCGTATTCTTGGCTAAGTAGGTAGGTACCTATGTCAAAAATATAAAATGTAGCTCAAAAATGCATAGAGAACACGCCGAGAAAGATTTAGCAGTATGATCTCTGCGAACGATGGTTTAACTTACCTAATATAACTAGGTAAATAGAAATACTTATGAAGTTAGTTAATATTGAATTTTATGATTTTCGATAAAGCTTGGTATCAATGTTAAAAATATACGTACCTACATATTGATCAAAAACATTTTAAATTAGATAAACCTATGTATATTCATCAATAAAGAACTTTTGTTGGGATTGTGCTAAATTCAAGATCCAGGCATTTTCTATGGGGAGGATTTCCTGGCCAATAGAAAACGTTTTTTACTCCTCACTTACCCAAGGAGATAGGTATAGTGGGGAGTTATGATTTCGCAAATTTTAAGGCCATTTTTACTCTCCACACTATGGAATAGGGGAGAGTCATGATTTCGCAAAATTTAAGCGTATTTTTTTTACATCAATTTCTCAATGGGTATCATGTAGAGAATGCACACTATGAGTTTCGTCGTGATGTGTTTGTGTGTATGGCGTATACGCTGTACGCCGTACGCCGTACGCCGTACGCCGTACGCCGTACGCCGTAGCATTTATCTTTTTTGTGTCCTCTCTACAGCCCAAACTATAAGTCTGATCGACTTCATATTAACATCATATGTGTAAAGTGCAAAGACCTAGAGCTGATTAGTTTTCCATAGACAACTTTTGATTTCTTCTCTATGAATTCATCATTTACGTTGTTTTTTTTTTGTGTCCTCTCTGCAGCCCAAACTATAAGTCCGATTGACTTCATATTGATATCACATGTGTTAAGTCCATAAACTTAGAGCTGATTAGTTTTCCATAGACAACGGTTCATTTTTTCCCAATGTTTCTTTATGATTTCATCTATTAAAACTGAAAAAATGCTCTCACGACCTGGAAATTAGAGATATTTTAATTTGGTTTCAACTATTTATACAACACCAAGAATCTTCATAAAATTGTATTCAAAGTTGGTCAATGTTAAAAGAAAAATATTCAACGGTTTCAAAAATTATATTTTATTTAATGGATATTTGTATGAAACTTATATGTAACAAGAGAATTTTTTTATATTTGGCAATGATCAGTTCATTGATTTCATATTGATAGAAGAATATTAATAGCTTGAACTTAGAACTGATTAGCTTTTCATAGATATCATATAATTTCTTCATATGATATCACGTGTAAACATTGTCAAAATGCTCTAACGCTCTTTGAAACAAAATTTATCTGCTTTTTTTAAAATATTTCATACAACATAAGCAGTCTTCACTATACTGCATTAATAGTTTGTCTATCTTAACATAAAAATATACTATCGGAAGAAAATTTATATTCCTGGTAGTAACATTTAGTATGAATAAAAATGTAATTAGATAAATTTCTATGTATGGAAACGTTTAGTAATTTGATTTCATGTCATAATGTAAAGAGCTTGAACATAGAACTGATTAGCTTTCCATAAATAACAAAAAAAATCTTCATATGATATCAAGTGTCAAAATTTGGAAAATGCTCTCGCGTTCTTTAGAACAAAATTTATCTGCTTTTTTTAAAATATTTCATACAACATAAGCATTCTTCACTATACTGCATTAATAGTTTGTTTATCTTAACATAAAAATATACTATCGGAAGAAAATTTATATTCCTGATAGTAACATTTAGTATGAATAATAATGTAATTAGATAAATTTCTATGTATGGAAAAGTTCAGTAATTTGATTTCATGTTATAATGTAAAGAGCTTGAACATAGAACTGATTAGCTTTCCATAAATAACAAAAAAAATCTTCATATAATATCACGTGTCAAAATTTTGAAAATGCTCTCGCGTTCTTTAAAACAAAATTTATCTGCTTTTTTTAAAATATTTCATACAACATAAGCATTCTTCACTATACTGCATTAATATTTTGTTTATCTTAACATAAAAATATACTATCGGAAGAAAATTTATATTCCTGGTAGTAACATTTAGTATGAATAAAAATGTAATTAGATAAATTTCTTTGTATGGAAAAGTTCAGTAATTTGATTTCATGTTATAATGTAAAGAGCTTGAACATAGAACTGATTAGCTTTCCATAAATAACAAAAAAAATCTTCATATGATATCACCTGTCAAAATTTGGAAAATGCTCTCGCGTTCTTTAGAACAAAATTTATCTGCTTTTTTTAAAATATTTCATACAACATAAGCATTCTACACCATACTGCATTAAAAGTTTGTCTATCTTATCATAAAAATATACTATCGGAAGAAAATTTATATTCCTGATAGTAACATTTAGTATGAATAATAATGTAATTAGATAAATTTCTATATATGGAAAAGTTCAGTAATTTGATTTCATGTTATAATGTAAAGAGCTTGAACATAGAACTGATTAGTTTTCCATAAATAACAAAAAAAATCTTCATATAATATCACGTGTCAAAATTTTGAAAATGCTCTCGCGTTCTTTAAAACAAAATTTATCTGCTTTTTTTAAAATATTTCATACAACATAAGCATTCTTCACTATACTGCATTAATAGTTTGTTTATCATAACATAAAAATATACTATCGGAAGAAAATTTATATTCCTGATAGTAACATTTAGTATGAATAAAAATGTAATTAGATAAATTTCTATGTATGGAAACGTGTAGTAATTTGATTTCATGATATAATGTAAAGAGCTTGAACATAGAACTGATTAGCTTTCCATAAATAACAAAAAAATTCTTCATATGATATCACCTGTCAAAATTTGAAAAATGCTCTCGCGTTCTTTAAAACAAAATTTATCTGCTTTTTTTAAAATATTTCATACAACATAAGCATTCTTCACTATACTGCATTAATAGTTTGTCTATCTTAACATAAAAATATATTATCGGAAGAAAATTTATATTCCTGATAGTAACATTTAGTATGAATAATAATGTAATTAGATAAATTTCTATGTATGGAAAAGTTCAGTAATTTGATTTCATGTTAAAATGTAAAGAGCTTGAACATAGAACTGATTAGCTTTCCATAAATAACAAAAAAAATCTTCATATAATATCACGTGTCAAAATTTTGAAAATGCTCTCGCGTTCTTTAAAACAAAATTTATCTGCTTTTTTTAAAATATTTCATACAACATAAGCATTCTTCACTATACTGCATTAATAGTTTGTTTATCTTAACATAAAAATATACTATCGGAAGAAAATTTATATTCCTGATAGTAACATTTAGTATGAATAAAAATGTAATTAGATAAATTTCTATGTATGGAAACGTGTAGTAATTTGATTTCATGATATAATGTAAAGAGCTTGAACATAGAACTGATTTGCTTTCCATAAATAACAAAAAAATTCTTCATATGATATCACCTGTCAAAATTTGAAAAATGCTCTCGCGTTCTTTAAAACAAAATTTATCTGCTTTTTTTAAAATATTTCATACAACATAAGCATTCTTCACTATACTGTATTAATAGTTTGTCTATCTTAACATAAAAATATACTATCGGAAGAAAATTTATATTCCTGATAGTAACATTTAGTATGAATAAAAATGTAATTAGATAAATTTCTATGTATGGAAAAGTTCAGTAATTTGATTTCATGTTATAATGTAAAGAGCTTGAACATAGAACTGATTAGCTTTCCATAAATAACAAAAAAAATCTTCATATAATATCACGTGTCAAAATTTTGAAAATGCTCTCGCGTTCTTTAAAACAAAATTTATCTGCTTTTTTTAAAATATTTCATACAACATAAGCATTCTTCACTATACTGCATTAATATTTTGTTTATCTTAACATAAAAATATACTATCGGAAGAAAATTTATATTCCTGGTAGTAACATTTAGTATGAATAAAAATGTAATTAGATAAATTTCTATGTATGGAAAAGTTCAGTAATTTGATTTCATGTTATAATGTAAAGAGCTTGAACATAGAACTGATTAGCTTTCCATAAATAACAAAAAAAATCTTCATATAATATCACGTGTCAAAATTTTGAAAATGCTCTCGCGTTCTTTAAAACAAAATTTATCTGCTTTTTTTAAAATATTTCATACAACATAAGCATTCTTCACTATACTGCATTAATATTTTGTTTATCTTAACATAAAAATATACTATCGGAAGAAAATTTATATTCCTGGTAGTAACATTTAGTATGAATAAAAATGTAATTAGATAAATTTCTATGTATGGAAAAGTTCAGTAATTTGATTTCATGTTATAATGTTAAGAGCTTGAACATAGAACTGATTAGCTTTCCATAAATAACAAAAAATTTCTTCATATGATATCACCTGTCAAAATTTGGAAAATGCTTTCGCGTCCTTTAAAACAAAATTTATCTGCTTTTATTAAAATATTTCATACAACATAAGCATTCTACACCATACTGCAATAATAGTTTGTCTATCTTAACATAAAAATATACTGTCGATAGAAATTTATTTTCCTGGTAGTAAAATTTAGTATGAATAAAAATGTATATAATAAGATAAATTTCTTATGTATGGAAAAGTTCAGTAATTTGATTTCATGTTATAATGTAAAGAGCTTGAACATCGAACTGATTAGCTTTTCATAAATAACAAAAATTTCTTCATATGATATTACGTGTCAAAATTGTCAAAATGCTCTAACGTCCTTTAAAACAAAATTTATCTGCTTTCATTAAAATATTTCATACAACATTAGAATTCTTCACCATACTGCATTAATAGTTTGTCTATCTTAACATGAAAATATACTATCGTTAGAAAATTTATATTCTTGGTAGTAAAATTTAGAATGAATAAAATATTTCATTGTCAATATTTGTGGTGTGGAGAGTTTAGTGTTGGCCACAACCCACTCGTTTTATTGCTGATATTGTGTGTGCTATGTGCTATGTAGGTACCTACGGCGTGTTCATTTTACAATATCGATTATAGACTAAAGTACCTATCTACTCATTCGATTCTAATCAAATTTTGCAAATTTGTATATCTAATACTCACTTAGACCCCATTAGATTTTAAAGGATATCTGAATAGTGCTTTTCATTTTTTATAACTTTCAAATATCTCAGAGTGACCCCAAGCACAGGTAACTTATAATTTGAAATTTTTATTTTCAAATTATAAGGTATAAAGGCACATCAATTTCATAAAATGGCATAAAAGAATTATTAAGTTTTCATAATAAAATATTTAAATAAAAAATAATGTAACAAACTCATTTCATGAAAATGTTGAATATTTTCCATCTTCTTCTTCTGGGTCACAATCCTAAGATTGGTCTGCACCAAACACTCGATCTTTCCACTTAACTCTATCGTCCGCCAGTCTCTTCATCTCTTTGTAGCTGCTACAGCGCACGTCACCGATTATCTGGTCTATATAGTTATTTCTGGGGCGACCTCTACAGTTACCCCCATCAATCATTCCTTCGACGATGGTAAAAAGCATGCCTGGGTGCCGGATGTTGTGGCCTATCCAAGTTGTTCTCTGTTGGGCAATTCTTTTCATTATTTGCCTTGTCTCTCCAACCCTACGTAGTACCTCGTCGTTGCTGATGTGTTCTGACCAGTGAACTTTAGCCATGCGTCTGTAGCACCACATCTCAAACGCAGACAGACGTCCCGTTTCGCGTTGGCTGATGGTCCATGTTTCACAGTCATATAGCAGTACACTCCAGACAAGAGACTTGATCAAATTTTTCCTAATTTTGATGGAAATGTTAGGGGATTCAAAAATTGTTGATCTTTTGTTGAAGGCGACTCTTGCTTGGTGGATTCTGCTTTTGATGATTTTTTTTTCCATAGAAAACTTGAATATTTTATAGAATGACTTGTTAGTGAGGAGTTTAGTGTTGGCCACAACCCATTCGTTTTTTTTTCTGCCATTCTGTCAAAAACATAGAGAGGCTAAATTATTTATAAGAACAAAAACAGGATGATTTTATTGAAATATTGCGTTGAGTAGAACAATTTGATCACCCTCTGTTGTATGTATGTTGGTATAATAGTGTGTAGTGTGATTTAAAATTATTATTTTGTATGGATGTGTGAGTATTGTCGCTAGGTAGACTAGCCACCCATTGACTGCGTTCAGGTGATTACCTGACAAACTAAATAAATACATAATATACACATACATACATACATACACACGTACCTACCTGTTTATATGTATAATGTATTTGTTTAATGTTAAGGTGTCTCATCTCAAAGCCGGTTACCTATGGTCGGCCATAACGTTGATGAACTTGGTGTTAATTAAATATTATACGAGGCACGCTCTAACTAACTGACTATGTATATAACTAACTGACTATCCGAAGAAGACACCGCTCAATTATATTTGTAACAGATTCGATGCGGAGATAAAAGAAGCAATTAAAATATTTTATTTGTATATGTTCGATTCTGGTACAGATATTTTTGGTTTATAAAATAACGTAGGTAACCTAAAAAAATGTATATTTTCCTGGGTAAGAAATGAGATATAAATAGTAATATATTTATGAGCATATTATACAATAAAAAATATAGGTACTTAGTATAAAAAATAAATCTTTCGTACAATGAAAGTAAAATGATATTGTTTTGTTTTGTCACCTACGTTGGTTTGTGGTGCATACTTGTAACAATATTATTATTTAGGTACCTACATATAGGTATAGGCGTTGAACTGTATAAACTGATTGACTGGTCGGTCATGCAGTATTGAAGTTAGGTACCTGCTAGTCTTGGGTGCTGATGCGGATGGCTAATTAGATAATATACCTACTCTTCTTAACTTTTTCTTTTGTAAGTTTTAAAGTAAACTTATGTTTGAAAAAAATATGCAATTGCTAAATGTAAGTATTACTTAGTTTAAATTAACTTATTTAAAAGAACCTTTAAAGGGTTTATATATTGATTCATAATATAATATAATATAGCTACTGTAAAATTGTTGGTTATGTAAATCAATACAATAAAAAAAATATAATGATTATCATAAGACCACAGAACTAAAAAAATATATAGTTATATATCTGACTAATTTTGCGTAAAAATAAATCGGATGCTAAGATGATATAAATAATTTATAAGTCTGTCACGAAAGTCTCAATGTACTTGTTTTTTGAGTCAGTGCGGTTTTTTGAGCGTATCAAAATTTTTATTTCAGCTCACTGAAACATGTAGGTAAACAATGAATGGTAAAATGTAGTAGATATATAGATACAAATCTACCTCCTCGCATTAAATTATTCAATATATTTTATTAACTGGCCATTATTTTTAACTAAACATTATTTCCAGAATATACCTACATGAAACTAGAAATGAATTCAGGGCGCTAGCATAAGTTTTAAATGACTTGTAAATCAATACAATCAATTAAATTTTGAATAGTTCTGCTTGAGTAATGAAACATGTGCATATGTTGCATTTGTTTGTGTATCAGATGTTGAAAATTACATACCTATATATTCGATAATAGACATATATATGTACCTACATAGGATGTATCGGGCGGTACATAACGCAAAAGACAACTTCACGGGTAAACTATTAGCTGCTATGCGGCATCAAACAGTGTCTGCTGTTTCAAATGAGAACAGCACAAAACCACCCCAAATACAATAAACATTAGGCCCTAAACAACCGATGGAGTATAAAACCTTCCGAATTAGCTGTCATCAGTCGCGAGCTATTGAGCTAATGCATTAGCACGCCACAGAATAGGTATCTGTACATGTAGAAACATATTACACGGAGTTGATTTGTGTGATAGTCACTATTCACGCTTGTGATAGTTTCTACTATTTACAGGTCCCGTCTCATTAGCTGGACGCGCTAATCACACATACAACTCTTGGATGCAATCTGTTATGGGAGACCAAACTGTGTCGGTTTCTACAATAATGACTGGATTTATGAAACAAAGATTAAAGCTGAAATGACTATGGGTACCTACCTAATTACAGTTCGCAACAATGCCTGTTCGTAACAATATCATGAAAATGATACATAATAAAGGCCTGTTTTATATAAATCAGGCTGATTTCAGATTTTTCACGAATATAAGATAGTTATTATGCTGATTTTATGTTTAACGAAATGAAGATATATTAAGTTTTTTGAATGTATATTTTCTATTTGATGCTATTTCGTAAAATCAGATACGTAGGTACCTACCTACCTAAGGAATCAATTTTATGGTGTGTATTGATTTCAGAGAATTATGACACATTGCATAATTTTCATCACTGATAAATACATTCTTTTAACATACAGTTAGTCTACCAAAAGTTTATAAAAAAAGAGTAGGTGTGTATTTTTTTATATTAGGTATATCATTCTTTAATGATATCAGAAAATAAGAATTTAATTGTATCGAAGACATAAATAATTATAGATTCATAAAAAATGTACAAAAGTTCAACAAATAAAACTAGAAATAATTATAATCCCAAAATATAACTCTTAGGTAGGTACACCGATGTGTATTTTATACTAATAAAAAGTTCAAAAGAATATGTAGGCATATTAATAGTTGGATGAATTATACAGCACCGTTTTCGTGAGAGCTTAACCTCAAGGGCGCTTTAGATTGGATTTTACATGGGATTTTTTTTAAGAATGTTTGCATTTATTTGGATAAAAACACAACTGTGTTCCATGTATTCAAATTTAGGTAGGTACGCATAAGTAGATAACCTACATCAATTACTATTATTACGGAGTAGGTATAGAACAAAATTAACAGAGTTCCATTTTCAAAGTTTCAAAAACGTCATATAATCAATAATTAAGTGATATGTCATAAAATACTAAGTTTGCATTCTAGATACATAGGTACCTAATAGTTAAACAAGGAAGGCGCCTTAATCAGAATGCATAAAGATTGTGTACCTACCTAACTGCCATCCTACTCAGCGTATTTCGTGATTATTCAAAGTTATTGATGATACTGTTAAGGCGGCTACCACCTATTTTATTGTTATTATCTGAATGTATAGGTATAGCTACACGAGTAGATAATACTTTAACACACGGACATATGCATCTAATCTGAATAATGTGAATTTGCAGGCGCTATGAGCAATGTTCGCAAGAAATGTATGAGTATTGTTATCATCAACCGTCAGCTGGAATAAGTTTACCTATGATACACAATGAAAGGTCACTTGCACAGATGTTGCAGCTTTCCAGTTACATACATATTTACACACGTGAAACATTATTGAAGAAATTCGATAATGTTTCAAGTGTATTAATTAAATTCTTACTTGACACACATATGTTAATTTCGAAAATACAAGATAAGAGCATTATAACAAATAGTCTGACTCTGAAAGAGTGGCAATATTAGAAATCTATCGTAGAAAAATCAGATTTTTAGGCAAATAGGCATCTAAGCACTTGTTTTATCTAATTATCTGCAAATCGCACTTTTAAGTAACTCTATTTTTTAATAATTGTATTATCTTAGTATTTCTTCATTTATGAGTCCGTTCCTAGGGACATGAAGGCTTGGAAATTCATTGTTCAGAAGGCTAAAGCTGTAAATTAGTTGTACGTTGTACGCCCATCGGTACTAAGTAAATAACTACCATCGTCTCTTCATTTATAAATTGCAGATTTTCATGATATATTTTGATAATTGCTATATAACATCAAAGATAACATCAAACGGATTTCCAACACAACTTGTACTTATTTTAATTAATGGTCTAGCAATAATTAACTATACCTTTATACAACATGAATCAAAATTTAGACTTGACGCCATCATTGACAAAATAAAAAATGAGATTTACTCGGTGATTGTGAATACAGCCGTTGGCGAAATTGAACTCAAAAAAGTAATGGTGTTGTCGGCCAGATAAAACAGTCAAAGACAAAAAGAGGGTTTAAATTAAGGCAAATTAACCATGAACCCATAGACCAAAACACGCGTGTCGTGTGTCTCAAGAAATCACCCGCACGTGGCGAGATAACTATTTTCGGAAACTGGCAACTGAATATCTTCATTTCTGGTGTTTTCGTCACAAAACTGTGTAACTGTGCTGCGGTAACCACATTCTACTTTAAAGTGGACACTTTTAAACCTGTTTCTTTATCACGTGCTAAGAATATGTGGCGAATCGTTTATAATAAAAATAAACAGCAGTATACTTTACGGCAAATAACATAAAAAAATTTGTCGTGGAGGGGGGCGGATACACCAACCTATTAACCAAGCAAAATAAAAAAAATTCGCACTGCGCAGCTTACGTATTTAGCAGTTAATTTTGAAACGGAATTCTGCTTTTTTTGGAATAGAATTAGCATTTTTTTTCATATTTCTCTCAGTGTACACAAAAACAAAACTTCTTTAATAGTAAAATAACTTTATATAAAAAAATAACCTTCAATTTGTATATACCTACCTACCTTAAAAATAAGAATGCTTGTTTCGTTGTTATTTTTTTCGTTAAGTAGGGGTAGTTATGAGAATAAGAAATATTGAAAAAAAGTATCATTTGACGTTACAAAATGAACTCATTAACGAGATTATGTCGATATGTTAAGAGAATTTTATTCTCTTAACATATCGACAAATTATCAAGCCAAGAAACGCGAAATTTGTATGCAGGGTCTATATTTTTCACGGTTTTTCTAAATTTAATGTCAAAAAACACCAAATTAGAGGCTTCGTAGCATATATGTTCTATATACGGATTTACTCAGAATTAGGAGTAGAACATTTAGTGTGTCTGTTTCCCCCTCTTATAACTTTTGATCCGCTCAATTTACAGAGCCCAAATTTCAAAATATATAGAAGGGGTAAACAACTATTGATTTTTTTCCATTTATCTTAAAAACCATTAAAACTAGAACGCTGAAAATTTGTATAAATATAGACAAATACAAATCCCAAATTCATTTTTTTTTTAATTCAAAAGTTTCTCAAACATTTTTTATCAAGCAAAAAAAATTATGATAATTTTAAATGTTTAACTGCTTATATTTCCATAGTTTTTGAAAATGTCGAAAAATGCCGAAAAACCCTAACTAGATAATTAAATTTTCTATTTAAAACCTGAAAATTGTAAAAGTACCTACATCTCAAACTTTTTTAGCAATTTTTATAAAAAAAATCATTTATTGACGACATTGTTTCATACAATTTGTATGGCAGTATATAAACTACTTACACAATATCTATGGGGACTCAATAATTTGATACTTAATCTCCAAACATACATACGTACCATCATGCTGTTTTCGTATTCTGGGTAGGAAAAAGGAGGAACATACATACCTACATGTCTTATATAGAAAACAAAATATCTTAAATTATTTATTAATTTGTGTTTAAGTGTTTATAGTTTGGTACGTATTCTTCAATTATACATACTATCGCCATAGGGAGTTGGATCCCATGTGTTACATGCAACTAGTATAATATTTTTTATGTCTATTACGACGTACATATGGTCACCGCAATAATGTGATTTGGGTACGTAAACATAACAATATTATCTAGGAATTGGTGGGATCGTGCTGAGGGTATGTGAGGGGGGGGGGGACACTAGTGAATGGAGGGGGGGAGGGGAATGTAACAGAAATAAACGTTGAGGTAGGTAGGTACCATATTATAATCATTATTCCTTCGAAAGCGGGAAACAAAGACATGAAGATTTACGTGTCTAACTAATTCTGTCGGAATGAAGATATCGCGATGTTCAAGTTTTTTGTCCGCCGCAGCTGAGTTCATTCATTAAACGACCTTTCTTGGATCGTATTCACTTTTTGTCATTTTTTTAATCTACATACTTATCTACTATTCGACTAAAGAAATATATATTTGCTTGTAAAGAAACACTCGAGTATTTTATTTAGGTACCTATTTTGTTATATTTTTGTTTGATGGTAAATTCACTGAATAGGTATATAACATAACTTATCCTAATTTCCGTAATTATCACACCACCGAAAACAAATATGAATAAAAAATTAATATACGGTAAAAATTTTAAATAATTTTATCCCTATGTACCTACATTTGATATTACAGTGGCGATCAATCGATGTCTAAAAAATCGATTCTCGATTTTAAGTGTCTGATATCGATTGACTGGATCGATTCGTTGCTTAAAATCTTTTTAAAAAATCGATTGGCCGATTAATCGATCTCAGATCGTCATGCCTAATAGAGAATCAGTTGTTGTCTTCCGTCCCGAGGAAGAAGCAGTTGTTTTGAAACCGGTCGCATGAAATAGCTCATTCGTTGTTAATATAATTTTTTTAACTATATTAAAACACATATTCTAAAACACAATCACAAGATTCATAAAACGAGTGGATTGTGGCCAACGCTAAACTCCTCACTAAAAAGTATGGAAAATATTCAGCATTTTCATGAAATGAGTTAAATTATTTTTAATTTAAATATTTTTTTATGAAAAAATGGTAATTCTTCAATGCCGTTTTATGAAAGTGATGTGTATTTTTCCAATTTAAAAATAAAAATTTCAAATTTTAAGTGTCCTGAGCTTGGGTCACTTTGAAATAATTGACAGTTAAAAAAATGAGAAACACTATTAAGATATCCTTCAAAATCTAATGGAGTCTAAGCGAGTACCTACCTACTAGATTATACAAATTCGAAAAATTTGAAAGGAGTCGAATGAGTAGGTACCTACTTTAGTCTATAATCGATAAAGTCAGTAAAAACTCACTTCTTCGACGAGTCTTACAAAAACCCCTAATATATTTAAAGCGCTCTTGAGGTGAGGTTATCACAAAAATGGCGCTATAAAAATAATCCAAATTTATTATTATTATTATTATTAAAGTAAAATAAACACGCCGTGCAGTGCATAGCATAGGTACAGCCCATTACATAGTACACAACACACACACGACACAGATACATTGTGATGAAACTTTCAGAATACAATCTCAGCATGTTACTATAGTTGATAATCTGTAATAAAAAAATATCTTTAAAAATTGTAAAATCATAACTCCCCACTATATCCCCTTGGAGTAGTGAGGAGTAAAACACATATTGCCCTTTATCAGAATGCAAGGTTTTGTGTGGAAATGAGATATTGAAAACGAAATAAAACTAAAATTTATATCAACTGAATTTTTGATATACCTACCTACTTACAAAGTGAAGTGAATATAATTTACAAATCTGGGGGGCAAGTCTGGTTCAATTGGCGAAATCAAAACCATCGTTATTACCCATATCATGGATATAATTAGGTATTATATGGAGTTCTACAATACCTATCTTTAGATGTCATAGAACTACATACGATAAATATATCCATGATATGGGTAATCACTAGGGTTTTGATTTCACCGGTCGATCCAGACTTGCCTCCCAGAAAATATTTGTCAATTATATTTTTTATTTTTCTTTGGAATTTATTTAATTCATTTCTAGATTCATCAACAATAATAATTCAAAATATATACCTACCTTCGATAAAAAAAATATACCTATACAACAGGTAAACTCGCTTTGAATGTTGAGATACAAAAATATAATACATATTATTTTTTTGGACCGAGTTTCTATTTTGTTTATTTGTGAATATATCTAAAGAAATAGAAACTCAAGCCTTTTCAAATAACGCAACAGAAGGATTCTATTGTTGGAGTCCCATAATTATCAAACTAAACAATAGTTGAAACAGTCTTTGAATAAACTACAAAAGATTGTGAATCGCAAGATATTGCTTATTGTTTGACAGTATTTTTAGTTGGTATCTATGGATTTTTTTAAACCATCACTCAACTTATTTTTAGTGATCCGATTCAAACATCTTTAAAAAATTACATAATATTATCATATTTAACAATATTTACACATCAATATGTATGTACAAGAATATGTTTTACAAGTAAATGGATTATAATTATATCGAATATTTTTATTATTGCATATGCGCAAACATTGGATTTTTTTCCCTGTCGGGAGTCAAAGATATTTTTTAACAGATTTTTAATTATCTCAATAGAGACGAAGTTGGAATATTTATTGTAGGAGAACCGGGAAATCAAGGCACCTACAGGGCTTACGACCTGTCATCGGCTGGTTTACGTGATCACTTTATGCGCTTGCGCAACGTTCACCAATTATGCCTTTTTAATGAGATCCCTATCAATTCAATTTTGAAAGTTCTATATAATGTAATACTGAAATTCTTTTCGCTTGAAAATAAGGAATTTTTACTACAGCCATCTATGGGTGAAATTATGAACCACAATTTTATTATTTTTTTTTATTTATTTTGTTGTAACGCCATCTATTGAGAGAATTGGTTTTTTGTAAATAATGAAAGCTACAATTCTTATATCTGAGGTGACAATGCATTTTTCGCCCTGTAGGTGCCCTGTAGGTGCCTTGATTTCCCGGTTCTCCTACAATAAATATTCCAACTTCGTCTCTATTGAGATAATTAAAAATCTGTTATAATTATATCATAGATGGGTGGTGGCAGAGTGGTTAGTGCGCTGTGTTAGTAATCCAGTGTTCGCGAGTTCGAATCATGCCACGACCGATTTCGATCACAAGCATTTATGCTAAATTTAGGAAATGTATTAGGATGTATATATAATTCTTTTTTTAATTAAAATTACTTTGGTTAGAACCGCTGCATACCCAGTGAGAGAAATCAGGACATGTTTCGGAAGCGTTGTCCTTCCTTCATCCGGTAAGTTAGTCTTCTCTCATTAGTCGATATAGTAGGACAGTGCTACCGAAACATGTTATGATTTGATTAAAAATACACAAGTTTTTAGCTAAATCACTGATACAGCCTCTTAGGACCTGGGTATGGCTGGAATGCACTGTTGAGGAAATTATGTTATATGAATTATTTAAAAAAAACGCCATTCTTATGAATTATAATTATACTAAATATTTCATAATATATTTTTTCAATATTTATAGATTTTTTATATTTTATTACTTTTATCTCTACCTTAGTCTATTTTTTCTTTGTAAATTGAATATGGTTGGTTGGAAGATATTGCCATTTGGCAATAAGCCCGCCATTCTGCACTTGTGCTCAGAAAGTTTAAAATAAATAAATAAATAAATTGTCTATGGGAAATATTGTGATTGCACATATATATCAACTTCGTATGATACATTGTACCTACATATTTATTAATTTATTTATTGTTTACATATTTAGGTTAAGTAAGTAACGCTCCACTAGGCAAAACCTGTTCTGGGGCTGTTTCTTTATTAATATAGTTATATTATTTATAAAACAAAAATGTATAGGTATGTGTGATGTGTAATTGTTTTTTCTAATAATAATGCTAAGAACATACATAGGTAGTAACGTATATTTTCACAAAAGTAATTAATTAAGTAATTTAAGTCTATAACTATTGATGTTAATATAATGTATATTTTCACAAAAGTAATTAATTATGTAATTTAAGTCTATAACTATTGATGTTAATATAACATATATTTTCACAAAAGTAATTAATTATGTAATTTAAGTCTATAACTATTGATGTTAATATATAAGAAGATCGGTATATGGCATGTATGTATATAAGCACCTGGACTTATTATTTAAGAAATAGGTACTAAGAAAACAAACACTATATCACACAAAACTGAACAAATTGTATGGGAATATTTAGGTAATAATAAGTGCGTCTATGAATTATGACTCGGTATTATGAAATCAATAGGAAGTTGAAAAAAGAAGAGTTGGACGAAACTTTAACTCTCTCTTCGTTCTTTATGTTCTCTTCTTAACCATCAATACACAATAGGTAGGTATCTGATGATTTATTGCATTGAGTTTTAATAATAATTATTTACTTTAACAACCACCACTCACAAAAATGTAACATCTTTGGCATTCTTAATATTGTAAAAGATCATTTCCGTTCAAAGTACCTACAATATTGCAAAGAAAATATACAATATAAAAATGAGTAATGAGTATTGTTTCACCCTCCCTATACAATTTTCTATAGGTACTAACAAGATACGTTATTAGCTGTGAATGTTGAATACTAATGATGGACGACACAAACGCAATTTTAAACCAGAACATAAGTTGTTGTTGCTTAGTTAAAACTAGGTCTATTTTGGAACAATATTCTTCTGAGACTTTCTTGTTTACTATCTTTATCAGTTTTTAATTGTGTATTCAGTCTGGATCTGTGAGACGATTAATATCGTAAGTCTCCAGAATGTGGCAACTTTTTATTGGGTGCTTGTTAAATTAATATTTGACATAGTACCTGTTAGTTGCCCGAGAAGCAATATTAAATAAATAAATATATAATTCTTCTGTACGTGTGTATGTCACTGAACTCTTTCGAAACGACTGAACGGATTTTGATGAAATTTGTGTGTGTGTTTGAGTGAGTCTCTGAATGGATAAGATTCACAATTCGAATAAAAAATTGTAACAGTAGGTAATTTTAACGGTGAAAATAAAAAATATAAAAAAAATGTACCCTATACCTGGTATTATGCAAACATAAAATGCGAAACAAGAGTTTATTAATTTAATATCTTATATAATTCTTCCGTACATTTGTATGTTAATGAACTCCTAAACGGCTGGACCGATTTAATGAAGATAATGCACCACTCACCTGTCGCTGGCTAATATGCCGTGATGGTGTGTGGTTATTTTTATCTTTTCTGAACCAGCTAATAGCAGGCGAGCCATCATTCGGGCAGGACAATGTCTGTAGGGTCAACTAGTATGAAATATATTTTAAATAAACTGAGTAGCATGATGTGGCCAATCTGCTTACACTAGGTATATTATGCATAAATGATACTTTCTATTACACTTCATAAATGATTTAAATATGTAGTAGATTTAACTTTGCCGTCACACATTGAAGTGACAATATTCCTAGTTCCGGACTCGTTAAGTAAGTAGATTGAGTTTACAATTATTTTATTCTCACATTTTATTTCTACAGATAATCCCTGAGTTCATTTCTATGGCATGCATTATTTAAACAAATAAAACTTAGTTGTAATTTTAGCCAAAATATCTAAAACATAAAAAACACTCGAGTGTTATCTATGGAAATCTAATCAGCTTCAAGTTAATATAGGTAGCTAGGTAGGTACTTCCTATAAAAATGTGATATCAATATGAAGTTTGGGTTATTATGGTCAACACGAAACTCATAGTCATAATATACGTCTTCGACGTGATCATAATTAGGTATTTATCCTACTATTACATTGTAGCGAAGAATATTAAAAGCTTAACAATTACAGTAGGTAATAAAAAATGGGCAAGGATTAAAGTTTTAACTCACCATCACTAAACTACCGTTATTTTACTATTCTTTTTACTAGGATAAACCTCAAAATCAAATAACGGTAACTTATGTAGAAACATTGCTTAGTTTGTTGGGTTTGAATGGCAATACAATGATTGTTAGATATTGTGTGATTCTTGTACTTTTCAATAAACAACAATAAAAATGTACACCAACCTAATTACAAATAACGCAACATTAGAAAATGAAATAAAATAAAACTTATGCAATGCAATAAGTTTATTTGTACTCGGAAAACAAGCGCACGTGATGTGTGAAAAAAAGCCCAAACGTGCATCTAATTGAGCTCATTAGCTGAGTAAGAATCAAATAAAATAATTATTTCTCTTATTCGAAAATGTAACACGGATTGCAATTTCCTCAATTTTATATGTAAAGTCACGCTACGGATTGAACACAAATATTTCTCAATACTTACTGAATGTCTTAATAAGTAATTTATTGTTTAATTTAGTATAATATATCGACGGATAATTCTAGATATATCTAAGAATTAAAAATTACTTTGTTACCTATAATAAAATAAATCTTGCCTTTGTTCTGTTGATTTATCGTGATTATTGATATGGTGTGTTTAGGATAAGGATTTTAATAGGATATTGAGAGGATATATTTAGGATAAGGGTTAGGATGTTGAACCTATTAGGTAGGTACTACTTACTTACTTCCGATGGCCATACAACTCCGGTAGAGCTTTAGCCTCCTGAAAAAATGGCTTTCCAAGCCTTCCTGTTAGCTGCAGTGGACTCCCAGTCATCACAAACATTCAGCACATTCAGATCTCGGGTAAAATTGTCCATCAATCTCTGCCTTGGTCTTCCCAGGGGTCTCTTGCCCACAGAGTTATTTTGCAGGATACGTTTTGTGGCTCTTTCTTCCCCTGATCTGATAACATGTTCAATCCAAGCTAATCTTCTGGACCTGATCCCGCTGGTGAATAAAGGTTGTCCTGTCAATGCACAAAGTTTTAATGTTTGAATATTTATATAATGTATTTATCTGAGCAAATGATTATATTTTGAACAAATGATGACAATGCCAATCAACATTATAAAAGTTAGTAAAATCAAACATACCTAATACCTACCTACCTATGAAGTTAAAATCCATGACATTTTAATATTAACTCTTTATGGTTAGACGATCATTCTAGGAGACTACAAAATGTTTTATTAAACTTTCCTCTGTAATCGAATCAAACGAAACATATCAAGAGTAAAAAAAAATGCGAATATTGGATAAAAGTTATTTTTGCAATGTTTGATTCCTACACAAATAGGTATGTCGGTGTGTGATGTTGGCTTTTTTCCCGCGTTTAAAAGAAGCCTGCGATATTCGACGCGAGATATCTTTGCAAAAATTCAAAAATAAGAACACGCCAAATATACAGAAAACAATGTAGCCAACAAAGAAGAAATGAAAATATCGTTCCTTCCCGCCATTTCCCGTGTCCGTGTCTATACATATAGCGCAGCGCATCTCTCACAGGTGACAATGAATTTATGTAGGATCTATCCGTGTTCACATCACAACTGTGGAATATTTCAAATGCTCACATCGTTCAGACCGACGTCATTTTTTTATTCTATTTATTCGGTGATGATTGATATATTGGCCATAGAATTTGTTCACATTAAAATGTGTAGGTATGTATGTATAAGTAAGAGACAATTTATGAAGCCACGCCGTTGAATTCCGTCAAGCCGATATAAATTATTATGAAGACGTGTTTCGTCTGCTCGTTGACCTAGGTGCGATATTAAGTCGGTAAGTACATGCCTTTATATTTTTTATCGGGTTCATTTACATGTTTGCGTCATTTTGGCTGTCATACGAGCTACAAAGAAATGAATGTTTCGAGAGAAAATATCGCCTTTCATGGGAAATCAAAAATAACACGACGATTGTTAAAAGAAAAATTAATACAATGGAATACGTTACAATGGGTACTTAAACATTTCTACCAACATAAATTTTATGAATAAGTTTTTTTCGCATGGATTGCGCGGATATAAAGCAAGTTATTAATATTCTTGAATCTATCTTCATACACCATAAATGAACGAATCTAATGGAACTGTATCAAAAGAATAAATAAATACCTAATAATACAGAGCAGGTAGAAAAACTTTTTTGTTTATGAAAATAGTGATCATAAAGGTCAATCTGAAAGACTGTATAATTTTCGCCAAACATCTTGAACGAGCTTCCGGTTGCGCAGAGCGCAAATTTGTGTCTTTTTGCTTCGTTTGTTTACGTGCAAATCGTAGTTTTAATTTATAGGTATATGAATTATCTTGTTTATACAAAGCAACTCGAAAGTTAGAAAAATACATTTATTTTATCCGATTGCACAATTTATCTTATATGATCCCTTCCACTCTTTTAACGTTGGCAGCAGTTTTGCATTTATACTTTCCATGTGTTTAAACCATTGAAAACTATTGCCAGAATCATAGTGCGATTTTAAAAATAGTAGGTACCTATTATATTATTGTCATTATTGATATCAATATATATAATTTCATTATTTAATTTCTTATTGTTTGTATGCATTTGTACAACAAATTTAACTACATTTGTTTGTATAAATTAATATAATATTATGTATACCTATATCTATAAATTAATATAATATTATGTAGGTATACCTATATCTATAAATTAATATAATATTATGTATACCTATATCTATAAATTAATATAATATTATGATGGTATACCTATATCTATAAATTAATATAATATTATGTATACCTATATCTATAAATTAATATAATATTATGTATACCTATATCTATAAATTAATATAATATTATGTATACCTATATCTATAAAATAATATAATATTATGTATACCTATATCTATAAATTAATATAATATTATGTATACCTAATACGAAATGAATATATAAGAGGTAGCCTGGGTGTACGCGATGTATCCGATAAGCTGATGGAGAATAGGCTGAGGTGGTTCGGGCATATCCTTAGAAAACCGCCAGAATATAACTATAGGAAACACTGCACTAGACCATCGAGTGTCTGGCAAAAGATCCAGAGGGCGTCCCAAAAACGATGGAAAGGCCTGGTGGCTGAGGACATGCAGGAATGTGATGTCTCTGAGGAAGATGCTCAGGATAGGGCGAAGTGGAGGAGCGCAGTGAGGAGAGCTGACCCCACCACCATGTGGGATGCAAGCTAAGGAAGAGAGAGAGCGAGTATACCTATATCTATAAATTAATATAATATTATGTATACCTATATCTATAAATTAATATAATATTATGTATACCTATATCTATAAAAAAAAATATTTATTTAATTATTTTATTTTACATTACTTCTCGGGCAACTTACAGGTAGGTACTATGTCAAATATTAATTTAACACGCACCCAATAACAAGACAGAGAACACAATAAAAGAGAATAAAACGATTATTTTTTTTTGTTTTCTGATGGATAATTCTCGGTGAAACTCCATTATAACAGAAATAAATATGAACACACGGTCTGTTAAAATTTGAATTTGGAAAATTCGATTATTTTTAAGTGATTTTTTCTGTTAAAACAATAGTATGAAAGATAAAAAAATAATGAATAAATAATATAAATAAAAAAATATGTTTAGGTAGGTATTACATACTAGATACTTTTTATATAAGTGAAAACATTTAGATGTGTCGGTGGCAGAGCGGTTAGCGCGCTGGGTTAGTAATCCAGTGATCGCGAGTTCGAATCCTGCCTCGACCGATTTCGTTCACCTATAGCACAAGCATTTATTTGCTTATTTTAGGGAACGTAGGAAGATGTATATGTACTTGTTTAACAAGGACATATTCATTTAAAAAAAAAAACTTGTTACTTAGGCATGATATTGCATGTATCATTTTTGTTATTATTATTATTATGTACCTACCTATGCTGTATGTTTTACGAATAAAATATATAAAAATAAAATATAAGTATTCATTCAAATTTAATCTCAGGGTTAGACCATTTTCATTTTTTAGCTCTTAAGCGCCATTCAAAATATTAATAATGAACGTGTTGTGTTAACTGCAGACAAGTAATAATTAAGTAGGTAGATACTTTTCTCTTACAAGATGGAGATGAAGTATCTTTTCGAAAACAAATTTCACGGTTATTTTGACGAATGGATGTAAATGTGGTTTCACATCCAAAACAATATATCTTCAACTAACCGCCCCGTCAAAATAACTTCCGGAGGTAATGATATTTGATTGATGACTCTGACGACTCTGACCCACTCACGCTCAACTCGGGGTAAGACGGCGATAACAAGAAACTTGGGGAAATATACGAAATACTTTTTCACGTTTTTGACAAATCATCAAATTTAGAAGCGAAATGTTGCTTTTCACTTTTGTGCGAATATTTACATATAAGTGGGTCGGTGGAAGACTGGTTATATGGTTCTGGAACACTTATCTAGTACACTAAGGTTCGAATCCTGTCTCGACCGATTTTGTTCACCTATAACACGTTATATGTTTAAATATATATAAAGTGATGTAAATTTGGAGCATAATGAATTTCAAGATAGGTACTTTGAGAGGACCGACGCCCAGACTCACTCCAGGAGAAGAAGTCTCCTATTTGTGTCCACTACATACGCCATTAGCGTACCTATATAGGTGCTAACGTGTGCATCCTACGGGAAATCCGAAAATTACGTTCGATTTTCACGCACCCCATTCAGTATTTTCCTCTATGTCCTCGTTTGGGCAAAGACTCTTATGAAACCCATCTTTATTATTACAAAACGTTATTTTAAGTTTGTTTAACAAACTGCCATAGTGTCATTAACAAAGTGGCTCTTGAAATAGGTATAGGTACATCAAAATGAAATAAATGTTTCAGCAATAATAAAACTACTGTCTTTCTACTCCATGTTGTGTATTTGCCGGTTTTTAATTTTTTTTTATTTAAAAACATTGAAAATTGTAAATAGAACGTTTTCGGCGAGGTAGTATCGGCATTATCAAGTTCCAAAAGAAACTCGAATCTGTGGAAAAATACCGTTTTATTTTTTATTTCTTAATTTTAAAATATAGTTTGAATGATTCTTAAGTTTCTGTTATCACGGTAAATAAATCACTAATAATAAAAAAATATAACACACTTGCTTTAGTTTCATCATTAATTTAATATTTAATGGAGTCTCACCAAGAAATGTCATTAGACAAACAAGATTGAAAAACCATGAATATTGTGTGTTCAATATAAAAGCATGAATGTTTGTTACAATTACCTGCGCCTATATTTATTTATTTAATTAATTTATTTTCCAGAAAAATTACACATTATCACAAAATAATTTTAACATTATATAATACAATATAAAAAAATGGTATTACATTATAAACACTTAGTGTTACATGGAATAAATCACCTCACTAGACCTAGGTCTGTTCTGAGGTGATACTATTTTTATTAATTTTTGTCATGATGTACATATGTATGTATGATGTATGTAGTGAATATAGTAATAATATGCAAGGAATGTGAAATCAAGTATATTATGTAAGTATGTAACATGTTATTTACCTGAGATATAATATAAAAATATCTTTCCTACTATACTGTGTTTTGGCTTTCGTTATATAATTAATAATAATTCCGTTAAATAATTAAGGAATATTTCACCAAAAAAATAATACCGCCTTAGGTATACGAAACGAAAATATAAAATAAAATCTTTTAAAATGAAAATTCAACAACTGTACCTACAATTATACAAATGATCAAAGTCGATCACCCTTGTAATTAATTAGCGAATAGAATTATGCAAAATACGAATAATTATTCATTTTGAAATAATTTATATAACTCCCACAGCGGTATTGGAGGCCCGAGGCACCGTCGCAACAGATTGCCTTAATTAGCGATTCCGTGCACCTATAATACATAAACCAATAAATAAGAAATTAAAAAAAAGGAGACTGGAAAAAATTCTGGGTATTCTAAAACCTCAGTTGAATCTCTTATGGGTATAATACGTTCTGATTTTTTTTTTCGTCTTGTTTTTTGAAACAATCGGTCCGTACTTGGCGACTAATGAGATGGCGTGTCCTGCTGTTGTCTCCATACCATATACCGGGGGTGCGCAAACTTTTGGGGACAAAGTACCAGATTTAGAAAATCAAAGTGAATGACGGGCAAGAAGTGAAATACTAACATCCCTCACAATACTTCATTAAAAATTGGAAAATTGTGAAATATTATATTCATTAAAATAAGTAGTTATAATTAATTCGTGAGATTCGTAAAACGAGTTAAATATTTTGATAGACTCCGAGAAATTTTCAATTTTCATTTGTTTTTCTTCTTCTTCTTCTTCCTTTTTGGTAGATCTATGATCCAACTGTCCTTCTATCTCTTTGATGGTCTTCCCGGTGGGCGGCGTCCCTCTGGTATCTCGCGCATTGCAATCTTTGGCAGCCTTTCTGGTATCATCCTCTCTGCATGATCTCTCCAGTATCGTCTTCTTTACTTTACAATATCCTCCACATTGCAAGTTCTGCGGATTTCCTTATTAGGAATTCTGTCTCAAAGGTTTCTGCCCAAGATAGGTCTTAACGTTTTCATCTCTGTAGTTCTGAGTAGCTGTTTTGTTCTCACCGTGTCTGCCCTTGCTTCAACTCAACTCCATAGGTCATTATGGCTCTGATGCATGTTTTATAGTTATATTCGGACCTTAATCTCTAATAGCACAAAATGTTTATTGACCCAAACAGTGTCCCTCATACATCCGGAGATAACTGCAGCTTTATTAGTCTGTTTTTGATTGACTGATTTTTTTTTGATATATCAAATGAAGAATAAAATCTACGCAGCTAAAAATATGCAGACTCCGTTTAATTTTTTTCGTCTATTGTAATGCGTGCAAATGAAATGTATCGTGTATCGCTCGTTGGACGCAGTTTGCCCATTGCTGCTATAGGTATATATTGACAGTCTGATGAAGGAAGTTGGGCGAGATATCCAACTTTGCTTACCAGTGCTAATACTACAATGTTATAAATATATATTTCAGATGGTATCGTTTCGTATTTAAATAATTTATGCAATATTGGAACGGACGACTAACAAACCTAGCTGACTATATTATTATATTGTATTTTGTACCTGAAAACATTCATATTGTTATATTTTTGTACAGATCGACAATCGACTGATGTATTGACAGAGCGCTTTTTAACGAATATCTACATGTGTCAATAGTTGTCATATATTGGTAACCGACGTAAAATAGTCATAAGATTTCAGAAGTAGGTAGGTAGGTACCTACTGCATAAAATAGTGTAAAAAAAAACTCGTAGATAAAACGAGTGGGTTGCGGCCGACGCTATATTCCTTACTACCAGGTTACTCCACAGAGTATGGAAAATTGTCGTGAAATGAGTTTACCTATTAAATTATTAGATATTGATTTCAATATTAGGTACCTACCTACCTATATTATGAAAACTTGCTAGTTCTTCAATGCTATTTTATGAAAGTGACGTGCCTTATTAGTAATTTGCAATAAAAATATCAAATTTTAAGTTTCCTGAGCTTGGGGTCACATTGAAATATTCGACAGTTAAAAAAATTGAGAAGCACTATTCAGATATCCTTTAAAATCTAATGGGGTCTAAGTGAGTATTAGATATACAAATTTGCAAAATTTGAATATAATCGAATGAGTACTTTAGTCTATACCTAATCGATAAAGTAAAATGAACACGCCGTACATAGCACATAGCATACAGCACATAGCACACACACACAGATACATTGAGGTGCACTGATCAAATACCCTACAAAATTTAATAGGGTCTAAGCAAGTATTAGATATGCAAATTTGAAAAGAATCGAATGTGTACATACTTTAGTCTATAATCGATAAAGTAGAATAAAAGCTGTAGGTACCTACATAGTAGGTATATAGCACATTGTAGGTACCTACACAACACACACACACACACACACACACACCACACACACATGGATACATTGTGATGAAACTTTCAGAATACAATCTCAGCATGATACTAGTTGATAATCTGCACAATAAAATATCCTTATAAATTGCGAAATCATAACTTCCCACTACCTTGGGGTAGTGAGGGGTAAAAATATTGAAAACGAAAGAAACTAAAATTTATATCAACTGAATTTTTGAACTCTCCGCTATATCCCCTTGGGTTAGTGGGGAGTGAGAATATATTTTGATGTATTGAAAGAGCGCTAAAAGATTTTAGAAGAAGTAGAAAAAATTTTGACAAATACAACTCGTACTTAGTTAAATAAATCTCTATTGTAATGTCCTAGAGTCATTCATAACATCATGGCATATCCCACATCGTGGGTTAACCAGCGACCGGCGTGCGGATATGGATCACTTTGTAAAAGAAAGCATGACACATCATGTCAGTCTCCGAATACTCGTGTATTACAAACATATTCCGTATCGAATTTCAAAGTTTTAATGTAGGTATGTATCTATTAACAATTTGGTGGAATTTCGTTATAGATACAATGAAATTATGAGATAGGTAGGTACTCCCAAATTATTGAGTTTCGATTGGAATTTGTTATACTATGACAAAATCAGTAGCCATGTTCAATGTTCAATGTACAAACGGAATGATACGGTTTTCGGCTCGATGAAAGCCGTTCGGGAATAAGAATCCATCGTGTGATCTCATTTTATGGAAGGTTCCCAATTCACACGCCATAATAAAGGATGATGCCGTATTCCTGGACCTGGTCTCAGACGAGGATTAAAAAAAAAACGTCGAGAAAATAATAAATCTTGGCGCCTGCAATTTTCATGTCGCTCGGCTTTATCCATTTATTGGATACCTACGTACTCTTCGGAAGACGTAGGTAGCTAGCGACGAAGGTTTATTATTTGGAAAAAAATAAATATGTCCGGTATCCGTTTGAAACGAGGAGGAGAGGGTTCGAGGAAGGTGGCGGTTTGGATGGTTATGTTGCCATCTTTGAGCGGCTCTCCCAAACAATGGCCGTGTTCAAATTGTTCGACCGTCAGCGCGTGTGCATACTGTGATACAGTATAGAGAGAGAATTTTCAACTTTCAACGTCCGCCCGAACATACGTCGCCTGTATTACGTATAATAAATTTATTTTTTGTTCTCCTCGGCGGAAATGCAAAACACGGGCACCGCGGCTTCGGACTGTACGGGGGCCCCCAGACTATGGTCGATTGTTGGGTTCCCTTGCTGTCGATGATGGACGGGCTCCCGGGGATCCGCCTATGTTTCCTTTCAGTTTAATTATATTCATCATATAATATATACACGTTACTTATAAGTAACTATATAGATACCCTTAGCATATAACTACATATAACCATATAAGTACCTAATTCCTACCTAAAAGACGAACGAATTCAAATGGGCGTGTTTTGTAAATATTTACATTGTTCGTAAGGAAAACCGAATAAACACAACACTATATGTACTTTCGCATGTCGGAACATACCTACTGTATTCAATGCATTTTATGTAAATATCAATGATAAATATTATATTATACGTGTCGTATGCAACAAAATGGTACATAACCTAATACATTATTATCGAAAAATATGTATTGGTATAGTTTTCGCCAAATAACTTGAACTTTTAGCCGAGAAGGGGGGGCAATTTGCACGTAAATCAACGCAGCAAAAAGAAACATATTAACGCTCTGCTCTGCGCAACCGGAAGCTCGTCAAAAGTGTTTGGCGAAAATTGC
Organism: Molanna angustata; assembly: GCA_963576475.1. NCBI lineage: Eukaryota > Metazoa > Arthropoda > Insecta > Trichoptera > Molannidae > Molanna > Molanna angustata. Next base: position 11,493,580 of record OY754968.1, read on the forward strand.
ATTTACCTTTTTGTATTTTAGGGAATTTGTCTTATGGTTAATATCATCATATTAATAAACAATTTGATATCATTATATTGATAACCTCAATATATTGATAGTCACAGGAGGGAAGTGACATGCAGGGACTTTTACAGGCAGGACTAAAAATAGAGGAGGAAGAAGAATAAGAAGATTACCCTATAAGTAATAATAATAATAATGGTGAACACTTCCTTGCACCCTGCGCAAGTGGCGAGTTTATTGCCGTATGGCAATATCTTCCAACTAAACAATAAGTACCTAGGTACATGTTACTAAATCTATGATCGCTAAATTTAGCACATTTTGATAAATCAGAAAGATTATTTTTATTCAGATGATTAGATATCTAGTAGGTAAAGGTGTTTTTAAGAAGTTATTATGTCCTATTCTGATTAGTTTCAGAGTACGAAAACGTCTATAACCAACGGGCGACTTGTGTAAAAGGATTTTATACGCGCGGTGCAACGTAATGAGTCCCGTATAAATGCAGTCAACTTTTTGTCATTTCTCATATATTAATATTCAGATGGATAAATTTAGACGAATCAGAATAGGACATAATATATAAGTACCTAAACTGAAAAAAAATTGTTATAAGTAATAAAAGTTTATCTATTTATGTCAGTACTTACAGTTTGGCTGTGTGCACTAAACATTTAGTTGCACAAAACAAAATGTTTTGTAGTCAGTATAGTTTGGTTAATTTTAACATGAAACTTTGTTATTATTCACAAAAAAAAATTCAGTGTACCTTCCTGCGTTACCTAAACAACACTACTTGTGCTATAGTTGACAGAAATGTGTTGAAGCAGATTAGACTTTGATTAGACAACGTGTGTCAATGTAGGTTTTCTATTTTGTTTAATGGATAATATGGAGAAAATAATTTAAATACGATATTTTGAATGATAATAGGTAGGTATATTTAATTTTTATATCTCCATGATGCACTTAATATAGATACATGATGAATTAAGTGTATTAACTAAATATATTTAGGTATAGGACTCTATAGATATCTATTATGTGCAAAAGATAGTGTGAAAAAAAATTGGCACGAGTATCAATATTAGCGCCCACGATCATAGTATTAAATAATATTTTTTGAACACAAATAATTTAAGCAGTCATCTTCTGTCATAAGCCAACATTAACGATTTTAATGCTCAAAAATCCTTTGATAAGTTTTCTTTTTAAAATAAAAAAAATAAACAGCTGTCATCAGTAAATACGAGACGTTATGTATTAAAATATGAGATAAAAGAAATAAATTGTGTCAGAAATTGTTGTGTTTTTTAATGAATTACGCATTTTTTGCCACAAAAATTATGAATATGAAAGTCTGGTAATAGACTGGTTAATTTATTATTTGAATTGTTTATACATAATATGTATCTATATATCTATGAATTTAATTAGATATATCATTAAAATATTTTACTGGTAATCCCATGTAGTAATTACCAGGGGCGTGCATCGAACCTTCGGACTAGGCAAACCCTGAAAGATATTGTGAATAAATGTCGAAATTTTTTTAATGTTTTCTTTAGCATCTTTGTTCACTTGAGTGGCCATGGGAATATTTGAAAATTGCATGCAAAAATAATATAAATTTACAATAGTGGCCCTCTCAAGCATCGTACCTACATACAGTTAAATTTTTTTTGTAGTATATGTAGTTTCAATAAAACAGACAAAATATTTGGACTTGAATTTCTTAACTTATCTAATATTCATAGGCAATCCAAGATTTTCGGCTTCCATAACAATCCCGCTACTGGTAATTACCTGCTAATTTATTTATTAACGTTGAGTTCAAAGCTATCAAGGCAATCTCTTTCTATCGCCCTAAGCAACGTTATGTCTAAAGTAAGTAGGTATATGCGTTTCTTAAACAACAAAATAAGATGAAAAAACACGATTACCTGCAATGTTAACAGTCTGATGATAGCAACAATATTTAAAAAAAAAATTAAATTCGATTTAATTGTTTTTTTGAGTTCAAATGCACCTACCTAAGTATCTATGGGGGCATGTCTAGTCCAACCGGCGAAATCAAAACCCTCACTATTACCCATATCATGGATATAATTACTATCCATGATATGGGTAATCACGAGGGTTTTAATTTCGCCGGTTGGACCAGACTTGCCCCTTTTGTCTTTTTAATTTGCTTGCTTGCTTCACATTTTTTTATTGACTTTATTGAACGTGTTTCATAATATAGTTACCTACTATTATATGTAGGTAGGTAAGTTACTCTGTTTTAAATTGTATGTTTTTCCATTTTACTGGGTTTATTATTGTTTTATTTTCTTCTTTTCTTTCTTCTTTCCCCTTAGCGCTTTTGTCCCGTTTCTTGATCATCATCTTGATGGTTTCATGATCTTGGAATTGGCGAGTCTGGTTATTACATTGAAGCGACTGCCATCTGACCTTCGTTACCCTTAGAAAGGGGAACCAGGCAAATTGGATCATGGCTACACATACCTAACTAGTGATATAAATCCGCACATAGATTTATTGAAAATCCAGAGGTGCGTGCCCCGCCCGGACTCGAACCATCGATGTTATATAATAGTTATTTCATACACTGAGAAAACTGATATTCATAAATAACGTGAATTCAGCTTAAAGTATGGTGAATTTACCATAAGTACGGAGCATAGTGATATCATCAAAATCAAGATGATAATACGATTTATGATGATAACGGCATATTAGATATGATTATGTTTCCTACTATTTATGTTTGCTTTCATCATATCTCCTATGACGTCTTATTATATTTCCTACTATTTTTCGGTGACGTTCTCTTATCTGCAGTGACGTCCTATTATTATAGATGACTTCCTCATATCTCTTGTGATGTCTTATTATATTTCCTACTATTTTTCGGTGACGTTCTCTTATCTACAGTGACGTCCTATTATTATAGATGACTTCCTCATATCTCTTGTGATGTCTTATTATATTTCCTACTATTTTTCGGTGACGTTCTATTATCTACAGTGACGTCCTATTATTATAGATGACTTCCTCACATCTCTTGTGATGTCTTATTATAAAAAAATATTAAAATTACAATATAACTTTATTTATTTCCACTTATTTATCTTTATTCCACAACAAGTTTCAAGAACTACCGTTCTCTTCTTCAGGTGGGTTTAGACTGAAAAAGAGAACGGTAGTTCTTGAAACTAGTTGTGGAATAAAAGTAAGCAACTGGAAGTAAACAAAGTTATATTGTTATTTTAATTGAATAAATAAATAATTTTGTATTTTTCCACAATATTTTTATATTAACGACCAAACGTTTTCGCCAAGGTGACTTGGCATTTTCAAGGTCCAAACGAAACTTTCGTTTCGTTTACGAAAGTTTCGTTTGAACCTTGAAAATGTCAAGTCACCTTGGCGAAAACGTTCGGTCGTTAATTTAAAAAATATTGTGGAAAAATACAAAGTTATTTATTTTTTCATTTAAAATGGATTTCCACTCTGTAAACACAATAACTCTAGAATCATGTTATTTTTGATATTTTTTTAATATGAATTTCCACAATGTCCACAAATTTCGATGACTTCCTCATATATCCAATGACGTCCTATTATAAAAAAATATTAAAACAACAATATAACCCTGTCCACCTCCACCCACCTATTCCCACTACACAACCAGTTTCAAGAACCACCGCTCTCTTCTTCAGGTGGGTTTAAACTGAAAAAGAGAACGGTAGTTCCCGAAACTAGTTGTGGAACAAAAACAAGTAAGTGGAAACAAACAAAGCCACATTGCTATTTTAATTGAACAAATAAACAATCTTGCACTCTCCCGCAACATTCCTCACATCAACGACCGAACGCCCTCCCCAAGGCGAACTTTCGTTTTTCGTTTCGTTTACGAAAGTCTCGTTTGAACCCCGAAAACGCCAAGTCACCCCGGCGAAAACGTTCGGTCGCTAATACAAAAATCACTGCGCAAAAACACAAAGTCAATTATTCATTCATTTAAAATGGATTTCCACTATGTAAACACAAAAACTCTAGAATCATGTTATTTTAATATTTTTTTAAAATGAATTTCCACAATGTAAACGCCTCCTAAAAATAAAACACAATCTCAACATTCTGGCCTGTGTCTGTCCGTCACTGAAGTTTTGTAGCGAGACTGCGAGACCGAGTCGACAACCACCCTGCACCATGCCGAACAAATGAATGACTGATTGAATGAACGATGAGCAAATGAGAATATTGTGTGGTGCGCTGTCATCATATTTTTGTAGGAAGCACACAAAATGATATGATTCCTCTTACATGAGATTCTGTAAACGTATTACAGTAGAATTCACTCAAAATAGTATGATTTAATATTAAAATTTGATGCTTACTCTGAAAATAAGACGATTCTGTAATCGTATTTAGTATGTTTCACATAAAATAATATGACTGTAGTATAAATTAATGTTCCATACCTTAAAAAGTTTCACATAATTTTATCACACTAAATTAGGGGACTTCATCGTATTTTCAGTGATACTTCTTCATAATAAACTGTGAAATCTTTATAAATACGGTGACTCGTCACTGTTTTTTATGATTATATCTTATTTATGAATATCACGTAAATTTATAGGACAGTGGACTATTATTTAATGTGATCAATTTTTAAGATGATGAGCATCATAATTCTTCGTTATTTACTCAAATAATTCGATTCCATCTTACACATTTCAATGATAGCGTAATATTAAATGATTATTTCATTATTTTAGGTGACCGCACCTATTTTATACTTACGTCATGATATTTTTAGATTACACCAAATTGACATTTTTTTCAGTGTAGTTTATCTAATTGTAGTTGCAAAGAAGAGCTAAGAAGTGAAGAAAATGGGCAGATTGATATGACAGGCCACGATTCGTCAGGAAAGTGCATAGTTAAATTAAAAAAATTAAAAATTAAATTGTACCTAAAGATATTTGAAATCTATGCTGAAAAGGTTCTGTTAATAGTAGGTCCCTACCAACATGAATTATAAGTCTGATATAAGTTTTATGTTGGAAACTAAAAAAAATAATGCAAGATTAAGTAAATAGTTGACTTTTTCTCTTCAGTGATTCCCATGACATTGAATTGTAAAAATATTTCTCTTATTTCCTTGACCTCAATGACAGCGTTGAGGAGAGCTCCAAAGGCAGACTAAGCCGAGTTAGAGATCAAATATAGTGAGAGACGAGCCGAGTTTTTGAAGGTAATATTATGTGTATACATGCCGTCACACGTCGGGGGTTCCCTTTTTCTTATTTGAACGCATTATTCTCAGATTTCAGCCACTTAAAGTTTTTGGAGTGTTGCCAACAAATATGTAAATGCATGACAGTTCACATTTCCATGCCATCGACCAGATATTTGATGCGTCTAATAAAATATTGCCACACGGAATTAATAAACGCAATTCATTAAATTCATAATGATTTGTTTACTCTAAAATTAAAGCTTTTTCAATTATCACGTGACTGACTGATCAAAACAAGTAGATATTGGTATTTGTACCTAAAAGTATGTGTCTACCTACTTCTATTTTTCCCAGTACCTACTATTTAAATATTGGTTTGTTTTATTCATAATAATTATGAAAGGTTTGTAGTGCTGTAGAAATTTGACCACTAAGAAGAGTATGTAATAGAATAAAAAATGAGGACATAAGGAGAGAATGCAAGATAAAGAAGGATGGAGTGAATAGCAGGGGTCGCCCCAGAAAGGGATGGCATGACCATGTGTTCAAGCTTGAATACCTATCACAATCGACGAGCATTTATGAGACGATGCATGGATGTAAAGGAAGCCAGGAATGTGTGCAAAAATAGAGGAGTATGGCGCTCGGATCTCTCTGCTTACACCGTAATGGACATAGCGTGATAAATAATAATAAATTTGGATTATTTTTATAGCGCCGTTTTTGTGATAACCTCACCTCAAGGGCGCTTTGAATATATTAGGGGTTATTGTAAGACTCGCGGAAGAAGTGAGTTTTTAGGTGTTTCCTGAATAGTGCTAAGTTGTCGATTTGCCTCAGTTCAGGTGGTAGTTTATTCCACGAGGCTGGTCCGGCCACAGCAAAAGCACGATCACCGAAAGATGAAGTGTTGACTCTATTTATTTCAGTCAACTTGCCAGTCACAGATGTGGTGGCTGACCGAAGTGTTTGTTGTCGCTCGTTTACGGTGAGAGGGATGCAGAAGTCTGAAAGATACGTGGGAGCCATGCCATGGATCGCTTTGAAAGTGTGTATGTTTGTGATGGTGTGTATGTTTGTAACAGTGTATAACAATATTATCTACCAAAAATCACTATTCATAATAACATATTATATAAGACAATAATGCTATATTATGGTGAATTATGTGTGATATTGTTTCCAAAGTTTCCAATGTAGCCCAATAAGGGTATTATTTATAACTAAAATAGCACAAATCAAGGAATAACTTATTAGTTTAATGATTGTAACTATGTATGTATACCTGGTATAGAAAAACGAATACATAATTACATATGTCTCAGTACCTATTGGGTATGCAAGTTCATATTATATGTAGTTTGGTAGGTTATTACCAACATCAAACTTAAGTTTATTTTCGAAGAAAGATTGATATACATGGGTTAGTTGTATTGTAAATTACTTACCTAATAATAAAATAGACACATCTATAAAATTTCTTCAGATAGTAAAACACTGATGTTACAATTATTTATGTAGTTATGTGCAAAATTATCTTTATGTTCCACTATAGGTTATGTTTCGTACACGTCACCTATTATGGATCCTTAAGTTAGGTACCTACATAAATATAAAATATACAGTTGATCCTTGCATGAGTTGAAACGAACTATGGTGGGTATATGTATGAAGGTACAATGTATATTAAGAAGAGAGATGGCGGGCATTTATTTTGAAATAAGCTAACATCTGCACATGTTGACAATAGGTGAATATTTATTTATTTAAATCATCATGTCCCTAACAAGACACGGTGACAAATTTCTTACCATTGCAATATATCCTCAGCGTTTCGGTCTGTAGATATACCTCCTAATGCATATACCTAGGTATATTTATCTATATCTACATAAGTTTCGTTAGTATTTTTGTTTTTAATTATGTCATTTTGGTTAACTACATAGGTATGTTTTCCATGTCTTTGTTCACAATATAAATCTGTTATAAAAAAACAACAGACATTCTTGCTAAGAAAAATCTTTACTAATTAACAAACTCATACTTTGTATCGCATTTGTTTGAATGTTGAAATAATAAGTAGGTTATTAATAAACCCCAGACAAAAGAAATATATAGGTAGGACTGAAGTTTAAATGGAACGAGACATTAGAAAAAGTGATAAAATTAGATATCTAAATAAAATATCGAAAGATGAGAATATTACGATAATTATTAGCTTTTGAGAAATAAATGTATGAGGAAAATCAACAGATATATGTAAGTATTATGTCAGTAAAATAATAGATATGTGCAGTGTTTGGATCTCTCTGCTTATCTAGAAAGAAAAGAACAGAAAAGAGGCTAAGAGATAGCGCAATGAGATAATTATTAACATATTGAGCCATACTTTGTTGCTCAGTTAAATATATTTTTGGCTGTAAGCCACAGGTTCCTGTTTTGAATCCTGAATCCCGATATAGTTGCAGTTTTTCATTTAGATTTCAGTGTGGATTTCTGACGTAATCAGTACCATTATTACCTACGCCACTAATTTGGCAACTTGTAATTAAAGATGACATTATTTTGGAATGGTAATTTCTCTAGATACCTTAAGGTGTTTAAATTCTACGTTAAGAAATATTAGGTCTATATATAATACCTATTAGTATTATTTAAATAATTTTTTCCATTGAGTTTATTTTTGACTTGTTTTTATGATATTAAATTTGATGTGTGTTAGCATAGCGGTTAGTACACTGGTTTAGTGGTTACGACCGATTTCGTTCACCTATAGAGAGTGCAATCATTTATAAGTACTTGTGCTATCTATGGGTGAAGTTTATTTTCATATTTCTTGAATTATCATTTACTTATTGCATAAGTACAATCGATGGACATCTTTCTGAAAAAGAAATGACTATTATATTAAGCAAAAAGCGCCAGGTGCTAACAAAGATCGTAAATAAACATCAGTAGGTACCTACCTACCTAAGTTTTCCAATTAAATATCATATTGATGACTACCAAAGAAAGGATGGCAAGAGCCGCTATAGGAAACGATGCCATATGCTAGGTACGTGATCGATGATTTAAAATAAGGAAATGCAATCAGATGAAATAACTCACCAAAATGTACATGTGACATAATGACTCGCATTTGAGTGGAACGTGTTATCGGTCAGTTATTATAGTAAATTTTGGACATGGGATGAAACCTACATACAAATTAAACAAATAGGTAGGTACCTACATCAAATTTCTTAGGTACCTACCTACTTATTATAGGTATAGTTACATATGTCAACACGATAACATAAACTGTATATAAATAATTATATATGAACTTTAAATAAATACATGCCTTAAATTTAATGTTTCAAAGTAGGTAGGTAGGTACATACATACCAACCTACCAGTTATTATTCATTTGTTGAAACTTAATTTATATAAATCGTAACTTTATATCCATATTTTAGCAATTCCATAGAAATGGAGTTTATACATAGATTTTTACTATAATACCTATACCTACCTACTATAGATGTCGTAGTTAGGAAATTTCGTATGAATCGAAGTGAGGCATTTTTCCGAGGGATTTTTGATATTTTGGTTGGCAATTAAGATGAACACAAAAGAAACTAGGTAGGTAGGTAGGTACCTACTCACTTAAATTTGAAAAAAATCAATGTTATTGGAAGGGATAAAGTATTTTGAAATATCTTTGCAATCAAAATTGCTTTACACCACTAGCAAAACTTAGCATTTGCATTTTCGCTTGCATTTTTTATAGGTACCTACGGTTACAATTTTTTAATGAATGAATGAATGAACGAATGAATAGTAGGTATATTTCCAACATTTTAAATAAATTATTACAAAGGAACAAAAATACAATTTTATTTTTTAGTTTCTACCTTATTACAATTTTACAATTATTATTTTTTTTTCCACATATTGGAAATTTTACTGCCTCGCTAGACATAGTCTGTTCTGAGGCAGTAGATACTAGTTTTGAATTGCTATGGCTACTCTGCGATCATATGATTTGTTTTCTTTTCTTTTTTGTTATACATAGGTACTCCATTCACTTAGAACATCGACAACCGGGATAAAAAAACCTCTATCTCAATAAATCTAAGAGTACCGAGGCAGATCCTTCTCGTCCAATCTGCTTCAGCCAACGAGTAACGAGGTCTCTGAAATTTTTCCCATCATGCGATATGTTTTGTTCAATATCCATCATTATTTTATTACAAAGTCTTATAATATATAGGTACCTACTTATTATATAGATAGATTTTTAATATAGAGATTATGAAGATATCGTTTCGTTGGTACCTACCCTTGATGACGATTTTTCGTATGAAGAGGTCAAAATGAGATACTTACCTAATTACGTAAAAGTCGATTCGAAAGTTGATACTTATGTTCTTAGTATCTATGCAAAGTAATGCAAGTCTTAATTTTAGGATGTAGGTACCAGCATTCAACGGAATTGGATAATTATTCATATTTTGTACGAGTGCTGGGCGCGTGGGTGTGGTAGGAATGCTACGCTGTTTCATATGAAAATCTGAAGAGAAAATGATCTGGTTAACCCCACCACACGTCCCACGACGTATCCCAATGTTCCTTCACATACAATATTTCTATTATTAATCTCCACTCATAACTGGCCGAGAGATATGATGTATGCCCGTTTGCCATACGCCGTAGTTCCCATCGCACTCGCACCAACCATATCGTATCGCATCAGAGAGTGACGCAGCGTTCAATTAAAGAGGCGGGTTATGTTCCGCGTCTTGAAAGGGTTATGAGTTATGATGATATGAATGAATATAGATATGGTTATGAATATGTATTGGTCTCCGCCGGGATTGGTGGAGGCGAGGTTAGGCTCCGCCCCTCCAGGTGAGCGGTATGATGATGCGATGTGTGTTTCATGTAGGTAGAATGCAGGCGCTATTATATATTGTGAGGTCGCTTACGGCCGCGGCCTCATCTGCATTCGGGAAGGGTGGCGGGTGTGGTGCAGGAACAGGTAACTTTATTTTAACTTTTGCTGTCTCGAATCTCGGTAGGAAAACCTCACCACATTGTGAAATCATTTATTGGTGTGTTGTACCTAATCTGCTATCTTTTTACCTGTTATCATTTTCGATTTTTATAAATGAGGTCTCATCATTTTAGAACCTCAATTAAATGCCAATTGAATTCATATTAAGTAGGTAGGATACTTATCTAGATCAAAACGCGGAAATTTGTTGTTCAAAGAAATGATGTTATGACATAATTTAATGTAGGTACCTACCTACCTCAGTAGTTACTTGAGTATAGGAAAAACACAACCCTTTTATTTAACTACTATTTAGCGTTTACCTATTTGATAACGTTCGGTTTCGAGGATAAAATCACGGCATTATCTTGAGATAAATAAGATCAACAAACGACATTATTTATAAAACAAAACGACTGTATGTAGGTACCTACCAATCTCTTAGTTATCTTTTGGGTACCTATGTAGGTAGATAAGTACCTATCTACTAAATTATAGGTAGGTAGGTAGGTACCTACTTATTTTATGAAGAATTCATACCAGCATGTACCTACCTACCTACATATTAGTATGATAGGTTCTCTATAAACACAAGTTTATAAGGTATTATTAGAACGATAATAGGTAATTCAACCTGCATTTACTCGATATGTAAATATATATATATATATATATATATATATATATATATATATATATATATATATATATATATATATATATATATATATATATATATATATATATATATATATATATATATATATATATATATATATATATATATATATATATATATATATATATATATATATATATATATATATATATATATATATATATATATATATATATATATATATATATATATATATATATATATATATATATATATATATATATATATATATATATATATATATATATATATATATATATATATATATATATATATATATATATATATATATATATATATATATATATATATATATATATATATATATATATATATATATATATATATATATATATATATATATATATATATATATATATATATATATATATATATATATATATATATATATATATATATATATATATATATATATATATAGGTACTAGGTAGGTACCTACTCTGTCGTAAATTTTCATAGAATTTATTGTATATGATGATGTAGGTACCTATACCTATAACTTACCTACACATAGTTATTATTATTTTCAAAAATAACTAACCACAAGTTCGCTAAATAATTAGTAGGATACAATTATATGTTTGTGAAAAAAGGAGGCCGTTGCAAGTTATTAAGTATTAAGTAAGAAGGTACCTAGGTACTAGGTACCTACCTAATAAAGTGTTTTTTTTTATCTATTTATTAACGATTTTCATAAAACAAATAAATTCTGTCCATATGCTTTATAATCTATCTTTCGTGTGCAATTTTGACTCAGTCCACTCAGACCACCGATCTGATAATATTTTAAATATTCCAACTGAAGTGTACCAAGGTATTATTTATTTTGATAGCAAACGTGTTCTGTACAAAAAAGCTACGCAGTCGCATTAAAATATAAGAAATTAAATAAATAACAAATTATACAACATACCTACATAGCCAAGTTTTTTTTAATTTCAAGACAGACCTTACAAGTTAAACAGATTCTAATTAATTTCAACAATATCTATTACGTAACAGATAAACTTTTTATAGTTATACCTACCTACAATCTAGAAAATTTCTATAGGTAAGCACCATAAAAACTAACTGGATTTTCTGCATAGTGATTTGAAAAGAATCTTTGGTAGCGAACAATTTGTCCGTGTTGTTTAGTCGGTATTCGTAATACCTAGGTAGGTATAGTCGATCAACTGTTTTCCTTGGACACGCGCAAAGATAAAAATAAAACAAATCTATTTTGGTATCTCCACGTGATTCTTGTCGTGTTGCATAATTAGATTTTCAAGATCGAAATATCCAGTAGGTAGTTGCTCTAGACAACCAACGTTCAATACTCAATGCCAAGACCAGATTCACAGCTAGAAACTTATCCAGTGAAAATGTGCATTGCAAACTATACAGTAGGTAGGTACTTAGTTATTAATCTATAGATTCTATTAAATTAAATAAGTCTAATGAAATAATAATTTTAGAGTTTTTTACCAGATTTACCAAGGTTTTTAGCGGTCCTATTCTTCTTGAAATCTATTTGGAATCCAACTCACCTCCTGTAACAAAAACAAAAAATATATATGAAGTGTATGTATGTAGTAACATATTTTGGAAACATATCTAATTATAGAAATTCTTGGTTAAACATTAAAAAGCACTTTCATTCCACAAATGAGAGATTGCACAAACTCGGTATACCTATACATTTCCATCGGGTCTTGACGCTTTCGTTATTATAGACACAGCTACGTCTTCAGTTCTAGGTAAAATTGATGGCTTTGATGCACACTGTGTCTAACGAAAGCCCATAGGTAGGCATATTGAAAACAATAGATTTTCATATATTGAGGTGTAGAATTTGACCTACTGAACTTGTTACAAGACCCATGAATGTAAAATGAATATTGTAAAAACTAAAACGAACCGATAAATATAGGTACCAAGTGTAATTTATGGAAAAGGTTAGAAAAAGAAACGAAAGACTGAATGTTTGAGATATTCGAATAACGTTTAAGATGGCATATAATAACGCTAAATCTAGTGACTGAAAATATGATAGGATACACTGCGTATGTATTAAAACCACCTAATACACTATGAAGTTAAATGTAATAAAAAATAACTAATCGCGTGCGTTAAATCAGGTTAATACGTGATTTAAATTATTGGAAATCTTGTTGTTTTTTGAATTTTAAGAACACATCTGACTTAAATGAAAACACTTTTTCAGTCATTACTTTGATTTTATGCACTCTTTAATCACATATAAGATTTATTTCTTTGCAACATATGACTGTTAAAAAGTAGGTAATTAAAAATGCTGTAAAAAAGGATTTTTTATCATTTTATTGGGGTAATTTGTGCTAAGTTTTAAAATGGTGTGACGAACTTACACCAGAGAAATGTTTAAAATATAGTTATATGTAATTTTATTTCAAATTGGGATTTTTAGGATTATAATATGCCCTCTTAACGAACGACTATATCTACAGGTAAGTAGATTCAATATAAAATATTAAAGGAGCCGCCTCAGGAATGCTGACATAATTATGTCTAATTGCAAGAAATCAGTATGAAGAATGTCAATATTATAGGAAATGTACCAACATAAATATGTCTTTCCGATAATTAATTTTTATTATAATTACTATTGTAGTCGATAGGGTAGGTAGGTTCAGGGCCGAATCAATGCCTTATAACGCCTAGTTACCTACACTTACCTATTCGTTCATTGTCATTCGTGGATCATTACTTTCTTCGATCATTTATCAAGTTAGCTGTCGAAAAAAAAATAAAAAAAAATATCAAATTATGGACACAGTACCAATAAATAAAACATTTTAACAAGCATTTTTATGATTCACTTGTAACTTACCGATTGGAACATTATATTTATTTCAAGAAAGCTATGATTTTGTTTGATATTAAAGAACCTACCTATGTCATTTGTATGGCATGATGTTTTAATGCTACTACTTACCTACATTTTTTTTTTAAATAAAAAATGAATATGCGTCCTTGTTAAACAAATAGGGGAGATCTGCCTCGAAAGTAACAGGTGTCAATTGTAACAAACGCTCTAAATTCCAAAATATTAATTTTGTAAAGGTACAACCACACCATCTATTAAACTAAACCGAAATCTAACGTTGGACATAATTTTAATCTATGGTCAGTTTGACAATACCGATAAAACGTGGTGATGTTGATTTTACGCGTGCGAAGTTAATATATTATTGAAATGTCATCCATTCGTATCTACCATATCTTATAAGTTATTAAGTGTTTTAATGTGCGTATGTATTATAAATATTGCTTATTTTTAATGTACATACATATTTTAAAGTTATTATCAAATGCTTAAAATAAAGCATAACTTAAAACCAATGTGTCGAAAAGTTGCAGTTGTAACACTTCAGAAGGTGTCAATAGTAACATTTTACTATTAAACAACATGTCACTGTAAATTATGGGATCATGAAAACTGCGCCAAAAATAAACAACTGAATTATATATGTGTCAATTGTCAATCCGATAGTGATAAAGTTTTAAAAATTTATTTTATTTTATTATTTTGAAAGAAAATATGCCAATTTTTCTGTTTGTTAACTAATTAGGTGCATGTTCATATACTTAAAAAGTAATATTTATTTATTTATTTATTTATTTATTATAAACAATACAATACAATACAATGTTGATTACATACTAGAGTTAGAAGTTCCATATGTTTGTGTGTGTGTGTGTGTGTGTGTGTGTGTGTGAGGGTGTGTGTGTGTGTGTGAGGGTGTGTGTGTGTGTGTGTGTGTGTGTGTGTGTGTGTTTGTATGTGTGTTTGTGTGTGTGAGGGTGTGTGTGTGTGTGTGTGTGTGCGTGCGTGTGTGTGAGTGTGTGTGTGTGTGTGTGTGTGAGGGTGTGTGTGTGTGTGTGTGTGTGTGTGTGTGTGTGTGTGTGTGTGTGTGTGTGTGAGGGTGTGTTTGTATGTGTGTTTGTGTGTGTGAGGGTGTGTGTGTGTGTGTGTGTGAGGGTGTGTGTGTATGTGTGTGTGTGTGCGTGCGTGTGTGTGAGTGTGTGTGTGTGTGTGTATGTATTATTTAATGATAAGTGTTGTAAATGATGAACACCTCACTAGGAAGTCCTGTGCCGAGGTGTTCATTACAACAGTTGTGTGACAGATAATACATTGTGTATATAGTTTTCGAATCAAATTATGCATTAAATTGTTATTGAGAAAAAAAATTGTGAAGCTTAATTATATTTGATTGGGTGTGATTATATTATTGATTTGTTCTGAACCGGTGCTGTTTATCCATGCTGTTATGTGTTTTTTGTATTTTTGTGACGATGTGTTATGTGGTAGCAGTTTTAATGAGGTTGGTAGGCTATTGTGTAGTTTGATGGCATAGTATTTAAAGTGTCTTTGTCCATGGGTAGTTTGCAACTTTGGGATATTTATTGTGTTGGTGATGGAAGATCTTGTTGTTCTTGGAGGTTGTGTATTGTGTATAGTGGGTATGTTATGTTTAAAATGGTACAGAAGTGCAGATCTTGCATATAGTTGACGAAGTGTCATAACTTCCAGAGTCTTGAAAATTTCTGTGGAGCTTGTTCTATATGGCACATTCAATATGCTTTTTATTATTGATTTTTTTTATATTAGTTAAGTTGTTTTTACAAATTTTTAAAAATACGTTTATTTTACTGTTATAATATCAAAAATATGCCAATTCCTGCGTTTTTAAATTGATTTTATGTTCTTATATTTTAAAAGTTTTATTGTTACTTTTGACACCCAGATGGTGTCAAAAGTAACAATTTTCTTTCGATGATATTTTTTTAATAAATACAAAAGCCTTAATTCGTTTTGTTTTTGACGATGCCCATATACCTACTCTTAAAACATTAGCATAAAAAATCATGTGATTTGATCAGTAAACAGCTCTGATATGATTAAAAATATGAATTTTGTTACAACTGATACCGATCTCCCCTACATATAGTTACATCTTTCTACATTCTCTAAATTAAGCATAAATGCTTGTGCTATAGGTAAGTGAACGAAATTTAGCGCTGCCTAGATTAACTTATCTAGCGCTGCTAATTATTTCGTTATTTTTTGGTTAGTTTTAACAGGTGGTGCATTTTAACTGCATGCGAATATATTGAAAAAAAAATGTTTAGGTACCTACCTACTTATACCTAATATCGATCAAAATGACATAAAATTGCCACTTGCACAAGGTGCAAGGATGTGTTATTATTCGATATTATCGATTGTTTGTCGTCGTCTCGGTACGACGAAGGTATCTCTTAGACCCCCTACTGTAAAATAAATAATCAGCTTTATTTTTTTATTTACATAAATGATAGGTATAAGAATTACAATACAACTACCCACTAGAAGTATTGTGTGTGTTTGTGTGTGCAAAATTATTTAGGTAGGTTTTAGCCAAACATGAACACTATAGTTTTGTTTTATATTTTTTTGTGAACATGGTATTTAGTTTTTTGCTAATTTTTGGCGCATTCGATTTAGTTATGCCTATTTCATCAGCCCATTCGAACACGGGTCCGACCCTGTGTAGGTACGTGCACCTACCTAGTGGTTAGCGGGTACAGATAACATGTAATATCCTTTGTCCGGTTTGAATTGAATGTTTAACTTGAATATTATTCCAAATTGTCCCCTCGTGATAACAATGGCAATAGCGCCGTCTCGCTCTTTCGAACGCACCAGTGCGGGGCGTGAGAGAGAAGGACGGTGTGATGGGTTCTTGTGTGTAGTAAAGTCCCAGACGCGCGGGACACAAAGACCTGGTAGCGCTAATTCACGTATTAGCGCTTTGTCCTCTTATCAACGGTCCAGGGACTGAATCGGGAGTCATCTTCGGCAATTGCACTAAACATTTATCTTATCGGGACAAACATATCTATGGGCAATATGTCCACAAGAAGAAACGTTGGCGACATAATAATGTACTTATTATATTTTTTATGTTTTATATTAGCACATTGTTACAGAAGATTATGAGGAAAGGTAGTTTGACTTTTGTGTTGTCCTGAGTGCAATTCTCAGCAGGGGAAAGGTTTAATCAAAATTATACCTACATAATTCACTCAATCATTGTCTCTCTGGGCTGAAACAAATTGGAATAATTATATAGATAAATATTTGGATAATTTTTTTTTATAAACATATTTGGATACAAATAATGATAAAATGCAAATAATTTAAATTTTTATATGACGCCAATGACTTATCTGCATTTATATTTACGTGTTTTTTCAAATAATTGTCGTAGGTACCTACCTACCTTACCAATGTTTTTGTACTCTACTAGATTTTGTAATAAATAAATAAATTTCCATTTTGACAACAAACTAGCTACTTGCGCAGAGTGCGAAAAAAAATATTTAAAAAAGAAAATGTAAAAAAATATTTAAACAGAGGGAGTGCATCCATCGATAGGTATAGGTAGTTAGGTACATACCTACATACCATCACAGAAAATCTCACAATGTGGGGTAACCAGCGGGCAGCGACGGGTGTTTGGGTGTGAATTACCATATAAAAGATACCCACACACCAGTCTCGTCTACAGATTCAACATTTCAAAAATATGAATTCCTAGGTATTTTAACGTCACATAGTATATAATTTAATTACCTTATATAAAAAAATGGTTTAATGCAATTGATTGAAAAGTTGGTAAGAGTAGTTAAATAGGTGTACCCTTCTACGACTGGTTTGATTCCCGGTGAAGACACACTTTTAATTGTGTTTTCTGTCTGGATCTGTGAGACGATTAATATCGTAAGTCTCCAGAATATGGCAACTTGCTATTGGATGCGTGTTAAATTAATATTTGACATTGTACCTGTTAGTTGCCCGAGAAGCAATTTTAAATAAATAAATAAACTCATAGTTGTGGGAAGACGGAGCATATTAGGGCGTAAAAGAACATCATGGCTTTTTTAAAAATCTCAGGCAGTCATTTGGGATTCCGTATGCGGAGTCACTTACCTACTAGGCCGTGATGAGTTTGGTGTGATGGTCGCCAACCATCATTAGGGTGATATGAAAAATACGATAGGTTTGTTTTAGTAGATCCGTAGGTACCTACTTACCCAGTAAGAAATACACAAAATTAATAAATGTTTCTTAAATGGATAATTAAAGTCCATATTACGGTCCTGATATATTATCTTTGCACAGGAATAAGAATTTTCTCACATAAGCTCTATTGCTTTTTCCATTACGAACCTACCTGACACCAGCCTGCGTGTTGGATATACCGACTGCATAACGCTTATGGTCACCTCACGTTTTCACGACTGACTACCATATTCTGCCATATTCGGACACGTTCCCTCGATATGTTCCAACGTGGGCACCCAGTCAAAAGTAACCGAACATTCCCTCACATTCAAGATCCATCTCCAAGTATTAAACAATCCTTGACTCGGTCGATCTTGGGCGTATTCTTTACACTTGTTGGAACTGGCAAATAGGAGCATGCTATCGTTGGATATTAGTGTGAAAATGTTATGTTATAACCTTCGGGATACACCGGACTTTGGAATGCCGTAAATGGAAGACAAGAAAGATTGATAGCAAACATGATTGAATAAGTACAAATACAATGTTCTTGAAATTCAAACAAAGCCTGGGAAATTCATGGTATGGTCTTATAAATTTACAATAGTAATTTATAGCATTCATATTTATAAAGATATATGGTTACATAATGCATAATGGAAGACGAGAAGAACTAAACTCATTCAATTTCTTTAATAATACAATTCGACATGGTTCTTTTATAAGCACACATTTACCTTGTGCGATATAATTTTGTTTCCATCCACTTTCATGGAAAAATATCATAAATTCATTCGTGATTGAAATACTGCAATTAATAATTAATAAAACATCATTTTATATTGACGTGACTAAATTTTCTTCACGTTTAATTACGGAAAGGAACTATCCAGAAATACGTACCCAAGTCTAAGAAAAGCCATCAATGACAGGGATTTGCCATTGAATATTTATTGATCCTTAGCATGGTGAAGTCATTAAGATATTTTTTGTTGTAATTAAGGTCTGGAATTTGAAATACCAAATTGATAGAGTTAGAAGAATTTGAAATGTAGCTGCATATGGAAATGCTGAAAATATCGTTGGCTGAGATACAAATACCTAATATACTGATAATGCCTTGAAAATAATAAACAGGGACCGAATTTCTATAAGTGGTCAAAATGTAAAGAGGATGCCCATTTTCCTTATGTACAGTTTTAGACGAGAAAAAACACTCTGATTTAGAAAGCAAAAGAGAAATACTTACGATTAAAGACAATAATTGCTTCTTAGTAGAAAACAATAAGTTTCTTTTGAAAAGAGACATATGAAATACAAAAAGAAAGTGTCTATTAGATCCATCGCTGTATGATATAATTGACAGTGATGTGTCAATAGCTATCTATCAAAGCATTTATCGATGTTCAACGGCTAATAATAAAATGCACCTAACATTTAAGAAGAAATGGGAACAGCGTTGATTTCTGCATTATCTTCCTACCAGATTAGATTCCGTAGCAATAGAGAGCATAAAACAATGTATCAATAGCTGACACACTTGGCAAATGAGAAATATCAAATCATTGACATGCTGTATCAAACTACTCATATCATCAGAGTACAACACCCTCTGAATACGTGACGTCTATATCTTAGTATGTTTTTGTGATTTAGAGATCATTAGAAATAATAATAAAATCTATACAGAAATCTGAAAGTATGTTCCTGTAAGCTGAATAGTTTCCGCCGTTATACAACACCCTCCCCTAACAACCGGCAATTTTGCCGCGCACTGCTATTGAGAATCACCTGTCTTCTGTCCCTAGGAAGAAGTGGATGCTTCGGAACTGGGTCGCATCGAATTACTCATTCGTGGTTTGTAACAGAGTGAATTCTACTAAAGATTCTTCGTACACTATTAACAGCACTCATTAAACAGCTATTTTTACTTTTTGCACCATGGGATTGCTAATGATGCATTTTATTTTATATACATAGGTACATACATACATACCATCACGCCATGTCCCTTGCGGGGTAGGCAGAGAGAACCGAACGCCACATTTTTCTATCCTGGCACGCATCCCTCGCCTCGTCCACATTCATACATCGTCTCATACATGTTCGTCTATTGCTCACACTTCTAACATTTCCGTCTTTCAAAATTTCGTTCACATGGTCGTGCCAACCCCTTTCTTGGGCGTCCCCGACCTCTCATTCCATTCCTTTCCGCTCTGTATATTTTCTTCGTCAGGCGCTCCTCATTCATTCTCCCCATGTGACCAAACCATCTCAATGTGTTCACTTTCATTCTAGTAATGAAATCTTTCTTCATCTTACATTCTTTCCTTATGTCCTCGTTTCTTACCCGGTCATACATCGTTCTATTACAAATCCTTCTTAACGATCTCATTTCAACTGCATTTATTCTACTTTCATGCGTCTTCTGCCATGTCAAGGTTTCACTTGCATACGTCAAGGTTGGCACTACGATGGCGTTATGAATGGCAACTTTGGCATCCTTTGATATGTTGCGATCATTCATAATTGGTCTCAGTGCTCCATTCACTCTGTTTCCTGCCATAACTCTTCTTTCGATCTCTTTATCGAGTCGTCCGTTCCGTTGAAATATGCTTCCCAAGTATACATATTCGTCGACTTTCTCGAGCCATACGTTCTCTACTCTTATTTTACACGCTGTTCTGCTTTCACTCTTTTCAAAGACCATTGTCTTTGATTTGCTGGCATTCATCCTAAGTCCATTCTCTATACATCCTTCATATACCATACTTACAAGATACTGTATCTCTTCCATACTTTCTGCTAATAGAACTTTATCGTCTGCATACATCAAATCTCGCATCATTACGGTAGGTACTCAATTTCAGACCCTTGCTTTCATCCATAAGGGCTCTTATGCAGAAATCAATGTACAAGTTAAAGAGCCATGGAGATAGCACGCACCCTTCTGCATTTTATTTTATTTAATATAAATTAGATACATACTTTAATACAAAATAACATTATAATAATGAACATCTTGTAATCAAATATTACAGATTTATTCAACGCTCGGTTGAGATCGGATCTCATGTTCAAGGGAGTAGCATAGTCTTGTCTTCATTTATTTATATTCAACGCAATCCTAGCTTCATTTGTATGACAATAATTACATTATATGCATGTACATACACACAAATACATACATAGACATATATACATACACACATACATATATCTACATTCAAAATTTAACAATATTTATTAAGTACCTACCTACAAGTCATTATTTATTTATTTTAATTTTATTTTTATACTATCTTGATATTTATAACATTATTTATAAATACTACCCCGACTATATTAGTTGGTATGATTAGAGTTATATACATATGTAGGTATATCTTAACAGGTAATAATTTATTGAACTAAGTGTAGGTATTCTGTTTTCTTCTCAATTCATCTGGAAGGCCATTGAATTGTTGTAAAATTGTGTTGGGCTGCATTTTTGTTGTTGTTTCATTCAAGTCGACCCTTGTGGCTCAGTAGGTTAGTATCTGACTGCTGATATAAGGGTCCCGGGTTCGATTCCCGGTGGAGACACAGTTTTTAATTGTGTTTTCAGTCTGGATCTGTGAGACGATTAATATCGTAAGTCTCTAGAATGTGGCAACTTGTTATTGGGTGCGTGTTAAATATATTTGACATACTACCTGTTAGTTGCCCGAGAAGTAATATAAAATATAATAAAATAAAGTGTTCTATGAAGGGGACGAGTAGTATCTATGTTGGGAGCGGGTGGTGGTGATGCCAGCGTATTATACTTGTGGTTTCTATTGCAAACTTACAAATAATTCATGATTCTATCAAAAAATGTATAATGTCTATAGACACATTAGTATATATTTATTAAGTATCATGCCAACCAGATAGCGTTTATTTTGGACACCCATTTTTCAAGAAGTGGGTATCTAGATAGTAGGTACCTACTTCGTCTTGTTTATGTATGCAAGTCTATATGGATCGTATGTAGGTATGTGTATAATTATTATTATAACAGCTCAGACAATAATGTATTTAGTATACAAGTCTCTTCTGCCGATGCTAATATTGTTATTTTACCCGTTAGATAGTGTGTATACTTATTTATAATGTAGGTATATCGAGCAACGACTGACTATCTTCAATCAACTGAATCCATACAAACTACACTCATTAGAAACAATAGCACTCACTAGTCAGCGCGGGGAGCAATGTACCGTACAAACTAACTTATCAAGTTCATGCATTATTTTAAATTAATATCGCATTATACTATGGAAGACACCTAATATTATGTCTATCTATACTTTGCTATATATAACTTAACAAGTTGGTTGTAAGCCGCACGATAGACAATGGTGTTGTGGTAGGTAAATGTACCAGAAGTAGTTTAATTTTGAATACAGTTTTTATTTTGAGAATAAATACTATCGATTGCGATCAAAAGTCTTTGAAATGTGGCAACTAGTTATTGGGTGCATGTTAAATTAAACTTTGAAGAAGCATACAAATCAGTAACACGGAGCAGAGATTAGTTTTCATACAGTATAATCTATAAACTGCGTCCATCAAAGATTCAGTAATACAAATGAATATCAGGGTCGGATTGGAAATCAAATAGGTATGTATAACTTATAGTTTAAAACAATTTACAATTACAGAAGCAATAGGAATTTATTAGGTACTATAGAAAGAAAAATGATAAAAAAAACATATCTGATATGAAAATATTAAGTAGGAACGTTTACAATTTTTAAACGGAATTATTAAATAAGTTGATTGCGTGAGTGATTTCAGGATTCAAAATAATTTTACAAAAACCGGTATTTTTTATTTTGTAGATCAATATGAAACTAAGTTTAATTTTGAATATATTGATTCAAAATATTTAATTATGTTAATATTTAAAAAAAATGAATATGTCCTTGTTAAACAAGTACATATACATCTTCCTACGTTCCCTAAAATAAGCAAATAAATGCTTGTGCTTAGGTGAACGAAATCGGTCGAGGCAGGAACTCGCGGCTACTGGATTACTAGCCCAGCGCGGTAACCGCTCTGCCACCGACCCATCTATATGATGGTTGTTTTATTTCTAAATCAGACGTATGAGTGTCAAAAGATAACTAAGCACCAATCCAAAAATCACAATTTTTGCAAATAAAATAAACACACAAAAATTATTAACAACTTAAGAAGAATAAAAATTTAGTAAATGTTATTAAACCTAAAAAAAATATTTAAAAACGTTATTAAACTAAACGAATTCATTTTTCGAAAAAGTACTTGATCAATTGTACCTATTGTCATGATTTACATATTTTTAAATTCTATTTTATTTATATTTTATATTTTTTTAATATTCAGCATATAAAGGTCATACCTAGTAAAGCAGTGCTTATAGCCTACATGCTTGCATGCAGTGCTTAAGTATAAAATAAATTCCTGTAGTGTAGGAATAAAATTAAATTGTCATTATTTAAATTTAATTAGGTACCTACATATTATATACCTGTGTCGCATCAGACTATAGGACACTGCCTTAGTAGTAGTCAGCTCTACATACATAATACACGTCAGGGATAATCCTTCATGTGCTTGTGGGGAGGAAGTCGAGACCCTAGACCATTTGTTTTTTGAATGCCCAATTCACACCGAACACGACTTATCTATACCTACACTTAATACTCCATTACCAATCAATATGTCACATCTTCTGTCATTAAATTCCCTGCACATTTATTTCCACATACCTACCATTTTTTTTCGCCTTAATGGATTCGATCTATAATGTAATACCTTCAAGTCTCAAAATAATTTAATAACATTTTTATATTGGCAGCAATCATCGTAGTGATTGGGTGGAATGTCACTTAAGCTACAAAAAGAATTAGAATAAGAACTTGTTAAAAAAAGTTTAAAATGTTAACACGAATGTAAAGTCGAAGGCTAGACAGAGAATTTCCAAGTTCGTGTCTGTGTATTGTCGTGTGTTTTAGATATTCGAAATATTATTTGCGATTGAAAATCGGCGCGTCGCGATTAATGACGGGCAACAAGATCAGAGTGGAATGTGCAAATGAATTGAGATGTGACTTCCTTGCAACGGCATCTGCCAGACATTCTTCATCATATCGATACACCAACCTATTGGTCGGAACTCCATCGTTGCTCGATGCAAAGGTACCTAACTACCCTATTTTTATAAAAATAATGGAATAAAATATTACATGTTCTTGAAACCAGACTTGAAATTATGGTGCAGGTTTTTGTGTTTTCATATAATTAAAAATTGATTAAATATTTTAATTTTAATTAATTGGAGTTTGTATATTTAAAAATTTGAATATCTACCTAATTTAATGTATTGGGTTTTGATTTAAGTAAATACAAAACATTGGAATATTGTTATTCTACAATTATTAAGACATGGTATTGTATAGCTCTTAACAAACTTATAAACCTGAATTTACCACTTATAAAACCAACAAACACTTATAAAACTACAAACTTATAAAACCAAAATAAAGGTAAATGGTTAAAAAAACAGGATTTTTTTCAATGTTTGCTTTTTATATTAATATTCTAATTAAAATAAAACATAATATATTTTACTGATTGTCTTTCACTTATATTCCACTTTGAAAATCATCATTTTGTCGATACTCTTCTAAGAGCGATACCGTTAAATGGAAGTGGTATGACATAGTGGTATGAGTTGAAAATCCGATTTAAGATTAGGAAAATAAAAAAGTGAAATTATCTTTATGAAATATTGAATGACGAAAAAATGAGGAGACAGCATCTAATGCCAAGAAATGAATGCGTAGAATTTGGTGTCTGTCTACCGCGTAATCTACATATGTAGGTACATCTAAATGCCGTTGAATCTCATTTCTCACTATACTATTATTTGCCTTACAAATAATTTACTGAATGTCCGATATCATTATTGTGTCTATGGTCACACTATCGGCCCGATATCGATTGTATATTTAGATTTCGATTGGATACAAATATTAGATGAAGATGTTACTTCATTGCTCCGCATGACTCAATGTGGAATGATCGATTCTTTTGACTTGATTGTGGAGCTGATCAAGCATAAACTTCTCATCATAAAGATCAGGTTTTTTTAAAATGGAAATGTCGCTTTATTAGCTCTTCTGGTACAATCATAAATTTTGGAATTCGGTTAAAAAAATAAGAAGAAGCGAATTAATTTTGTACAGCGAAAAAGGTCTGATGTAAAATGAGAACAGATTTTCTGTACGATTGTAATATTTTGGGTCGATTACCCCTTTTCATAGAATGGACCATTATTTTTGTTTGCGGAGTTTTCAGTTAATGTAAGTTAGTTTGAAAACGTGCATAGCAAATAATTATTAATTGATTATTTACGTCTATAATATCGGAGACGAAGGAATCTCTTGACATTAGGTACTATCCGATATTGCTAAAGTGTGTTTTGATTTTAGAGTTAAATTGGTTTGTAAAGATTCATTAAATAGATCTGCAACAAATGTTGTTAAATTGGTGTAAAATAACATGGCTGTAATATCTAGTTATCATCATGTTTTAATTTACAATTAAAAAAATCGACAACTTTCAAGATAGAACAGATTGAAAGAAATATAGGTATAACTAATTGTAATACAAGTAATAAGTACAAAATAAATATCTAGTTTTGGTTTATTGAAAGTTTTCCTTATTATTTAAAAGAATAACTTAATCTTTTAAATACCAATTATAAAAAGAAGGACAAACATAATTAAATCCTTTGAATAACTAAGTACCAATCATAAATTTACATTTAAATTAAAATAAAATCGATACGTTTTTGATTCCACAAACGATGTACTTAGAGCAAAAAAAAATCCAAATGTAGAATGTACATTCTTATGAAGAATCAAAAACACTTTTTATATTTTTAATTAAATGTGAAATGATTCTACCAAATAAATAATCGCTAAATAAATATTTTGACAAATACATGGAAAAGGTTGGTAGGTGCTACGTTATATGAAGTTAAACATATGAGGTAATTTATGTATGTAATTTGCCATACGATATTGACACAATAATCTTCGAGGCCAAACTTGTAGTTTTCATTCAATCTTGACATGTGACACGTTATGAGTTCGATGCAAAAAATGATTAAATATTAGGAGACAGGAGTGAAGTCAAAAAAATAGATCAATACGATCGATTTTGTAATAAAGAAGAACATATAATATTATCAATTAGGAGATGCCCAAACGCGGACATAATGTGTGGTCAATAAAGTAGATCAACAATATTGGTGTAGATATTATGGTGCAATTCACCTGGGAAACTTGTCTTACTTGACGATGAACTAAATCGAGTGTTCTTAAAGGAAAGATCCTCAAACGTGAAGGAAAGGAAAAGCGAAGAAGGACGGAAGACATGAGGGAGTGTGAAGGAGATCTATGTGGTCTGTGTTCTTATCTGTAGTTTTTATGTCAAAACCATCGACATGTATCTTACATGGGCAATAATCGCACTGGATAATGTAACGAGACTCGCAAAATGATCGTTAAATCTCTTAACGATAATGTCCCTGTCCTGGCCCACGCCACTAAACTCCCCCCGCCTCCACATTCCCCCACATACCTCTCCGCGCCCCATAACCGTCGGAACTGCAGAGACAGAGTTAACTGTCAATGTGACCAGTGGGGTATAAACAATAGGTATCTAAGTACTACAAAATTATCCACAAAAAATACATAGTTACATACTATTGTCATATCTTTATTCAGACAAGCAGGGCTTCTCATGAAGTTGAAAACAAAATTTAGATCAGCTTCAGACTTTAGCAAACTTTGAGGTTAAATTACTTAATTGTATAATAATATTAATTTATACAACAATTAATGACAATATCATACTAAACGTTGATTAAAAATTAGATGAAAGATTAATATTGGATTATGATAGAGTACTGGTGGAAGAAGAATGGTTGGAAGACCGCGGCTTCGATGGGAGGATGAAGTTGGAAGGATTGCTTCCCAATTACTGCAAGTGCCGGACAGTTGGAGAGTTGCTGCAGACGATAAAAGAAGCTGGAGGCGAAGACTGACGGAGGTCAAGGCTCGATATGGGCTGTAGCGCCATTGAAGAAAAAACTGATTTATACATTTATTATATATTTTAAGATTAAGGCAAGAAAGGAACGTTTTAATTACATCCATTCATAGTTCCATATTTGTTTCTTCTTTCGTGTTTTTCAAAATTTCATCTACGCCAACATTTCCATAGTCGACCTTTACATTTTATGTTCCACTCATTATTATTAAATTTATTTGTTATTTTATTCTTCCATGTGTCCTTAACAACACGTGATTTCATTCTACAGCGTTAAATACATACCTACTTAACTTTATTAGGATTTTTTTAAAATTATAATAGTTAAACACACCAATAAACCAAAGTAAATATATAAAAATACATACTGTTACTTTGTATAAACCACGAATTTTACGTATTTACGATCGAAAGTTTTCGAAGCTAACCGCTTCTTCCTCCGGACTAAGCGGTTAGCTTCGAAAAAGTTACTGTATATATTTTTATTTATTTAAAATTTTAAATTGTGCCACAAAGTATTGGTTACATCATATGAAGATAAAAAAGTACCTACTTACTAAAGGTATTTAGGTAAAATATTCGTTAAATATCTTGAACGAGCTTCCGTTTGCGCACAGTGTAAATTTGTGTCTTTTTGTTTCGTTGAGTTACGTGCAAATATTGCCCCCCTTCTCGGCTAAAAGTTCAAGTTATTTGGCGACAACTATATTCATAGATACCTGCTAGTTCTTGTTATTGTATAATTTTTATTATATCAATAGATAACTACATATATCTTTATTGAAGAATGTTTAAAAAATATAATAATTGAAATGGATATAAAATTTGAAAATATTATGTGTAGGTATCAATTACTGTTTGGTCATGTTTATTGTTAAGTTAATATTTTTGATAATAATCTGTAAACATTATTTACCAACGGTGCTAGTGCAGGGTTAAACTTTATGTAAGTATTAAATGAAATAACATTGGTTGCGGAGGTGCTAGTAACAATCCTTTATTCAAAGATTAGCGCTGGTAATTGAAAATTCAAAGTAATTGCTGAAGACTATTTTAGATAAAATTATAATTGAAGACATGGAGAAACGAGTAGTAGAAAATAATATTAGGAAGTATGCGTTGCATATACAGTATAGTACTGTAGCGGGTGCAACCAGCCGAGTTGACCACCCACTTCAAGGAGTAGGGGGACGTCAGCCGGCTATTTAAGATCCTGCACATCACGTTCCCGTCGTTCAGTTTAACCAAGGCCAGCGGTAGATCGTCACTCTGCTCGACTCACATTTCGATTCCGCGCATTCATCGATCTATTTTATTTAAATTATTTAATAGTCAATTATTGAAGTATATACCAATCTTGAATTATAATTAGAGTCAAACTATCAAATAAACACGTAAGTCAAATTCAAACTATTTTAATACCTGTCTGTAATATCAATTAATTTATATTTCATATGATAAATTTATAAATGTTTTATGGTGTGGCGTGGGTACCTCATTCTGCTGTGTAACGTTCTTTAATTAGCTTGCAACTAATTACCGAGTTACGCACGGCAGGATCGAGTACACACGCGACATCATTTCGCGTTGGATTTGGGGAACAGGCGACAGGTTATCACCTAGTGCCTTTCTAGACCGGAGCACCCTTCTGTAAATAAATAAATTAACATTAAAATCCAATTCCCAACCTAGCGCGAAAACTGGTGACCACCGAGCGTGCAGAACAGGTATATTTGTTGTGTAAAGATAATATTTGTAAAATAGTGTGTAAAACTGGTAAAGCCCCATCTCTGTTGCAATTTTGTCGATTTAAATTTATATTGAGCACATGACATCAAATTTGTGATAATAATTTTTTTTTGTGTAACAAACGATAATCTGTTATCAGGAACAAATTATAATATTCGTTCAATGACAATTATCTAGTCACTTTGCACATTCTAAACTCATACGACAGAGATTAAAATTTTATTGAATAATAATTATTTCGGTTATTGGACCTGGTTAGACTGAACCCTACGCAGTAAAACATACGCAGTAATAGTATGTTATCCCTAATTGTTATAAACCATTAAAAAAAACACTTTTATAACGAAATTATAAGTATTATAATTAGTTATATTGTCGTATTCAAAACTAAAATATCGAAACTGGTATTGAATAAATATATGCTAAATAAATACCTACCAAAAATTGAAAAATATTTCCCTATGTTAATTGTAAAAATATATAATAATGTGTATTTATTTTTTTTTCATGAGCTAATACTACGCTAAAACGGACAAAAAAACTACCAAACGGAGGTAAAATAACGGAAGGAATACCAAAAAACTAAAGGAGATTTAAAAAAGATAAAAATATAAAAATAAAGAACCTAAAGAAGCATGTATTATGCGCAAAAACAGCACGCATAAAAAGATAAGTAAAAACCACATTTTATTATTTAAAAAAGCCAAAGTAAATTCATTTGCAGTAACATAAAATCATTGCAGAAATAAAAATAAAATATCTATCTAAAAATTCACGTAAAATCCTTATTTTTAAATACCTACAAGACAAATTATTAACCTGTAAAGTAAATACGTAGGTAAATAAATTTTAGTATTATTGCTTAAAAATAACGCATAAATGTTACACGGAATGTAAAATAAAATTATTGTCTAAAAAATGTCACAAAAAAACTTGTTTACCATGACGCGCACATTTTTATCGCGATAATAAAAACATGTAACAAAATTAACCAAAAATATAATTTTTAATATTATTTTGCGGTAGTAAAAATATATTCAAAAAAAAATATCCTGTAAAAAATTACAATAATAATATCTTCCCGAACATCAATCGGAATACATTATCTGATACCTACTTATGAAATAGGTAGAATCCTATAGTGTAAACTTAAAATATGTAACCGAGGTAATAATAATAAAAATATTCTCCACGAAAAAAATCACGAAATCGAAGCTCGAAACGAAACATTAAATATATTCGAAGTACATACAATAATCATATTCCATTGAGCGTACAGTGCCGTGCACATTTGAAACAAAAAATAAGAAAGATAATAAATGTAAATGTAACAAAAATATTTATTTTAAAATAAAATAGAAATATTATATCGAATAATAATAAAGTACGAACGCAGTCATATTAACAAAAGTATAAAAAAACGAATATTAAATACGAAATCATAACATAATTTAATAATCTATAGAAATATCGAGTAAACATCATCGAAAAATATATTCCACTCCGCGATACTGTACACCGAGACAATACCGGGTACGTGGGCGTAAATACGAAATACCAAAATCTAACACCGCGACGAATCACGCATGAATCTAGGACTATTCGCCACCAACATTTGTTAGCCAGCGAAACGTAATATAATATATCTCATTGATAATATATACATAACTTGTACTTTTATTTCAGATTAAAAACGTTTAAACATTTATTCATTTTAAATTATTAAATCAAATATACATTTAAATTTAATAAAAAATTATATCCTATTTAAAAACAAAGCATTTAAATACTTTACGCTGAATATATTAAATAAAAAATAAATTATTTTTTTAAATTTTTTTTAAATATAGTTACCTAATCACAATAACAACAAACATATATACGTATAGGAACGTCCACAAACAAGAGACCTTATAAGCATCGAACAAAAATAAACTCTAGAAATATTTACAATTTACAATTCATACAATTAAAACAAAGCAACTTCAATTATAATATACTGATAATATCATAATAAATAAAACACAAAAAATTATATTTTAGTTTAAAACAACTATAAAAATATTTTTATTTTTTATTTTCTTAAAAAAAATAGTTATAATATTTTTTTTATTTTTATTTTTATTTATATTTATAAACTGTAATACAACTTGAAGAATATAACTCACATCAAATGTTATACGATAAAATGAACATCATGGACAAAGAAAATACAGAACAATCGTCACAAGACCAAGCAACCGAAATTTATTCAACAAACATCAAATTGCCAAGCGTATGGAGACATCAGATACAATTATGGTTTTTCACCATAGAAGCCCAATTTTCAAACGCAAGAATAACTAAGGATGAATCCAAATATAATCATGTATTAGCCGCATTAGATCCAGAAACCATGTCATGCGTCGCTGACGTCATACAATTTCCGCCAAGTATGGATAAATACAAAAACCTCAAACTCACACTTCTGAACCGTCTACAAGAGTCTGAAGAGGGAAGACTCACCCAATTACTCCATGGAATACAATTAGGAGACAAGACACCATCAGAACTATTGCGAAGGATGAAAAGCCTAGCTGGACCAACATTAAATAACAACACGTTAATTACAAGATTATGGATAGAACGACTACCTCATCGTATACAAGAAATAATTTCAGCCATTAATACAGATGACGTCACAGTACTAGCCACAACAGCAGACAGAATAATGGAAGTCAACAGTAGAACTGACGTTCAAGCAGTAAACCTACCATCAACTTCTTCATTGAGCAACACAGCAACAAGCAACCAAAGCACAGTAAACCTACTTTGTACAATGCAGCAACAAATACAAATGCTAACCGACAAAATAATGGGACTTGAAATTCAACAGAGGCAATCAAGACCATCCTACAGAAATAATCAACGCGACCATTCAAGATCAAGATCCACAAGCCCAAATAGATATCAAAAATATAATAATAATTATAATCGGCAAAACAAACGCAATTTTAAATACAATTATAATAACAATAACTTCCAACAAATGTCAAATAATAATAATAATAACAACTACCAGCAAACGCGTAATAATAATAACGATAACGTCAAGCCGCTGGATATATGTATACCACATCAAAAATATGGAAGTCAAGCAAAATACTGTCGACAGCCTTGCACCTATAACCATCCGGAAAACTAAAAATGCGACAGGTGTGTGAGACAACACCGTCGCAAATGAAGCATCGTCTCTTTCTACCAGATATAATCACGGGCGTGCAATACCTTATCGACACAGGAGCCGAAATAAGCATCATACCAAGATACCTAAAAAACGACAAGGCAACCATCGCTACAGACAGTATCATCACTCCTATTTACGCAGCAAATGGAACAATAATACCTTCATATGGACACCGAATTATCAACTTAAATCTCGGATTACGCCGGAATCACAAATGGAAATTTATAGTCGCCGACGTAACCAAGCCGATCATAGGGGCAGATTTCTTAACCAATTATGATATATTGGTGGACTTAAAAAGAAAATTACTCATTGATAAAAAAACAGGGTTGACAAGCAAAGGAACCGTCTATAGAACAAGTGTTATAGACATAGCAACAGTACAGTCAACATCAAAATTCCAAAAAATTATACGAAAATACCCAAGTTTAACAAGAGCAGATATGGCACAAAAAGGATCAAAAACAAATATTACTCATCACATTCAAACCAGAGGACCACCCGTCACAACCAAAATGAGAAGGCTCAACCCATTACAATTAGAAATAGCAAAAAAGGAATTCGCATATATGATCGAACAGGGAATATGTCGCCCTTCGAAAAGCAATTGGTCAAGCCCTTTGCATATGGTAAAAAAGCCAGATGGAAATTATAGAATGTGTGGAGATTACCGACGCCTAAATTCAATAACAAAACCGGACAAGTACCCGATTCCACAACTTCAAGACTTCTCACATAAACTACACGATGCAAAAATATTCACTAAAATAGACCTCTCAAGAGCATATAACCAAATAAACATGGAAGAAGAAGACATCCAAAAAACCGCCCTACTAACGCCATTTGGACTGTATGAATTCACGAAAATGCCACCAGGACTGTCCAACGCCGCACAAACATTTCAACGACATCTACATAACATAACAAGGGACCTAGAATACGTCTTCACGTACATTGATGACATTCTGGTCGCCTCCAGAAACATAAACGAGCATGAGAAGCATCTCGACAAACTTTTCGAAAGATTATCCGAAAACGGATTAATTATCAACCAGGATAAATGCAAATTCGGCGTAGAAGAAGTACACTTTTTGGGTTACCGAATCAACAAAAACGGAAGTACACCAATACCAGAAAAAGTGGAAGCAATAATAAAAATTGAACCCCCAAAGGACGCAAAAGGACTCCGACGTTTCATGGGCATGCTAAATTTTTATAGAAAATTTTTGCCAAACGCAGCCGAAACGCAAAAAATATTATTCGACCAATTAAAAGGGTACACCAAAAATGATAAAAGAAAACTACAATGGACAACTGAATTAAAAAAAGCGTTCGACAAATGTAAGCAAGATTTGACACAAGCCGCACTACTCGTACACATAAACTCCTCGGCAGAGATAGCAATAATGGTCGACGCATCAGATCACGCCATGGGCGCAGCACTTCAACAAAAAACGGATAACAGCTGGCAACCTATATCATTTTTCTCCAGAAAATTTAATAGCGCACAAGAAAAGTACAGTACGTATGACCGAGAACTCACCGCCATCTACGAGGCGATTAAATATTTCAGACCACAAATAGAAGGAAGAAACTTTGTAATAATCACCGACCACAAACCGTTAATTTTCGCCTTTAATAAAATCAAGCTCAACTCTCCTAGACAAGAAAGACAGCTGGATTATATAAGTCAATTCACCACGCGCATCAAACACATATCAGGCGAAGAAAACATAGTCGCAGATACTCTATCAAGAATCGAAGAGATAGAAATAACATCAAACATCGACTATATTAAAATGGCAAGAGAACAACTCACAGACAAAGAGCTCAAGAAAATGCAGGAAAATTCATCTCTATCACTAAAGAAAATCTCAATACCTAACACTAACAAAATGTTATGGTGTGACATCTCAACCAACACGTTACGACCATATGTACCAATCACAATGCGAGAAGAAGTAATACTATCAGTACATAAATTAAGTCATCCCGGAGTAAAAACAACATCAAAGTTATTAAAACATAAATATATTTGGCCCAACATTGACAAAACAGTAAAAAATGTCGTGAACAACTGCATCGAATGCCAAACTTCGAAAATTCATCGCCACACTGTAACACCTTTGAAACAATACAAACAAGTATCATTGGACAGACTCAAACCAGCATTCTTCCTGAACGAGAACACAGACTACGGCGTAGAACCAAGCAGTAGACACACCACCTCTACAGAACAGAGATGGACGTCCACGCCACAGACGCACCAAGCCACTACGCCAGATGACACTTCAGATGACACTTCAGATGACACTCCAGATGCCACCCCAGAACGGCAACCACATACAACCACTAGAGCCGGAAGACGAGTATATTTCCCGGAGCGATTCACCAGCTACAAATATTTCTAAGCTGAGTAATTTTTAATCATTTTTATAACCTGAATAATTTCTATTTTTAATTTTTGTATAATTGTAATATGTATTCAATATAGATAAAAAATTTGGTCAATATGCAACTAATATTTGAATATAAAATCTTATAAAATTCCAACTTGACCAAATCAAAATAAGAAAATGCTGTATAATAAGAAAATGCTGTATACTAAGAAAATGCTGTATAGAAATGTAAATTTAATTGTAATTTTATCTTCTTGTTCAAATTACAGTACATATAAAAAAGTACATTGAACAAGTTAATATAAACAATATTTTTTTTTAGAAATGTATAAGTATAGAAATAAGAACATGATAAATATATGACCTCTAAATTTTTATTAGTAAAATAAACTGCTATATATATATATGTAATGCCATTTCAGGTAAACAATATAAAATTCTTTGTAAAAAAAAAAAAACATATGTCATTGTTACAGACAATCAGAGGAAATGCTGAGGAACGGACCAGGGTGGCGCTATCCAGCTGGCAGGGGGGTGATGTAGCGGGTGCAACCAGCCGAGTTGACCACCCACTTCAAGGAGTAGGGGGACGTCAGCCGGCTATTTAAGATCCTGCACATCACGTTCCCGTCGTTCAGTTTAACCAAGGCCAGCGGTAGATCGTCACTCTGCTCGACTCACATTTCGATTCCGCGCATTCATCGATCTATTTTATTTAAATTATTTAATAGTCAATTATTGAAGTATATACCAATCTTGAATTATAATTAGAGTCAAACTATCAAATAAACACGTAAGTCAAATTCAAACTATTTTAATACCTGTCTGTAATATCAATTAATTTATATTTCATATGATAAATTTATAAATGTTTTATGGTGTGGCGTGGGTACCTCATTCTGCTGTGTAACGTTCTTTAATTAGCTTGCAACTAATTACCGAGTTACGCATGGCAGGATCGAGTACACACGCGACATCATTTCGCGTTGGATTTGGGGAACAGGCGACAGGTTATCACCTAGTGCCTTTCTAGACCGGAGCACCCTTCTGTAAATAAATAAATTAACATTAAAATCCAATTCCCAACCTAGCGCGAAAGTACCTTTGAAAACTTTCATGCCTACTTTCAATTAAATAGTAAATACAACTAATGAAACGGATTAATGTGTTTCCAATCGTACAATTTGAATCAATAGGTTTGTTACTTTGGTTTGATAGGAAGAGATTTCCATGGAAATTTACTTGCCATTGTGTTATATAGATACATTAATATGACAAATAAACAATGCAAAAATATCGCTATTCAAGCCTCCACCCCGAAATTGGCCACTTTTCACAAAGCTGGAATTTTCACTGACAAAAAAACATTGCACGAAGGTTAGCTCATGGAGTTTTTGGATTACACTTAAAATAAGAGTTTGTCAGGTTGTTTGTGTAATAATACAAACAACCTGACAAACAGATAAAGGTAAAGTATGGAATATTCGTTACTGATATATAGGATACCATACCTCCCAGAAAGTATCTAAGTATAGCAATTGTAAGACGTATCACCCTCTGTATATCGATTTTTACAATGGCATTAGTAAAAGGCAATATAACGAATTGGACACGGGGTGGTATGAAATTTAACCTGCGAAATAGGTAGACAGGAAGATTGGTAAGTATAGCATTTAGTTTTATTGCCAACAGAGAGTAGTGCAGTGTATGTAGGTAGGTATGAAAGAGATCACCAAGGGTAATATTCTGACTGAGAGGGTCAAGTTAAAGATTCGTTCCGCACTAACGGAATATAATAATTTGATATTGGCTATTTCATATTATAATTTTGTATTGGAAATATAACCATATTATTTTATTTATGTCGTATCTTCACGCGGATTTATTTATGGCAATGAATATTTTGTAACTTTAATGTTATTTATTTCAATACTTTATTCATTTACGTAACGGACTTATCGTGTAATTTAAATCTGACACACTTAATAATTCTGATTTCTAGATTATCAGCCTTCGTAATGGAAGGACAACTAGGAGGACAAAGGACACCTCACAGGAGGAGTAATTATTTCAGACCACATACATAGGTCTTTCACAATATAAAAGAAACATGACTGGATCTAAGGCATGCATGGCGCACAACACGTCATCAATAGGTAATAATAATGTATTTGTTTGAGGTTGTGAATAATATAACTTCATTTTCCTTAGTAAAGATTTCCCTTCCATCTGCATGTATGATTTTTTTTAATTTATGCTGCATTATATTTTGAAATTATGTGCTTCAAATGCACCATTTAAACCTACGGTGGATCCTGGTCTGCCCCCCTAGACAACGTGTCATTTAGCTCAAGAAAAGAAACAAGAAAATATAATTCAATGTATGGAAGTGACAGTTGTCACATGACTGGCAACTGTCACTTCCATACATTGAGTTATCTTTTCTTCTTTCTTTTCTTGAGCTAAATAACACTTTGTCTAAAGGGGGGGGGGGGGGGCGAAAAAGAGAAGAAGATTTATAGTTAAGTACGTCATATTGACAAACGCATCGACTGATAGAATACATTCTATATTATCCTCGTTGATAATCTGATAGATTACATTATATGTGATATTCGTTAATATAATCTGGGGGGCAAGTCTGGTTCAATCGGCGAAATCAAAACCCTCACAATTAGCCATATCATGGATATAATTTTTATATGGAGTTCTGTAATATTTTTAGATGTCATAGAACTCCATACGATAATTATATCCATGGTATGGGTAATCACTAGGATTTTGATTTCACCGGTCGAACCAGACTTGCCCCCCTGATTTGATTTTCGTTGATAATATGATAGAATACATTTTATGTGATCCTCTTTGATAATCTGATTGTATACCTACATTTTTTTTTATTTTTTTTTATTTATAATAAACATGACATTTTACATACAGAGGTTTGACAACAGTAATAAAGGTACATATATAAAAAAAAGATTAAATGCTATACATATTTCAGACAGAGACAATGGATAGATACACATACACATCCAAACCATTGACACTCTCTTGCGCTTTGCTGTCAATTAGCGAATTGCTCTCCAATATGCTAGGGATAATCCCTGTGTTATATTGGATGCAGTCTTTGGTTGTGTAAATTAAACAACATTATTTTAAAGTGGATTCAGCACAATTGTTCATACACTACCTAACATACATCCACAGGCACTCTCCATACTCACGTAATATACTGGACCATAAACATACACACACACATCACACATACACACACACACATACAGTAAACAAAAAGCAAGTCATAAGAAATGAGAAAAATGTTATTGTGGTGGATTACATTATGGTGGATTACATTGTGGTGGATTACATTACATTATATGTGATATTCGCTGATATAATCTGATTGATTTCATTCTATGTGATTCTCGTTGATAACCTGATATAATATCCACCTTCCAATTCACCGCACCAATTACGCACAAAACATGACTATTCATAGAATGTGCGATACACACAATAACAGATTTCAAGAGTTTGACATCTTCCACCTCAGCTCCACAACATTCAAATACTCCATACAAAAGAAGATCAATAACCACTTATTATAGGAAACCTTGACGGCATTTATTCTCTTTTTTCTTTTTTCCTTTTAGTTCAATATTATGTTTTAAATCATTGTTAACTTGAAATGTTGCTCTTACCTACATACCAACCTATGATCATATTTTATTTTTTTATTTTTTGCAAACTTGTATTATTTTATGTCAATCATAACGACAAAATGTAATAGGCCTTAATACTTGATGTTACTATTGTATTGTACTATGTCTTAACGCTGTTTTTTGTCCAACTTTAACATAAATAAATAAATAAATAAATAAATATATTATAGGAATGTAATCCACGTTGATAATTTGATCTTAAATGTTGAAAAATTACTAAATCGTAACTCTTCACTTTGATAGTACCTATAGATACCTACTATCAAACTTCTTGAGCCTTTTCGCCGTGGAGGAGGACGAACAAGCAAAAATACACAAATTTGCGATCTGCGCATCCACGTGACTTGTTCAAGTTGTTTTATTATAGCTATATTGATGAAAAAAAAACAACAACAAAAAAAACAGTAGGTATACTAACAGATAACACGATAACAGATTTGAGTAGAATTGGGTATTAGTATAATGCTCATACACATGATAGGTATAGGAAGGTGGGATATGTACGTAGGTAGGTGAGTGTGTACCTATATTATATTTGATTAGGGATTATGACAGGGGTGTCTAATGAGCGCACGCGCTCGGTGTCGGGTGTCCGGTAAGCCGGTAGCGGCTGGGCGCCCCACGACACTACACCGGGCGCTAAATGCTAAAAGGCTAATAAGCCAACCTTACCTATATATTATATTATATTATAACAATACATAGGTAGGTAACTACCCACATAATATACGCTCATACATTGCGCATCAACAAATTCTATAAGAAAACAGATATTTGCAACTCCACATTTCATTACTAAGATTATCGTAGGGACCTACTTATGTAATATATGTACTTGCAGAGTACTTACGGGGCCATATAAACCTAAACACATCAATTTCAAATCAAATCCCTCAAGTATGTTAAACAGTGTGTTTCTAGAAAAAAAAGTATTAGTCTTTTCAACATTTCTCTAGTGAATGTTCGTCACACAATTTTAAAATTCAGCCTAAATTCCCATAGATAAATGATTAAAAATATACTTTTTTACAGCATTTTTGTTAAATTACTCCATAACCATGTGTCTTAGAGAAATAAATCTTTTATACGCTTAAAGAGTGCATAAAATCAAAGTAAATGACCGATAAATTTTTTTCATTTCAACTAAGGTTTGTTCTTAAAATGCAAGAAATCAACAAATTTGGGGTTTCCGATAATTTAAATCACCTATAAACCTTTTTTAACGCACGCGATATTTACACTTACTAACGCGTAACTTAATAGTGCATTGGGCGGTTTTAATATATCATGTTTTCAGTCACTAAGTTTAGCGTTATATGTCCTCTTAATATATGAACCTACTTGCAGAGTACCTACTTAATATACATAGGTATGTACTTGCAAGTTAAAAATATTTTTATTTTTTATTTTTATTATAAAATTAATACTAAGTAGATTCGTATTAATAACTAAATTCTAGGGCTAAAGACCCTAAAGCTGAATCGATTAATACGGTTTGTTCAAAAAGTGTATCTATAGGTAGGTACCCACATATTATAATATTTTTTATACGAAATTCGTTAATTTTAATTTTAAAAATTGGATGGTTAGCAATAATTAGATTACAACAAACTTGCTTGTAATATACATACCTTATTCTATGAACTGATTTGCGCCCGAGTAAGCTATATTTTTATGTACATAGGTAGGTACATACGTATTCTTCAATAACTGAATAATTAAAAAAA
Source organism: Molanna angustata (assembly GCA_963576475.1). Classification (NCBI taxonomy): domain Eukaryota; kingdom Metazoa; phylum Arthropoda; class Insecta; order Trichoptera; family Molannidae; genus Molanna; species Molanna angustata. The sequence continues at coordinate 11,533,609 of OY754968.1, forward strand.
AATGTTCAATACTGAATTATATTTTTGTACAGTAACGAAAATATAATTCAGTATTATATTTTCGTACAGTAACTGAATTTATAAATATTTGGTTCATCATAGCGAGGGATGCGTGCCAGGATAGAAAAATGTGGCGTTCGGTTCTCTCTGCCTACCCCGCAAGGGACATGGCGTGATGGTATGTATGTATGTATGTATGGTTCATCATAAAATTTAGAAATTTCGTAAGAAGTTGTCATTTAACATTTTCTAGAAGAAGAATAACCCACAGAAAGACGGAAGCCATCAAGAAGGCCTGAAATGTCTCCCAAAAAAGATGCACAAGACAGAGCTAAGAAAAAAAGCAGACACCACCACAATGATCATTGCCAGGGAGAAGAAAATGAAACAAATTAATAGCAACCTCCATTAATTTAATGGAATTACCTATTCTTCGTATGAAATGTTTATAAAGAAATAATTGAAACTTTTCCTACTTAATCTATAAAATTATAATCGAGGTAAAATTATTCGACAAAAAATTACAAAAAAGGTTGTGGAAACCTGATTCAAAAGGCTATTAACCCACCACCCGCTATATGTATCTAAGTATGTTGTGCCCGTATATCATACAGAGTGGGGTCAAACGAGGATTATCCCTAACAAGGCATTTTATAATATAATATTATACATATTTGAGTGGAAGGAAGTTCCAATAGGGCTTCATCAAGGTGGAAAGGATAATAATAATTTAACACCAAATAAAACAAATATATAAATATTCATTCATACTATCATGGATTATCCCACAACACCTATTCGTTTAGACAGATGTGTGGGTACGAATAATCTTATAAAATGAAGCACGACACATACGTGTAAACACATTCACCAGTATCGTCTTAAAAATACAATATCATTCATAATGGGTGATGAGCCTTATTGCTATACTATGTGAGTTGATTTTTTTATGATCTTTTAACATCTCAATAGAGACGAATTTGGAATATTATAGGAGAACCAGAAACTCAAGGAACCTACAAGAAATGTGTGATGGTATTTTACCTGTTATATTTTCGATTACCCGGCTCTTCAGGAATACATAGGTACATGAAAAATATGATAATAGAAAATAATGGAATCACTATTCTACGTCGGTACTTAACAGCAAATTCTTTTGTGGCTCAGTCGGTTGGGTTTCTGACTGCTGATCCAAAGGTCCCGGGTTCGATTCCCGGTGGAGACACAGTTTTATAAAAATAAATAATACTGACAACTTGTCAACTTTTAAAAAAAAGTTAAAATAATTTTCCTCCTCATTGTACCATTTGAATGTATTAACTTTGGTGTATTGTATTGTGTGTGTGAGTATATCTTTGTTGATTGTTAGCTTTTTTAATTTGTTTTTCCACGTTTGTAAATTAAAATAATATATATTTTTTTTTATGAACTCTTTCTATGTATTTTATGTATCTTGTTAAATTTAAGTTTTGTGAACTCCTCCCCGAAGCACAAGGTTTCCTTCTTTTCGGGGAGAATTTCAAATTTATTTGTGATGTATATATATTTTTTTTTATAATATGTCAAAATGTATCCTTTTTATACTTTCTTATTAATAAAATTTTACTTACTTACTTTTTTACTTACTTTTTAATTGTGTTTTCAGTCTGGATCTGTGAGACGATTAATATTGTAAGTCTCCAGAATGTGGCAACTTGTTATTGGGTGCGTGTTAAATTAATATTTGACATAGTACCTGTTAGTTGCCCGAGAAGCAATATTAAATAAATAAATTTACAAATATCCTTTTGAATTATATTTAATTTGGTTTACCTAATGCGTAATAAAAACTAGGGGAATTACATTTTCTTGAAAAACATATCTACCTATATAACAAATTTTGTGATACGTACTTTATAATCTGCTTGGTTGGAAGAAATTGCTTATGGTAATAAGCCTGTTAGTATGAAATAATTTGTTTTTATTATGTACAAAAATAAATAAATACATAAAATAAATAGGTACAGTCTATTTATAAATAAAATACTTATGTACATGATTGACATGTGGGCAAAGTTTTGACATTGCGCATAAAAATGTTTTTCGTGTACAATTACCACGCGACTTCATAAAACAGTCGTTTTTATGTTAAAATAAACACTATTTTTAGATAAATATTCAGCCTTATGATCTTTAGCAGACTAAGGTAAATAAATACAATGTGCCCCTCTAATATTTTATTTGGCAAAAAAAATGAAACAATAACACATACCCCAAAATATTACAACAATGATTTATAACTTCCTGCACGAGCGCTATCTACGCGAGCTTCGCACCCAACGAATAATGCAATGCTGTCGTAGAAAAATTTAAAAATGTCTAAATTTAAACTCCCTTAATATAAACAAATTCCGGAAACGCAAAATTTTAGGTGTCAAAAATCCCATTTTCAGATTCCCCCTCTCGAAACTACTCTGTACCGTATGGCATGGGCAATCTCAGATGACAGTTAAATTACTATTATGTATTCCAGTCGAGTTAAATTTTGGTATGCGAGTAAAGGAGATGTTTGGGAAATTAAAATTTTAAATTTCAACTGACATATTTATTGAAATAGTCCTCAAGGTATAACATAATATCCATCATGTACGAATTCCTATTTTTGCATTACTTCTGTCATAATAATTTACGTGTCTTCTTATAATTTAGGATAAGGTAACGGAAACTAATATCCTAAAATTTGTTCTGGAGATTATAAAAATTGGCAGGCAGTCCACTGACCAGCCTTACTTTGGACACTCAAATCCAATCTCGATTTAGAATATCAAATTTGCAGGCAGAATTGGCAGGCAGTAGGTACATTGACAAGCCTTACTCTAGACACTCAAATCCAGTCTCGATTTTGAATATCAAATTTGAAGGCAGAATTGGCAGACAGTACACTGACCAGCCTTACTCTGGGCACTCATATCCAATCTCCATTTTGAATATCAAATTTTGCAGGCAGAATTGGCAAGGAAGTACACTGAAAAGCCTTACTCTGGACAATCAAATCCAATCTCGATTTAGTATATCGAATAATCGATTACTTACACATTGGTACAAGTAGGTAAATAAGACAAAAATGACCTTATAAGTCTGGCGCAATTCAGGGGTGACTTCTATGCGAAAAATGCATTTGTCACCTCAGGTATAAGAATTGTTGCTCTCATTATTTACAAAAAACCAATTCTCTCAATAGATGGCGTTACAAAAAAAATAAAAATAAAAAATAATAAGAATGTTGTTCATAATTTCACACATAGATGGCTGTAGTAAAAATTCCTTATTTTCAAGCGAAAAGAATTTCAGTATTACAATATTTATTTATTTATTTATTTATTTATGTTAAAGTTGGACAAAAAACAGCGTTAAGACATAGTACAATACAATAGTAACATCAAGTATTAAGGCCTATTACATTTTGTCGTTATGATTGACATAAAATAATACAAGTTTACAAAAAATAAAAAAATTAAATATGATCATAGGTTGGTATGTAGGTAAGAGCAACATTTCAAGTTAACAATGATTTAAAACATAATATTGAACTAAAAGGAAAAAAGAAAAAAGAGAATAAATGCCGTCAAGGTTTCCTATAATAAGTGGTTATTGATCTTCTTTTGTATGGAGTATTTGAATGTTGTGGAGCTGAGGTGGAAGATGTCAAACTCTTGAAATCTGTTATTGTATGTATCGCACATTCTATGAATATATAGAACTTTCAAAATTGAATTGATAGGGATCTCATTAAAAAAGGCATAATTGGTGAACGATGCGCAAGCGCATAAAGTGATCACGTAAACCAGCCGATGACAGGTCGTAAGCCCTGTAGGTGCCTTGATTTCCCGGTTCTCCTACAGTAAATATTCCAACTTCATCTCTATTGAGATAATTAAAAATCTGTTAAAAAATACAAATTGATATTATTTTTTCATATCATAGATACTTACCTCAAATTGAGTTCGATTCACAGAGTACCTAAGGAATATACAGAGCTGACATAAGCTACGATTTTATCCAAGGGATTGGTATACCAAGTGAAGCGGAACGGTGGTATTCCAAACACATACAATATACTTAAATCAGATATTAATGACACAGTAAACGTATTTGCTTTTCGAAATTTAAATCCCTTTGTTTAACAACGTGTACATTATGATATTATTGTTGAGTAGGTAGGTACCTACTGTTTCAATTTTTAGGTATTTCTAAGTGATCGATTGTCACCAAATCTTGGAAGCAGAGTCGCGGTTTGTACAAAAAAAATTGCTTATGTCATGTCTATGGATTATTGATCTATGGTTCGATTCCAATCAGAGAACAAATGCATAAAAACTCATTGCCACTTTGAAATAATCTTGCCACTTGCACAGGATGCAAGGTGCAGTTTATTATTATTTTAACTCCCCACTAACCCAAGGGGCTATAGTGAGGAGTTATGATTTCGCAATTTTCAAGGGTAATTTTTTTATTTACAGATTATCAACTAGTATCATGCTGAGACTGTATTCTAAAAGTTTCATCACAATGTATCTGTGTGTGTGCTATGTGCTAGGTATGGCGTGTTTATTTTACTTTATCGATTATAGACTAAAGTACTCATTCGATTCTTTTAAAATTTTGCAAATACCTATGTATAGGTACCTATATAATTCTCGCTTAGACCCCATTAGATTTTGAACGATATATGAATAGTGAACTCAATTTTTTTAACTGGCAAATATTTTAAAATGACCCCAAGCTCAGGAAACTTATAATTTGAAAATTTTATTTTATAATTGGTAACAAAACACATCACTTCAATAAAATAGCATTGAAGAATTGATAAGTTTTCATAATAAAATATTTAAATACTAGTTGCATGTAACACATGAGATCCAACTGTCGATAGCAATAGTATGTATAGTTGAAGAATAAAAATCAAACTATAAACCCATAAATCCAAATTATTGAAAATTTTAACACATGTTGGTATGTATGTCAAGATAGGACAGTATGGAGGTCAGTCCTCGTTTCCTTCCCGGAATATGAAAACAGCATGATGGTTCTGTATGTATGTTTGGATATTAAGATCTTATCAAACTATTAGGTCTTCTTACATATTGTATTGTGTATAGGCGACTGCCATATAAATTGTATGAAGCGATGTCGTCACTAAATTCAATTTTTATAAAAATTGTTAAAAAAAATTTGAGATGTACAAATACAATGCTAATATTTTTTATAGAAAATTAAATTATCTAGTTGGGATATTTCGGCTTTTTTCGATATTTTTAAAAAGTTTAAAAATTTATCATAAAAAAAATATTTTTCTTAATAAGAAATGTTTGAGAAACCCTGGAATTTTAAAAAAAAAATTATTTGAGATTTTATATTTGTCTATATTTATACCAATTTTCAGCGTTCTAGCTTTTATGGTTTCTGAGATATATGGAAAAATAAACCAAAATTTCAAAACTTGATAACCCCTGACTGAAACAAAAATTCACAATTCTGAGTATAAAAGTTTTGTAGGCCTATAAATATTTATTCTGAAAATTTGGGCTCAGTAAATTGAGCGGATCAAAAGTTATAAGGGGGGGGGACACACGTACACACCCACACACACCACACACACAGACACACAACAAAACTCACATAAGATGTACTACTCCGAATTCTGAGTAAATCCATGTATGGGAACATATATGCTGCGAGGCCTCTAGTTGGTGTTATTAGCATGCAAAAAGTCCACTACACCATACAAAATTTTCCTTCGTACACGCATATTGGCTTAATAATGTCGATTCATTAAGAGAATTGAATTCTCATGAACGAATCGACACTTGGAAAAAATAATGCAACTAACTCATTTCATGAAAACACTGAATATTTTCCATAGAAAATTTGAATACTTTATAATATAATGACTTGTTAGTGAGGAGTTTAGTGTTGGCCACAACCCACTCATTTATTTATATTTCCTGCCTACTGTCACTATTTGTCTCAATTGCAGTTCTCAAAAATAATATTATCAATCGAAAAGATAGATATTTATAAAATAAACAAATAAATTAATTAAATTTGGGTAAATCTGTCTGCATGTTGTACGTTATTGACACATCGCACGTGGATATATTTATTATACAGAAAAATAACAATTTCCATTCGTGATATAAAATAATAATATCGCGACTCGAGAAATAGGCCATAATTTAGGGTTATTAATAGTTGGTGTCGAAAGAGAAAAGTGCAATAAGAAACATCCGGAGTAATTTTCAGCAGACGGTTCTAGGAACAGTGATGATGATAATAATATTATGGTTGTCACAGTATTAAATACAAGCTCTCAGACAGCTTGTGATTCACCACCGGCTCTCGAAAATCAGTGAATGAACTCGGACGTTCAATGTCAAGGGCGTCATTATATGTGACTCGTATTTGATGTCTCTTATACATATTATTGAACAGTGGGTGGAGAGCTCACACGAAGCATATTTTAATCTTTGGTACGTCAAAGTAAATATTATATTAATTTTAATTCTCCATTAGTTACTATGTTATAATGTAGAGTCTAACGAGTTTCGCGATACTATGGGTATCGCAGTAATATTTTTTGTATGTTTGACTTATCATGAAATTTTGTTTTTATCAGCCTATACCTACTACAAGTTTATTTATTTTATTATTTTTTTGATGTGGGTATATGCTACAAGGTTTTTTGAAAGATTTTTGGCCCAGTAAATGATAATGGGATGGAGGATGCGATATAATCATGAATTACGGGCATTTTATGATGAACCCAACATTGTACAAATCATAAAAGTACTGCAGAGGTTGGGACATGTCAACCGGATGAATGATGATAGTGTCCCCAAAAAAGTTCTTAATACCAATCCAGAGGGCAGAAGAAGTAGAGGCAGGCCCAAGCTAAGATGGCTGGACGATACAGAAGACGACATAAGGGCGATCGGAATAGCAAACTTGAGGAGAGCGGTGGAGGACATGGACGGCTGGAGAAGGATTCTGGAGGAGGCCAGGGCCCACACAGGGCTGTAGCGCCAATGATGATGATGATGATACATATATTATGTTATAAGCAAAATTATAAAAATACCATAATTCTCACATAGGCATTGCAGATTGGTGGGGGCAGAGCGGTTAGCGCGCTGGGTTTGTAATCCTATGGTCTCGAGTTCGAATCCTGCCACGACCGACTTGTTACAAGGACACATTCATATTTTAAAAACAAAAAAATGCCTGTTTGTGGGTATACCTACAGTAAAATAGCACATAATATGAACAAATAAAAAAATGTATATTACAAGTATCAAAATGTGTCTAAAATATTAGTTAGTTAAGTATATAACAAGAGTGAAATAAACACAAAAACATACATTTATGATTTTTTTTGTAAATAGGAACAAAATTGCATTCACATTTGGTTTTGTGCAACTAAATTTTTTGTGCGCACAGCCAAACAGTACAGTCATAAATGGATAAACCTTTATTACTGGTAACAAAGGTTTGGTTAAAACACAGGTGGCCAATTCGGTTGTCATAATTTTTTTTTCAGTGTATTATTGATATCACAGAAGAGAGAATATGGATTAGATTTATAGATTATAGATTCTTCTGTGTTTGATATGCATATATTATGGAAACTGAAAATTATAGTCGCAACACGGCACCTACTTGGAATCTAACTAAATGAACTACATTTTTTTTATTGAAAAAAATATTAATATGTTTAAGTGTACAGATTCTCAAACTACAATGAGTATGTAGATATATATTTAAGTTGAGTAAAATACATACGTACTAAGATCACTATTTATCGCGTGTCCAATTTAATTATGATAATATGGTTTTTACACCAATCTACGTGCTCTATTTCTTGTTAACATGTCACATCTTCTTTCTAAAAATTCAATTTTTAAAAGGCAACGTAAATTTAAGTTTAAAAGTAAGTTTAGCTTCTTATATCAACCCTCCTTTTATTGTGAGTTAAACAAGAAATAAAAAAGTACTACCTACCGAGTTCTAAGAAATATCAACCGTTTTTTTATGAAAATGGTTTATCTTAAATAATATGTTGTTGGTTTCTATATAATATTTACGTAGTTGTTCCATTATGTAAATATTTATAATGGAGGGTATGGTCTGGTATAGGTAAGGCATGGGTAAGGTAGGTACAGTTATGTTTGTTAAAATCTTGGCATTTTCAAGAGTGTTTATTAAATATGTAAAAGTTGTAAACAAATTTGATGGCACGATATGTGTCCACATTGACTAGTTGCACCCCAACCCTGTCGCAATGAAACAACATCCATCCGTAACAGGAGTTATAAACATTTGTTAATGTACCTAAATAAATTTAATGGTCCAAAATAACATTAGGACAATGCATAATGTAGACGTGTTTCTAAATATTATAATGTTAATGGTGGTTTAGGCTTATTGATCGAATAAATGATGAACGGTTGATTAAAAATTAAAAAAAATAACATTTTGGAGATGGAGTGTAGGAGCTGCTCTAGAATGGGATGCCACGACCATGTGAATGATTCATATTTTGGAAAAAGGAAGAATAAAAAGTTTTGAAAATCGATGAGCACATATGAATAGATGTAAATTGGAATAGTAAATTATATCTACATTGATCGAATTATGCAAACATAGAATTTGAAAAACATGATCAATAACGACATTAAATATTTTCTGGAGACAAAAACTTTGTAGGTAGATACTTAGGTACCTACTATTCAACACATTGTAGGTATATTGAAAAAAATTCCATGACATATCTAGTAAAGTGATAGATTTACATTATTAAATTATTTATTTGAAGTCAAATGTACAATTTTGCTGTGAGGCACCGCCTTAGAACAGTGCTTCCACTCTATTCTATTATCATCGTTTTCGGGTGTCCCATAAGAGCCAGGTAGGTAATCGAAAATACAACAAGCAACAATAATACCTCACATAGTTCATCAATGAGGTTCACCACCCATTCTGAATATTCCTTTTTAGGTGAGACGAGACATATGTTGTACTTCTTTTTATAAGGTTATGCACACACGCATACCTGTTGCTGGTTACCACACATTGTGGCATATACCCTGATGGTATGAATGAATGAATGAAAAATGTACAATCCGTTGTACAACTCCAAAAATAAATTAAACGAAGACACTATGCTACCTAAGCCTGCCAAATTTCTGCGAAGACGAACCCTAAAAGAGTAGGGTGGGTTGCCTTAAAAAAACCCTAAAAGAAATTTCTAGTGTCTTTCAACGGAAGCACTCTATCTGACAGCAAATCTATCAATCTTCTCGGAGTATCTATAAGGAACCAACTATAACAGGAGCTCCATTGATGCTAAGGTGAAACTCGCCTTCAAAAGTTGAGAGTAGGTATTTATGCCTATAGAGCGCGTTCATAAATTTTAGTTTATTCTATAGTAGTTTTTTTATTGACAATTTTTTTAACATCTAAATAGAGATGAATTTGGGATATTATAGAAGAACCAGGAACTCAAGGCACCTACAGGGCTTACGACTTGTCATCGGTTGGTTTACGTGATCACTTTATGTGCTTGCACAACGTTCATCAATTATGCCTTCGTATATGCAATTAAAAAAAATATTCGATTTATTCTATAGATATAAGAATTTGTATCTCTGGTTCCTCTTTTACCCATCCACAATATAGTCACTCGTTTTACTCTAATCTACACCCTTTAACAGCAAATCTTTAACATGCACTAACCAGTCGCTTCTTAAATTCTTTTATTAACACAGGAGCCCGACTGTGGAACGAACTTCCGATTTTCGATTTTCTAGCTTCTTTAAATTTGGGTCTTTTTAGATACAAATTCCTATTTTCCTGAGCAGATTGCAACAAACCCACCCCAACGCTACGTAGTGCGCTTCTTCTCGGAAGAGTATAAAAGACCAAAATCCTAAAAGTCGGTGTTCCCTACGTAGCTACGTTAAAAAAATGTTTTTTTTTAAATGCTTTATAGAATCAATGGAAAAACGATCGAATTCAAAACGAGCTATTCAATTACGTAGAATTGTTTTTGACTCCTGTGATGTCAGGGTGGACGGAAATCACCCCTTGTATCGATTGTGGCGCGTGCGATACGACATTACGCGGGCCTTAGCGCATCACATCAATTTCATCCGCAAGAAGACGATCAATTTAACGACACTTTGTAAAAGAACCCCGTCCATTCATTCGAGTTCTTTTCCGTCTCGATTTACACGTTGATCCTTTGCCGCTAGTTGGTAGCCAGCTTTGTTCACGTTGGCTGTGTATTTTTTGATGAATTTTCATAGACATATTGTATTTACATTTCAGCTGCTGACTCGGCGGGTGCGAGGGTTAATTTTAGCTCGGGGTAATGTGTGAGGTCGGTAGGGTCAGGGGTGGGGGCGGGGTGAAGGTTATGATATTTGACACGCCATGGACGGCTCGTTTATAAGAGCAAATAAAAAAAAAACAAGGAACATTTTTCATTCATTAAAAAAAAACAATTTTATTATTTCATTTTTGTTATGATTTACATCCTGCTCCCCTTTGCTATTGAGAAAATATCGTGTTACAAATTAAATTTCTTAAAAAGAAATTGAAATTCTCTTAGATTTTGCAATTTATATTTTAGTATCGATGAATTTGATATTTTGATTAATAAGGACATTCTTTTTAAAGTTTTCTTGACGTTGAAATAAAGAAAAAAAATATAAGTTAAAAGTTCTTTTTATAATATTTTTTTAAAATATCGTATACCTATTATGATTTGAATGATTTGTCTTTACACTGATTCAAAGAATAGAGTTTTTCTTCCTATGTTTAAATAATGTATACAATAGAAAAGTACCTACTCCATAAAAAACCCGCTCAGGAATTGTTAAAATTTGAAGAAGGAAAAAAAATAGTGCACACTAATTTATTTAGTGAAAAATTTAGTGTTTACTACGACCTATCTGTTATAAACATAAATTTGTTCAATTGAACCCACTTATAAATCCAGAATTCCATTCAATTTTTAATTTTGTAAACGGAATTCTGATTTATCGTTTTTTTTTCCTCAGTGTACCTCCTATATATTACCGGGGAAACCCGATTTCAGGCAAAAAAGTATGTCCTAAGCCAAACTACATAGCTGTCCTAGGCCAAACTACATAGTTGTCCTATGTAAAACTACATTGTTGTCCTAGGCCAAACAACATTGTTGTCCAAGGCCAAACTACATAGTTCTCCTAGGCCAAAATAGTTTGTCCTACACGTGGCATATAATAATCCTATCTACCTAACCAATTCTAAGCAAAAGTTTGGTAAGAATATGTTTAGCCTGAAATCGGGTTTGGCCGATAACACATATATCCATAACCCTTACAAAATCAAGATTTTATTGTTCATTCAATACCCATTTTGATTCTACGCCATATGAGAGTAATTGACTTGAACCAGATAAGTTTCAGCATTCATAAGTTAAAACAACTGTCTTTATAAGGGGTCATGCTCGCTTTAGTTCCCCTGCATCTTCTTCATCTCCTTCTTGCCTTGGTCTCCTGATACCTGGAACATTGTGTTGACAGATGTTTCACTGAACATCCACTTCAATCGTCACCTTTTTCTATTCCTAAACATTCAAATCACTTTAACAATTATAAAGAAGTGTTAATCGAGACTGCTGTATTTCCATTTCACATATTTAATCTACTTTTTTAGTCATATCCGCTCTCTACAAGGAACATGAGTTAGTATATCGTGTCATCTTTTGCTTGTTCCTTCTTAAAATCAGAGAGGATATTTTTTGAGTCAGATATTCTGACACATAACAAGTTAGTGAAATTGAAATAAACTCTTATTTTGAGAAAATTGATTTATATTTAATTAATCTTTTCAACTGTCAATTTCGTTATAATTGTTTTTGAAGCCATAAGAATATGATTTTGGTAGTTTATGACTCATTTAGATACGTAAATAAGCTATCGCTTCGAAAGCGATCTATCAAATGACTCACTAGCGGTAAAACAAAATGAGTATATGTACCTATATATAACATAAAATCATTTACCTATGTAGGTATGTTAAAACATTACTTTTGTATCAGTTTGCAAGAGAAACCTTAATTTTAAATGAATTCCTGTGGATTTCAAATAACATTATTTATCTTTCCCTCGAACCCTTTTTGTTTATATTTTAAACAAATCTTTCGTGATTTTAAATACCTGGATGTGTTGAAATGCTAAGTAAATTTAAAATATGTGATTGTGGAGCAGACACAGAAACACTAAAACCACGTGTTCTTTGAATGCCTGATACAGTATATCAAATTGAAATTGAAACATTATGCCGATTTTAAAGTTCCATACTTTGCCTGTATCTTTTCAGACATCTTTTCATATCTCATCTTTGGTCTTTCAATTCCCATCTTAATCTATTTTGATTAACGGCATCAATCTGTTACTATAAAATCTTATAAGTATCTAGAATTTCCTATGTGGTCCAAATCATTCTTCGTAAGTATGGTTGTTTGCTTAGATGAATAAAAACTATATTGCAGATGAAACTTGGTATTAATATTATGCATAGTGCCTACCTATATTGTGAAAAAAATCGATGGTTTTCATTTTATTGAATAAATAAAATGATACAAATTATGTTTTCTTCGCGAATCAATTGAATTACACCTTGAAATTATTTTGATATCAAGACATAAACTTCCAACTGTAAATACAAGTGGTAAATACTAAACATCCTCCTCAGTAGATATCTACCAACAGAATTTCTGGTTAATTTAATCAAAATTGAATAAATCTTTGATGAGCATTACGTCAGCAATAAAACGACGTTACGATCAAATTAATGGCAAAGCAGCGATTGTTCAAGATTTGGTATTGTTCTATATTAGAATGATTGCCTGCTATACCTACTGAATATTTGATAAACCGTGAAAAAAAATATCATGGAGGTTACCTCGGCAAAATCGTTTGGTCGTAAAAAGATAGCCTTACTATATACACTCGAAACCGATCCCAATTTCGAATTGCAGTAGAGAACGAGACTGCAGATCTACGGAGAAATACTTTTTACTCCTGTCTACCCCAAGGAATATAGGGGGGGTATGAATTCGCAATTTTTAAGGATTTTCTTATTGCAGATGATCAACTAGTATCATGCTGAAATTATATTCTGAAAGTTTCATCACTTTGTATATATTTATTTGTGTGTGTGTTATGTAGGTACTATGTGCTTATGTACTTTGTACGGCGTGTTAATTCTACTTTATCGATTATTGACTAAAGTATTCATTCGATTCTTTTCAAATTTTGCAAATTTGTATACCTACTTATCTAATACTCGCTAATTTTGAAGGGTATTTGATCAGTGCTTCTCAATTTTTTTAACTCAAATATTTCAAAGTGACCCCAAGTTCAGGAAACTTAAAATTGGATATTTTCGTTTTCAAATTGCTAAAAAGGCACATCATTATGTATAAAATGGCATTGAAGAAAATTGAAGCTTTTCATAATAAAATATTTTAATAAAAACACATTGACAAACTCATTTCATAAAAATGTTGAAAATTTTCCATACAAAATTTTGATACTTTGTGAACTCACTTGGAAGTGACGATACATAAATAAAATACATAAGTAATTATTATTTTATCAGTAATATATATGAAAGTACATCACTTTCATAAAATAGCATCCAAGAGTTATCGAATTTTCATAATAAAATATTGTAATCAAAAATAATTTAACAAACTCAAATGCTGAAAATTTTCAAATACGAAATTTGATTACTTTGTGGTGTGAATTGGCCGTGAGGAGTATAGCGTTGCCCACAACCCCCCTTTTTTATTTACCACAAACTCGAAAGTAATCGTATAGTTTAGCGATTAGTGGCTATTCGATATTTCCGAATCTATTTAATTTCAATAACTTTATTTTATATTGCTTTTCGGACAAATGACGAAGCCTGACGAAGAAAATATACAAAGCTGACAGGAACGGAATAAGAGGTTGGGGGCGCCCAAGAAAAGGATGGCACGACCATGTAAACGATATTTTGAAAGATGGAAATGTAAGAAGCATGAACAACAGATGAACATGTATGAGACGATGTATGAATGTTGATGAGGCGATGAATGTGTGTCAAGATAGAAAAATGTGGCGTTCGGTTCTCTCTGCCTACCCCGTGAGGGACATGGCGTGATGGTATGTATGTATGTATGCTTTTCGGACAACATTCATAGTTCTACTATTTATTTTCATTATTTTAAAAACAGTTCTTGAACGTAGTGCAATGAGTCAATTCATTAGATTTAAAATGGGCTTATACTTACAGACAGAAATATATAATTTCAGATATATCAAAATAGACAAGTCTGTTTAACAAACCTATAAGTATAACTGTTTCCTTGGAGTGAATGAAAATTTGAATCAATTTAATAGACTTCCACTCGATGTAATGGATTCGACGACTTTTGTGAAATTTGTCAAAGAAGCCGAAATCTGCCAACCGCCAGGTATCTCTGCCGCTTCGTGACATTCAATTATTTTGACTGTGAAATTTCTTTACACATTTCTGGGAAACATTCTGTAATACATATTACTTCAATAATTGAAAATTGACGACAAAATAAGACCAAATTGCGTCGAATATCAAACTGAAGCCATCAATCTATGAACAACATTAGACACGCGTCGAATCACAATATTATAGAAATATGTTATATAAGAACGTTCAACTATATTTTACTAACTCAACACTTCAACTTAGTCCGGATATTGCGTCGTCTAACTCACTTTGTATTTTCAAGAAAAAACTAAAGAAGGAATATTTATCCCTGAACACCTGATCCCGATTTCCTCTCCTTGTCCTTTTTTACCCTATCCTTTTTTTGCTATGAAGTACCTATTTTAATTTTTTTTTGTTTTAATTGCATCTTAGTGTTATATATTTTTTTGGTTTCTTTTTGCTCTTATTCTTTTGTTTTTTGTGCATAAATAATTTTGTCATACTTTGTAATCTGGTAGGTTGGAAGAAATTGCCTAGTGGCAATAAGGCAGTGTACAATATATTTTTTTTATATTATGTACAGAATAATGTTTTTTATATTATGAAACAAACAAATAAATAAACAAAAATCAAACGTGGTCAAATAAGAAATTTGATATTATAATAACTCATCGTTCACAAAAATTTTAACTATATCTACAACTACATAATATTAACTATATCTACAACTACATAATATTAACTATATCTACAACTACATAATATTAACTATATCTACAACTACATAATATTAACTATATCTACAACTACATAATATTAACTATATCTACAACTACATAATATTAACTATATCTACAACTACATAATATTAACTATATCTACAACTACATAATATTAACTATATCTACAACTACATAATATTAACTATATCTACAACTACATAATATTAACTATATCTACAACTACATAATATTAACTATATCTACAACTACATAATATTAACTATATCTACAACTACATAATATTAACTATATCTACAACTACATAATATTAACTATATCTACAACTACATAATATTAACTATATCTACAACTACATAATATTAACTATATCTACAACTACATAATATTAACTATATCTACAACTACATAATATTAACTATATCTACAACTACATAATATTAACTATATCTACAACTACATAATATTAACTATATCTACAACTACATAATATTAACTATATCTACAACTACATAATATTAACTATATCTACAACTACATAATATTAACTATATCTACAACTACATAATATTAACTATATCTACAACTACATAATATTAACTATATCTACAACTACATAATATTAACTATATCTACAACTACATAATATTAACTATATCTACAACTACATAATATTAACTATATCTACAACTACATAATATTAACTATATCTACAACTACATAATATTAACTATATCTACAACTACATAATATTAACTATATCTACAACTACATAATATTAACTATATCTACAACTACATAATATTAACTATATCTACAACTACATAATATTAACTATATCTACAACTACATAATATTAACTATATCTACAACTACATAATATTAACTATATCTACAACTACATAATATTAACTATATCTACAACTACATAATATTAACTATATCTACAACTACATAATATTAACTATATCTACAACTACATATATTTTGCAATATGATTTATTTTTAGGAGCACAGAATATAACATACCTAGATTGAAAATAGGTATACTTATATAAGATGATCACTCTGATTATAGTAACATTTCGATTGACATAAATGCCGGCGTCCTGATTTCGATCCCCGGCAGAGGAGATGCTTATGTAAGTTTTGACGTTTTTGTGTGATTTCGGAAGAAAATTAAAATAATGGCAATATCTACTTTTTTACAGAGTTTTTTTATATTGAGTTTCGACTGTTTTAGTTATGCATTTAGCCATTTTATTACTTAAGTATAATAGGTTGATTATATTATTTAAAAAAAAAGTGAATTGAACGAGAACATAAACATCTTTCTACATTCCCCAAAGTAAGCATAAACGCTTGTGCTTTAGATGAACGAAATCGGTCGAGGCAGGATTCGATCTCGCGACCCCTGGATTACTAGCCCAGCGTGTTTATCGCTCTGCCATCGACCCATCTATTTAGTACGAAATTGTTCTCTACATTCGTTTATACATCAATAACTCATTAGTCAGTATTTTTAACAATGTAATTATTTTTTAAATAAATACGAAAAATCAATCATCAAAAATGCCATTAAAATCTACCAGGTAAATTTGTCAGGCAAACCCCGATGTCAGGTGAATATTTTGTTTGACAAGATTGTACTTTGGTATTCGTCATTATATCAGAATAATTCATATTTTTTTCCGTGGCTGTTGACATAGACAAGGGTTGATAATGACTGACATATACACGTGTCTTGGACATTTACAATGTGACAAGACGAGGCTATTTCAGATTTCATATTGTGGTCTGATAATGTAAAAATATCAACATTTGTAAACCTCGGATCAAGGACACTAAACTTAGCTTTGATATGTTGATAAGTGTTCCTTGTTTCTTCCCAGAAAGGGTTTGAGGTCATGATTATATTGAAAGATATTAATATATTCATACTTCCAAGCTATACCCTAAAATGATAGTAAGAAATTTTTATGTTTTACACAGTATAATATTCTTCTCGTTTTAAAATACTCATAGGTACCAAATGGATAAATTATTGGAAAATGATTATTTGAAACTCATATTTAATGGAGTCACTATAATATGTAGATTCAGATAGTCTCGATTCCTCCATCTCAAAGGCTGAGACAGATCATGGCCATAGATTATCTTCTTTATACGAACGAATATCACAAGACTATGTCTTGTTTAGTAGGTACGGTACTCGATTTCAATTCATGGATTTCATCGATCATCTAGATTGTTTTAAATATGTAGGCACTTTGCAGTAGACTTTTTCCAATTTCATTCGAATAATGTAATAGTTTCAATGATTTTCATCGTATGGAATAGATACAAATAGTCAAAAGCAGAGTTTGAGTACAGCAATGAGCAGAACTATGAATGAAAAGAAATTAAATCTACTCAGATAAGTACATACCTATGTATTATGTACCTATACAACATATACATACATATAGGTGCAGGTAGCTGTCTCCGACTTCTCACATGGTCATGCCATGTCACGCCCTTGCGTCCAGAAACGATTATATTATCGTTATCGTGAAATTTTTCTTGTGCAAAATAATGTGCAACAAACTGGAAAAAACAATGTATTATGTAAAGGAGGGTTAGCCATATCAGCGGCGTGCGGTAAAAATGATAAGTAGACGAAGATAAATTATTTAGAGAAAAGCAAAAATATCTTGGGGCGAACAATGAACGAGACTTCGTTACATTGGTCAAGTACATAATATGCCTATATCTCTACATAGATACCAACCTGTATATCTTCACATAGCGACACTTGATATGGAAATAAATGAATAATCATTAGATGGTAATTCATACAATTTAGTTAAAGGAAGACTCCTAAAGAGGCCATTATCGTACGATGGATTGTAGTATAGTGAATGAATACTAATTCATATTATTCATATAAATCAATATTGGTCGATTGTTTACAATGACAATCAAATTTTAATATTTTAATTCAAAATAATAAAAAATATTTAAAAGAAAATATTTGTTGATGCGATGAAGGAACTAATATGTTGGAACCATTATATTAACATGCAACTAATAACAAGTTACCACACATTCCGCACACATTATGATATTTAATGAATGGTCTAGAAGTTGTCATAAAGCGAATCAATTGAGCTTAGTCTATACCCGGGACAGATAGTTGTTGCAAATACATATTTTGGTGATTTTTATATATTTTTTGTTGTTCATAGAGTAGTAGAATAGGAGAAAACCATTTTTAAAATATCATTTGAAATTTAATTGAGTCGTATTCGATATAATATCTTGACCGAAGTTTTTCGCTGAGACTTTATACTCAAAATATTACTTGTATTAAAAAGTGCGATGTTTCACTAAAAAATGAGAAAATATCATGACCTCGTGTCAGTTTTTCGAGTAGATTAATATTGTTTATTACTTTGATGTGTATTGATGAACAATGAACTGGGATTCATAATATTTTTAGACTTTTTTAATAGAAGAATATATTCAAATATGTAACATTAACATTATTGGAATGTTGACTGGACTAAGGAGTTATACGGATTATGATGTACCTACATAAAACAAAGGTTGTATCGATATAATATTTACCAACTAGTGAATAAACTCTGGAAAATATGGCGGGCAGTGAATTGGTAAACACAAGACTTACCCTAATCTGTATAAAAAAATGTATCCACGTTCATTTTTAAAACAAGCATACATCTTTTTTAGAATTCCTTTATCCATTGAAAAAACACGTGTAGGTCTATTCATCTATAAATTGACCATTTTTCGGACCTATGTTACATCTATTAGATGAGATACAGGTAGGTTGTATCTGTGTTCAATATATACTAGTGTAATAACTTTCAAATTAGTCGATATCACAATGAGGATACTATTCATATTTAGTTTAGATATTATGTAAATAACATCTGCCCATTTATATTATGGTATTACCTACAAATATACAATACAAAAGGTACAAAGATTTATCTAACGTCTAAACATGTTGACATATTTACATATAAGCTTGCATATTAAATTGTATGATGATTATGATAATTTAAATAACAATGCCCCCAAGCCACTTCAGATATAGGGAATATAAAATTAATACTGGGAAAATGTATTTCAATTCAACAAAATAACTGTCAATATTCGATAAATCAACATCTCATAAATGGTGCAGTGTCCACAATATAACATTTGGTCATATTGGCATTGATAATTTATCGATGTCCACTCGAATGGCCTTTGGTCCCCGAAGTGATTTGACTTTTATGCATTTTATTAACAATAATAATATCCGTGTTGGAGGGATACAGGGGACGATGGGGAGGAGACGACTGAAAAGTTTCAGAGAGGCATTATGTTTAATGGCAGACACACCCTCGCACACGCTGACCCATTCACCGCATTCGTTTGAACTGCCCCATATATTGTGTATTGAATATTGACAATAGATTGATGTAATTCTAAAATAACTTTATTATCCGACTGACCGGACCAGATCAGCTGTTTCGTGATATGAAACGAGGAAATTAATTGTATTTGACGTTTATAATGTAGGTAGAGAGGTAGGTACTGTAGGTAAGTATATCTCTATGAAAAGTACTTACCTACTCATTTTAAATGTTCAAAATACATTATTTACATACATATTTTGAATACATACCTAGTTGAAAATCGATCACTGAAAAATACAATGTATCTAAAATTTACGATTAATTGAGCTGCAACTATGAGATAAGAGTTTATGGAAGGACAGCGTTCCCGAAACAATTTCTTTATAGATGGATAAATCATTTCTTTAAATGTTTTTTTAACAAAAAATACAAATCTTTGATTATCTCTATATGTTGTGCCATGACGGGGAAAATTGATGGTCATAGAGAAGTCGGAAGAAGGCAACTTTGAGAACTGTGGAGGAGCCATTTCGCATTGCCCAGGACAGGAAGGTTTTCTCTATAGTGGTCGTCATCGTCGGAGGAACATGACATGATACGAAAAGAAGAAGATACATTGTGTCAAAATGAAAAATAAGTTGATACCTACTTTTTTATGGAAAATCATCTACGGAGAGTAATGAGCAAATGACTACCCGGGTCTTGATCTTGGTCTTGTCCCCATACCCAGTCTTGTTATTGGTCTTGCAAGTCTTGTAGGTCTTGTAACTTTTCCATTTTATTTTTTTTTATTCAGTAATTATAATGAAATCAATTTAACGTATTCTGTCGATATTACGTAGTTAATTGCTTACTTTTTAATTATTAAAAATGAATAAGTTTATAACATTTTGCTAGATCTTATGACTCTTGTATTAGGTCTTACAAGACTCATGGTCATGATTAGCCTGTTCTTGGACTTGCACCTCCTGGTCTTGGTCGTGGTCTTGAAAGACTCGCAAGACCAAGACTGTAATACTTGCGAGACTTTTGCTCATATCTATCAACGGATCGTGAACTGTCATTAGATTGTCCAGTAATTAAGTTAGGTAGGTAGGTAAGTGTTAAGTATTAATGTACCTATCAAAATATTACTGATCAAGTTTTATAATATGATTTTCTTTAAAAAATACGAATTTAAAATAAGTTTCGTCATTGTATTATAATATGATGTCAACTAACAAAATCCTTGTTTTTTATAGCATATCTTACTGATGTTGAATAATGGATCGATCGTCTTTGAAAAACCGCTACCTACAAGAAGGTTGTGGTGAGCGTGGATAATCCATTAAAGCATTTTACTTCCGGTGTGGATGGTGTCGCCTAGAACAGAGCTTCTCTGGCGTGACGGAAAAATGGCGGCAACTATGCAATAAGGTATATCTTGTAAGAAAATCGTATACTTACCTACGTACATAATACCTAATATACTTTCAGATATATCAGCTTTATAGCCCTATTAAAATGCTAATAGACAGATAATCTTAATATGATAATTGACGGAAAATAATAACATAGTCCGACACTGTTGCCTGCAGCCGATGTCAGGGCCGGATCCACCATAGACTCGAATGTTGCAGTTGTGTCGAGCGTTACATCGGATGTTCAAAAAGTAATACTCAAAGTCAAAATTTGAGTAGGTAAGAGAAAAACTTAAATTAGAAAAAAGAGAAAAAAATATGTATAAAAACGCTGATTGATGTAAAAAATTTGCACTAGTATGTGAAATGGATAACAATTGATATATTATTAAATTGATATCGAAATTACAATAGGCAAAATAACATCTTACATAGTTCATCAATGAGTTTCACCACACATTCTGAATGTAGTGCCTTTTTATGTGGGCAAACACGCGTGTCTCGTGCTTCCTTTTATAAGATAATGCGCACCCGCACACCTGTCGCTGATTATCCCGCATTGTGGGATATTCCATTATGGTATTTATGAAATTGATAAACTTCTTTCGGTTTCATTCTTCGTTGATTTTTATTTTAGCGATCGAGACAGCGTATCTTCTTTTTCTTATTCTTCTCAACACATACTTACACATAAGTATGCACCTTCTATGGAATGCTATAATTATATATCTAGGTGAAAAATCGAAACAGATTAATATGTAGTTCAGACTTTTTTACCCATTTTTAGGACGACTTTGTACATAAGGTTTTTATATAGATACATTTAAATTTTTATTTGATGGAATGGCTTTTGCAAGGCGAAACGGTCCTCCTGATATTTTTTATTATTAAAAACCTCAGACAAAAATTTCATCATTCATGACCGATATCTCCTAATTATTATTTCTTTACTTTTTATCTCTTCTGTTATGTTAAATATAAATAACAGTGGATACTTATACATAATTGGATGGCAGGCCTAGCTATAGATTGTACCACTCTATATATTTTAATGAATTTAACCTGTTCATCTGTGCATACCCCCAATAAAATAAAATATCGAAGGGAGGGGGTCGCCTGATAAATTTAATGCGCCGGGCACCGAAAACTGGCCCTGGTCTGTGCCGCTTTATTCAGAATCCATGTAAGGTTGGGATATTAAGATAAGGATTAAATTTTTAAACGAAACAATTTAAACAAATTATTATGAACATTTAGTGATGTGTTTACATAGTAAAATTCAATAAACATTCACCATTAGATCGAGTCATAATTAGAGATTATGGTACTGAAATATGGTCGAATGTCAAGGTCAAGCAATTGAACCTGTCGTAAAGTGATTTAACAAATCATACAAATTGGACACTAGCCGAGATAATACATAAATGTTTAATGTCGATGATGACTTTTATCTCGGCTATTCGAGTGGCAATTGAGAGAACACCTACTGACTGCTATTAACTATGTCAGTTTGTAGGAAGATTCTGTAGTTATCTGCTTACCTATTACATATGTGATGGGTATTGGTCATCACATTATGACTAATATTTGACAAAAACGCGAGAATCTCGTTTTAAATCATCAAAAGACTACATATTCGATTGTATTCCATAGAAAATTGAATTATTTATGATCATTTCATGTTTAACTATATCTCAAAAAATGAAAATGTCAATACAAATAACTAAGTGCCTACCTATATACATAACCAACTGATTTTTTCTATTTAATTTTTTTAAAACGTTGTGGTTACCATATCTATATGTAAGTTCGAAATATTGAGGACAAGTCTGGTCCATTCGGCGAAATCAAAACCCTCACGATTACCTACCCATATCATGGATACAATTATTATATGGAGTTCTATAATATCTTTAGATGTCATAGAACTCTATATGATAATTATGTCCATAATATGGGTAATCACCAGGGTTTTGATTTAGCCGGTCGAACCAGACTTGCCCCCCAGACTTGTCCCCATTTTTAAACATTTTACCATTTTTTTGGTAGTTATATTTATTAAATTCCAACGTTTTGAAATGAAAATCGACGTTAATTAGGTAGGTACCTACCTACACCTAAAATAAATTTTATTGCCTATTTTCAGTTACTTTTAGTTGATGCGCAATTATTGAACTCGCATGAGCGAGATGCATGACAAATTAAGGAAAATAAATTAACTTAGCTGAACAAAAAAAAATATTTCTGGTTCAGTAGGGGTAACATCTGTGCTAAATCATTGTTACCTCGTGTATAAGAACCGTGGCTTTCATTGTTTACGAACCAATTTAGCAATAGAGTGCATTACAAAAAGTTTATTCGTTAGTTCATAGATGGCAATGCTAAAAACAGATTATTTTCAAAAACTATGATATCAATGAACAAACTATATAGAAATTAAAAAAATGGATTTATAGGCAACTCAATAAAAAGGCATAATTGGTGAACGTTGCGCAAGCGCAAGAAGTGATCACGTAAACCAGTCGATGGCAGGTCTGCCTATAGGTGCCTTGATTTTCCGGTTCTCCCTTAATACTCCAACTTCGTCCCTATTGAGATATTAAACAATTTGTCATAAAAAAATACTCGATGCCCCTTTATTTAACAAGTGTGTAGGTTTCAACCGTTAAAAGTTAACACGATTTATCTTAGGATGAAAAATAGTAAATAATAAAAAAATACAGTACAAGAAAAAAACAATTAACTCCACTGTCGTTAAAGTGTTACGGCCATAAAAAAACACTAGATATAAAATATTTAAAAAATATAAAATTATTTTTGAGCGTGTTTTACGATCCGAAATGTAAAATATATCAAAGAAATGTTAAGAAAAATATCGCGTTGACACGTCGGTTATTTTAAAGTGTATGGTGTGGTATGTTGACAGTTGCATCTGGCATTTTTTAAATCATATTTCACATTCATACACATCGAGACGGTGCATTTCTGTACAAAATATTTATTTCACCATTAAACGCAATTATCACCCGGGTCTTTCAGCACCGTCCAAATTATCACCCAATATATAATAACGGTTTGAAGCAAATAATTATTATTTTTTAATATGTGGAATATCCACGAGGCTGTTTTATACATCGTCGCATGGCAATAAAATATGAACATTTTCAAATAAAATTATAAAAATAATACCTACATCTTCTCAGAGTCAACAGACGAAAATTAAGTAGGTACCTAACTATGTATGTTGCAAGTATTGAGGAAAAAATATATTGCGCAAAATGGTCACGAAAACTAAATATATTCCTATCGACCTTCTTCTTCTTGTAGTAGGTTTTGGATACCTGTTCTTTTTTCTGAAAGTGTGTCACTCCCGCAACCCCTCCTGTGACCAGTATCTCTTGGGCTGTGTTTCTCGAAAGTAAAATCGATTAAAGTAAAAGTAACGTTAAAATACATTGATTTCATAAATTTGTTCAATACTTTTGGTTATTTCATTGAAATATAATGCCGATTGAAATATATATATATATATATATATATATATATATATATATATATATATATATATATATATATATATATATATATATATATATATATATATATATATATATATATATATATATATATATATATATATATATATATATATATATATATATATATATATATATATATATATATATATATATATATATATATATATATATATATATATATATATATATATATATATATATATATATATATATATATATATATATATATATATATATATATATATATATATATATATATATATATATATATATATATATATATATATATATATATATATATATATATATATATATATATATATATATATATATATATATATATATATATATATATATATATATATATATATATATATATATATATATATATATATATATATATATATATATATATATATATATATATATATGTTATCAACCATATTTATTTAATTTGTGTGATAAAATACATTAATAACTAAATATGAATTGCTCAAAACGCTTAGTTTCTCAACAAACAATTCTTGATTTGTCAGTTCGTTAATGTTTGTAATTAATTATAACAAATATTTAAATATCACATTTTTAATGACACAAAGTCAGCCATAACAAGATAATGTAATTAAATAAAGATGATCTTTAAACTTTTTTATTCTTGATCCATGTTTGTAATTATTTTTGCTTTTATTAGTTTGATTTTGTAAAGCTGATTTTCAATATGAATTTCATAGTTATTGATAATGAAGCATTGAGAAACAATGAGTATTCATGATTCCTTCCATTCTTTGTGCTAACTTTCAGTATATCTTTAATCAAAAACGAAAAGAAACAAATTCAACTTCTTTGAAGTATTTTTTTATCTGAATAAAATAAGACATTATTATTTTCAATATATACCACTATACATTTAAAACGATATTATGTGCCAAAATATCTACATTGTAAATCCATAGAGTTAGCTGCTTGAGTATACAGCTGATTTGATTTTCAGATTAAGGCCTTAATTATCTACATAAAAAATAGATAGGTATATTAAAAGTAGAACAATTATTGATGTTTCAAATGGGCAAAGCTGATAACATCCGGGTCCACTGAGCTACATACCAAACTCACTAAAAATCATTAAAACCATTTGTTTGAAAAAAAAAAACAAAATCAAATCTTACTTGATCTATAAAATCAAAAAGTTGTGATATATCGTAAGTAATAGTTGGGGTGTTTGGATTTCTCCTCTTCAAGTGTTCTTCATATATCTTGCAAACACCCTCCATACAGTCGTTTACACTCTCATAGTCAGAATATGTCCTAGTTTCTGGCCGAGCACCCGGTTGAACTAAGAGGATTGTGTGAGACTGAAAAAAATATTTGTATTGATACGATGACCGTATACTTAAAGTTAAAATAATACATCCCGTGTTTACATAATAATTAATATAATACAGTATAATATATATATACAAATTAAATATATATATATATATATATATATATATATATATATATATAAATATATATATATATATATATATATATATATATATATATATATATATATATATATATATATATATATATATATATATATATATATATATATATATATATATATATATATATATATATATATATATATATATATATATATATATATATATATATATATATATATATATATATATATATATATATATATATATATATATATATATATGTTATATTTGATGTTTTCACGGGTGAAATATGTTATAATATTTTTATCTCGGTTTTCCCGTGTCAGTAGGTCTTGACTAAGACCATTTGTCTTCCGACGTTTCGCCTGAATATCACCAGGCATTTTCAAGGACTTAACGAAAAGCACGCGCGCGACACACGTCTACTCACACTGAAAGCTCAATCTTGACGGTGAGCTTTCAGTGTGAGTAGACGTGTGTCGCGCGCGTGCTTTTCGTTAAGTCCTTGAAAATGCCTGGTGATATTCAGGCGAAACGTCGGAAGACAAATGGTCTTAGTCAAGACCTATTGACACGGGAAAACCGAGATAAAAATATTATAACATATATATATATATATATATATATATATATATATATATATATATATATATATATATATATATATATATATATATATATATATATATATATATATATATATATATATATATATATATATATATATATATATATATATATATATATATATATATATATATATATATATATATATATATATATATATATATATATATATATATATATATATATATATATATATATATATATATATATATATATATATATATATATATATATATATATATATATACTATTTATTATATTGAAACGACCCAGCCTAAGGTGGTTAACCTCGTGGTCGATTGCCAGAATTAATTGGTTGGGAGATAAATTTTGTGGATAACCTGTAGTCGCCCATAATCGCCACGTGGTCCCATCAGAATCGTCATCGGCTCCTGCATCATCTGAAGACATCCCTATCGTCGCAGATCTTTCTTATATCTGTGTTCTGTAAACGATGTATTAGGGAGAAACCCGCGATGGAGCGTAGGGTTCTCATCTCTGTCGTCCGGAGTAGACTCTTTGTTCTAGCGGTGTCCGCTCTGGCTTCAATCGCATAGGTCATGATGGGTAGTAGGTACCTCCACATGTCTTACATATTCCAATTTTACTCTCTGTTAGCATGTCTTTATTATTCCAAACAGTTACTCTCAGACAGCTGGCAACGAAGGCTGCCATACATTGATTTGAACCAACCAATAATAATATTAGTTGACGTTCGATGCTGTGTAGGTTATTGCGCAGATGCGTGCCTTGAACCTTCGGACTAGACAAACCCTGAAAGAAAATTGGGAAATGTCGAAAATTTAATGTTTTTTTAGCATCTTTGTTCATTTGAGTAGCCATGAAAATATTTTGGAATCACATGCCAAAATAATATTTACACATGCCAAAATAATTTTTTATGTGGCCCTGTCAAGCATCGTATTAACAAACGGTTCAATTTTTAATCTTGTAGTATGGTTTCAATAAAACAGACTAAAAATATTAGATCTTGAATTTTTTAAAATAATATTCATAGGCAAGCCAAGATTTACGGCTTCTATAATCAATTCCGCTACTGGTATTGCGTCTCTTTTCAAATATCAATACTGTCAATAGGTACTGTCGATTCATTAAGGGAAATAAATTCTCTTGAACAAATCGACGTTTGAAATAAAATATACATGCCTTGTATACATCTATCTACATAATATGGAAGCTTTATTTTATCACAATTTATTCAATAGTATCACGAATTTCAGATAAGTTATGTAAGTATTCAATATTTTTTGACATTCACACTTTCGAAAGAGATAAATCACAAATTGAAATGATGTCATCATAGTCCCCAGAGACAAATAAATAATTAAAAATGTCACATAAATAATGATGAGAAAATAATTATTATAAAATGTTGCTAGTCAAACATAGGTACGCACCACGACACAAATTTTACTATTTCAACATTATAAATTATAATAATTACTTATATAGGAACAAGAACAATAAATCTCAAAAAGCGAAGAAATTTCCGTGAAAAAAAAACTAAAATGTACGTTTGAAATATATCTAAAACAGTCATGAATCTACACTCTCCATGGGCATCAAGATATAAATCATAGTTTTCATATAAATGCTCTTTTAATTCTTCACGTTTATGAAATGTGATTTTTTTATGGAAATTATAATAAAAATTATTATCGTTATTTGTCAGTCATAAACAATGTTTTTAACATATCAATAAATTCAGAGATTAATATCGTAAAATTGAAAAAAATGATTTAGGTACCTACATTGTGATTTACCAGTGAAAAAACTGGTTAATTGTAAGAAATTGCCATTTGGCAATTACTTCGCCCCTTTGCACAATTTATAGAAGTATTTACCATTAATATATTGACATTTTAATATGTTATAGATTCTGGCCTCCTTTCGACTGTGTGTTGTCTTTTTTCCAGTCCTCATGCTAAGTACACATCATCTGAATGGGAAGCATTATTCTTCGACTTCACAGGTGTCTTTTATACTAGTCACATATCCTAGACACATTTTTGCTGATCAAAATTCGGAGAAATTGTTCTATACACGATTAAATCGATTCTAGACAAATCGAATTTTGGGATTTGAGGTACTTTTTTGAGAATCGATATGTCCTTGGAATTAGTACCAACCTTTAATAAGAAAATTCTTGAATTATATAAGAATGAAATCGTTCGAGACA
The DNA here is from genome assembly GCA_963576475.1 of Molanna angustata. Taxonomy (NCBI): domain Eukaryota; kingdom Metazoa; phylum Arthropoda; class Insecta; order Trichoptera; family Molannidae; genus Molanna; species Molanna angustata. Next base: position 11,562,516 of record OY754968.1, read on the forward strand.
GTATTTGAACAAGGCTTCACCAGATATCAATTTATGGGAATCATTTATTTAATTGCAAAGTAGATATACCTATCTAGCCACTCATAATGTAACGTGGGATCAGAAGAGATTTGCGGAAGGCAGACTTACGCGAAAGAGACGCACAAGCACAGGACAGAATGAGGACAAGGAGGGCTGACCCCACACAATGGGATGAAAGGGCCAGGGCGAAAAAAAGAACAAATCACAAGGCCTAAAATAATATATCACGAGGTCTTTGTTTAGACAAATTCTATTCAAACGAATGTTTGTAATATTTTTATTATTGAGTGAGTTATTTAACAATGTATCATTTTTTCACACAAAATAAATATTCAAGGTACCCATTCGTTTTATTTTCTCATGGTTCATATATAATTTGAAAGCAGTCAACGCACAGCCTATAAACAAGGTGTCTAATACATAATATCATATTAAATTCCATTAATAATGTCGGATCATGATCCATGTAGGTACACCTACGATAGTAGCATTATAATTAGCTTTACACATACCAATGAATTAATATAAAACCAGACATACCAACAAATACATATTAACATTGGATTATTAAAAAAATATGTAGATGTTGGTACCTGGTTTTATATCATTGTCTGAATAAAATAAATTATTGTTTTTGTGTCGTACATAACTATTTAAACACCATGGGATGTTTTCAAAATATTAAATCGTGACAATAATAAAATTTAAATCAATGAACTGTCAATGATCAATATATTATGTGCGAAAATTATCTATTTAAACATAAATTCAAAATTATCAACAAGTTGGTATCTATGTGCCTATATGGTTAAATACGCAGATCTTTTGCTTCAAAATCTTAAACTGTGAGATTATTAGGTAGGTAGGTACCTACATCTAAAGTAATAAAGCAATCAAAATGTTAGTGTTTGTGTGTGTGTGTGTGTGTGTGTGTATGTGTGTGTGTGTGTGTTTGTCTCACGCCTTCTGAAAAACCAAGAGCATCTAAAAATCTAATTTATGTGCGAACGTGTACCTGTATACCTGATGCAGTGTCACGCTAAAAATAATGCGATAAAAATGCTGAATTTTAAAAATATTTCAATAATTATTTTTTCATACAAAATTTTCCAAGTCGTATCTGTCAAAAAAGTGTACATTTTGCACGCAAATATCTGTTAGTTTAAAAGTTAGAAGTAGGTATTTACACAAAAAAAATATATTTTGAAGTATAACTTAGCGTTTAAGTGAAAAACATGGTGAATATTTGGTATAATTATAATGTTTAACTTATTTTTAAAGTAAGCCTTTTGTACATAAACGCCGCCATTTTTTATATCTTTTCATACAATATTTCATTTTCCCACCGAATGAATATGTTCTTGAAAATAATAAACCTTTGAAATAAATGTAATTATGAAATAATAAAATGAAACACAAGACATTACGGCAAGTTTTAAGACATATATTGTAAAAATGTGTTATTTATTAGTAAAGATATAGGCATAATAAAATTGCATAATTTGTAAATAATATTTGATTTTTCTGACAATTTTCATTTTTATGGCATCGAACAAACCAATGTAGGTACCTACATATTCAAAAAATGTATCCGAACCATTCGATATTACTTACGTGTTCGAATCGTTTCCATGGCTACAGAAAGAATGTGATATTCAAATAAAATTTGTTAGGAATCGAATTTATTTAGAAGGTTGTTGTAGGTAGGTACCTACCTAATACTATTTACTTACAAATCAACAATAATATACCTATACTGATTTCCTATAGGAAAATTATTTTATTTATTTATTTATCAACCGTTTGTCCGATTATAATGAAACTTTGGTGAATTGTCGAGCGTATGCCCAGGATGGTTTTTGGATTTAAACTTTTTTCTTATTCTTCTTCTTCTTCGTGTATTTGGTCGTTTTACCTATGAAGGGGGAGTATCCTGGGAAAAGAAGGTCCGACTGTCCCTCCATCTCTTCACAGGTCTTCCAGGACGGGTTCTGCATATAAACTTTTTTATTCTTTTTCTTCAACGTGTACTTGGTCATCTTACCTATGAAGATGAACTATCCTGGGAGATGAAGGTCCAATTTTCCTTCCATCTCTTCGCAGGTTTCTGGATTTAAACTTTTTTGTTCTTCTTCTTCATCGTCTATTTGGTCATTTTACCTTTGAAGGTGGACTAACCTGGGAGAAGAATGTCCAATTTTCCTTCCATCTCTTCGCAGGTATCTGGATTTAAACTTATTTCTTCTTCTTCTTCTTCATCGTGTATTTTTGGTCATTTTACCTATGAAGTTGGAGAATCCTGGGAGAAGAAGGTCCAACTGTCCTTCCATCTCTTCGCAGGTATCTGGGTTTAAACTTTTTTCTTCTTCTTCGTGTATTTAGTCATTTTACCTATTAAGTAGAGCATCCTGGGAAAAGAAGGTTCTTTCATCTCTTCGCGGTTCTTCCAGGATGGTTTCTGGATTTAAACTTTTCTTAACCGACTGATGGGACGGGATGTAATGAAGGGAAGGGAGGCACTAAAGGGCCTGAAGGGACGGGAGGTATAAAACTGCCTGAAGGGACGGAAGGTACTGAAGGGCCTGATGGGAAGGGACGTAATGAGGGATTAAAGGGACGGGAGGTACTGAAGGGCCTGAAGCGGCGGGTCCTGGAGTCTAATTCTTTTTCTTCTTAATTTTATGTAGACCTTTAGGGCAGTTTTTATACAAACTATTTCCTATTGTCTAATTCATCTTCTTCTTCTTTTATGTATACATTTGGGTCATTTTTTTATAAAAATTATTTCCTTTAGTCTAATTATTATTCTTCTTCATTTAAGTACGTAGACTTTTGGGAGAGTTTTAATACAAACTATTTCCAATAGTCTTATTCATTTTCTTTTATGTAGACCTTTTGGTCAGTATTTATACAAACTATTTCCAATAGTCTAAATATTCTTCTTCTTCTTTTTTGTAGACCTTTGGGTGAGCTTTTATACAATCTATTTCCAATAGTCTAATTCTTCTATTAGGTATATGTATTTTTACTTATTTTATGTAGACCATTGGAATAGTTTTTTATACAAACTATTTCTTATAGTCTTATACTTATTTTTCTCTTTTTTATTTAGTCTTTTGGGTTAGTTTTAAGTCTAATAGTCTATTGTGCAGAAATATTATTAACGATATGCACACTTGATGAAAATACATATGAAATGAATGGGATATGGGATATGACGATATAACCTGCACTAGAATCTTTTCAATACTTTTGTTTAATTAAATTTAAACCATTTATATCATCCTATTTTGAATAATTTTCAACACCTAATATTTAAAGAATGGGGGTTGTGGCCATTACTGAACTCTTCACAACATTTATATTCAAATTAAAAACTATTTACTATAGTTCAAGTCTTCTTCTTCTTCGTTAATGAAGACTTTCAGTCAAATTGAGCAAAAATATAATGCACACTTGATGAAAAAATATAAAAACGAATGGGATGTGACCAAAACTAGATCTTTTCAGTACCTACGTTTGTTTAATCAAATTTTAACCACATCCCAACATCCAAAATTACTAAATTTTCAATAGGTACACATTACAATTTGTTTTCGATGATAATATTTAAAAATGGGGGTTGTGGCCAAACCAATCTCTTTACAACGTTGATAAACAGTCATATTTAAAACCATTACGCATAGTCCATGCGAGCAGAAATTGTATAAATATTATACTTCATTCACACTTTATAGCAATATATAAAAAATAATGGGTTGTGGCCATCACTTGAACATTTTACAATACTCAAACTCAATCAAATTTCAAACCACTTTTCATAGTCTGATATTGCAAAATAATTGGGTGACAATATTATAAAAACGATTGCTTTTTCTTTCACAATTATACATTATTGGCCAACGGCGGGACATAAAAGCTAGTAAGGCATATAATTTTTACTCCTCACTAACCCAAGGGGATATAGAGGGGAGTTATGATTTCGCAATTTTTAAAGGTATTTTTTTTATTGCAGATTATCAACTAGTATCATGCTGAGATTGTATTCTGAAAGTTTCATCACAATGTATCTGTGTGTGTGTGCTATGTGCTGCGTGCTGCGTGCTGTGTGCTATGTACGGCGAGTTTATTTTACTTTATCGATTATAGACTAAAGTAGGTAGGTACTCATTCGATTCTTTTCATATTTTGCAGATTTGTAAATCTGACTTAGACTCCGTTAGATTTCGAAGGATATCTGAATAGTGCTTCTCAATTTTTTTAACTGTCAAATATTTCAAAGTGACCCCAAGCTCAAGAAACTTAAAATTTGTAATTTTTATTTTCAAATTGGTAAAAAGGCGCGTCATTTTCATAAAATGGTATTGAAGAATTATCAAGTTTTCATAATAAAATATTTAAATAAAAAATAATTTTACAAACTCATTTCATGAAAATGCTGAAAATTTTCCATACAAAATTTGAATACTTTATAGAATGACTTGTTAGTGAGGAGTTTAGCGTTAGCCAAAACCCGCTCGTTTTTATTTTTATTTTATTTTATTTCATTTTTCGAGTAGGTACATACAGTCATATCTACAATTTATTAACACAAATGAGTTACCAGCATATGGACCAGTGCATGAAGACTCTCAATATTATCAATCCTATAAAAAACTTTTATACCTACTCAGGATTTTAAATTTTCGTTTCAGTCAAGAGTTATAAACTTTTGAATTTTTTCTTAATTTTCCTTTATATATCAAAAACCATAAAATCTAGAACGCTAAAAATTGGTATAAATATATACAAAATCTCAAACTTATTTTTTTAAATAAAGATACATTTATGTGTTTAACTGCCTATATTTCCCAAGTTTTTAAAAATACCGAATAAAAGCCGAAACACCCCAACTAGATAATTTAATTTTCTTAACAAATATGAGCATTGTAGTATGTAGTACCTACATGGCCTACAAAACATTTATACTCAGAATTGTGAATCTTTGTTTCAGTCAGGAGTTATCAATTTTTGAAATTTTGGTTTATTTTTCCATATATCTCAGAAAACATAAAAGCTAGAATGCTGAAAATTGGTATAAACATAGAAAAATACAAAATCTCAAATTGGTTTTTTCCAAAAAAAATCTAGAAATTCTCAAACAATTTTTTATGAATTTTTTATGATAAATTTATGAGTTTAACTGCCTATATTTCCAGATCTTTTAAAAATATCCAAAAAAGCCGAAACACTCCAAGAAGATAATTTAATTTTCTATAAAATACATGAACATTGTATCAGCACATCTCAATTTTTTTTTAACAATTTTTATAAAAATTGAATTTAGTGACGATATTACTTCATACAATTTGTAAGGCAGTATTCACTGCACAATATCTCACTCAATAGTTTGATACCTACTTAATCTCCAAACATACATAGATACCATCATGCTGTTTTCATATTCTGGATAGGAAAAACAGACTGACCTCCAAACTATCCCATCCTGACATACATACCTACCTACATGTTTTATAGGTACTTTACGAACTTGCATGTAAGATTGTACTTTATTAGATTGCTATCGAAACTCTGGTTATATTCTATGAAGTGATCAGTAAATTTGGAATAATTATATTTGATTCAATTTAATGATTCGACCGATAGATCTAGATGGAATTACATTTTAAAATGTTAAAGAATTAAAAAAAATAGATAAAACTTTATCAAATTATTCCACAATTTATAAATTAAAATAAAAATATTTTTGAAAAATTATATTTATCAATTATCATGCAGCTATAAGACAATGCATGAAGCGAACCGAGCAACAATTACAAATCTAACTAGTACCTTCTTTTTATTAATTGGTGATACAACAAAGAAACCAAATAATTATTTTTTTTCTAGTTGCATGTAATACATGAGATCCAACTGTCGATAGCGATAGTATAGTTGAAGAATAAGTACCAAACTATAAACCCATAAATACAAATTATTTAATATTTTAAGATATTTGGTTTTCTATAGGTACAACACATGTAGGTATGGATGTCAAGATAGGACAGTATGGAGATCAGTCCTTTTTTCTTACCCGGAATATGAAAACAGCATGATGGTATGTATGTATATTTGGAAATGAAGTATCAAATTATTGAGTCTTCTTAGATATTGTGTATAGACGACTGCCATACAGATTGAATGAAGGAATGTCGTCACTAAATTCAATTTATATAAAAATTGTTTAAAAAATTTTAAGATGTGCTACTACAATGTTCACATTTTCCAACTGTCGATTTGTTCAGGAGAACTTTGTTCTCTTAACATATCGACAATGTATCAAGCCAGAATACGCGAGAATTGTATGGAGAGGTCTACTTTTTCACGGCTTTTCCAACTTTGAAGTCAAAAAACACCAACTTAGAGGCTTCGCAGCATATATGTTCCATACACGGATTTACTCAGAATTCGGAGTAGAACATTTCGTGTGTCTGTGTGTGTGTGTCTGTGTGTGTGTGTGTCTGTGTGTCTGTGTGTCCGTCCCCCCCTTATAACTTTTGATCCGCTCAATTTACAGAGCCTAAAATTTCAGAATATATAAACAGTTACAGGCCTACAAAACTTTTATACTCGGAATTTTGAATTTTTGTTTCAGTCAGGGGTTATCAACTTTTGAATTTTTATTTTATTTTTCCATATATCTCAGAAACCATAAACGCTAGAACGCTGAAAATTGATACAAACATAGACAAATACAAAATCTCAAATTAGTTTTTTCAAAAAAATTCCAGGGTTTCTCAAACATTTTTATTAAGAAAAGTATTTTTTTTTTATAAATTTATGAGTTTAACTGCTTATACTGTAATTTTTTTTTAAAATATCGAAAAAAGCCGAAACACCCCAACTAGATAATTTAATTTTATATAAAAAATATTAACATTGTAGCAGTACATCTCAAATTTTTTTTAACAATTTTTATAAAAATTGAATTTAGTGACGACATCGCTTCATACAATTTGTATGGTAGTCACCTATACACAATATCAAAGAAGACTTAATAGTTTGATACTTCATCTCTAAACATACAATATACATATACCATCATGCTGTTTTCATATTCCGGGTAGGAAAAAGAGACTGACCTCCATACTATCCTATCTTGACTACCTAGGTACATGTGTTGTATAGAAAACTAAATATCATAAAATAATAAATAATTTGTATTTATGGGTTTGGTACTTATTCTTCAACTATACATACTATCGCTGTCGACAGTTGGATCTCATGTGTTACATGCAACTAGTTTATAGAAAATAAAATTATCTAGTTGGGGTTTTTCGGCTTTTTTCGATATTCCAACTGTCGATTTGTTCAGGAGAACTTTGTTCTCTTAACATATCGACAATGTATCAAGCCAGAATACGCGAGAATTGTATGGAGAGGTCTACTTTTTTCATTGCTTTTCCAACTTTGAAGTCAAAAAACACCAACTTAGAGGCTTCGCAGCATATATGTTCCATACACGGATTTACTCAGAATTTGGAGTAGAACATTTCGTGTGTCTGTGTGTGTGTGTGTCTGTGTGTGTGTGTGTCTGTGTGTGTGTGTGTGTCTGTGTGTCTGTGTGTCCCCCCCCCCCCTTATAACTTTTGATCCGCTCAATTTACAGAGCCTAAAATTTCAGAATATATAAACAGTTACAGGCCTACAAAACTTTTATACTCGGAATTTTGAATTTTTGTTTCAGTCAGGGGTTATCAACTTTTGAATTTTTATTTTATTTTTCCATATATCTCAGAAACCATAAACGCTAGAACGCTGAAAATTGGTACAAACATAGACAAATACAAAACCTCAAATTAGTTTTTTCAAAAAAATTCTAGGGTTTCTCAAACATTTTTTATTAAGAAAAATATTTTTTTTATGATAAATTTATGAGTTTAACTGCCTATATTTCCAAAACTTTTACAATTATCGAAAAAAGCCGAAACACCCCAACTAGATAATTTAATTTTCTATAAAAAATATTAACATTGTAGTAGAAGATCTCAATTTTTTTTTAACAATTTTTTTAAAAATTGAATTTAGTGACGACATCGCTTCATACATTTTGTATGGCAGTCGCCTATACACAATATGTAAGAAGACATAATAGTTTGTTACTTCATCTCCAAACATACATACATACCATCATGCAATTTGCATATTCTGGGTAGGAAAAAGGATCTTCCTCCATACTATCCTATCTTGACATACATACCTACATATGTTGTATAGAAAACAAAATATCTGAAAATATTCAATAATTTGTATCTATGGGTTTATAGTTTGGTACATATTCTTCAACTATACATACTATCGCTATCGACAGTTGGATCTCATGTGTTACATGCAACTAGTTTAAAAAGATCTGGAAATATAGGCAGTTAAACTCATAAATTTATCATAAAAAAAATATTTAAAGTATTTTAAAATGTTTGAGAAACTCTGAAATTTTTTCGAAAAAAACGGATTTGAGATTTTTTATTTGTCTATGTTTGTACCAATTTTCAGCATTCTAGATTTTATGATTTCTGAGATATATGGAAAAATAAACCATAAATTCAAAAGTTGATAAACCCTGACTGAAACAAAAATTTACCATTCTGAGTTTAAATGTTCTGTAGGCCTATAACTGTTTATATATATTTTGAAATTTTGGGCTCTGTGAATTGAGCGGATCAAAAGATATTAGACACACACACACACGAAATGTTCTACTCCGAATTCTGAGTAAATCCTTATATGGAACATATATGCTACGAAGCCTCTAAGTTGGTGTTTTTTGACTTCAAAGTTGGAAAAGCCGTGAAAAAAGTAGACCCTGGATACAATTCTCGCGTATTCTGGCTTGAAACATTGTCGATATGTTAAGAGAACGAAGTTATCTTGAACAAATCGACAGTTGAATTTTATATTAATATGATGATATATTTTCAGCGGTACAAAACAAACAAAGAAACAAATACTAAACATATCATTCGTTATGAATTTTTGAGTAGCACCCAAGAGATATTTAATTTCATTAGATGACCATTGACAGTTCGGTAAATTTCCCAGAGATGTCAGTCCGTGGTATTTAAAAATAAACAAACATCATATTATTCAAATAACTTTATACTTAACAACATGTAGGTATGAAGGTAATATTAACGACGTCTGATTGAAATCTCGATAGTTTTTTTGAAAAGGAACCGCTCTCTTATAATTCAGTATCATATCTCTCTCGACCAACTCGACATAAATCAAATACCTTTTTGTATCATATTCAACCTTCAAGTAAAGTAGCGGAATGTGAATTATTAGATACATAGGTAATAGTAGGTACCTATTTATTTATTTATTTATAAACGACAAAATTATGGTCCCTACCCAGAGAACCTACCCAATTGTGAACCAGAAACGAAATCAGGTGGGCAAGTCCAGTCAAACAGTGAAATCAAAACCCTTTTGACAACGTATATCATGTGGATATATATTTATCTATCAAATATGAATAATTTACTAAATGACAATAATTTATTTTTTTGAGATTTGCTTAGTAGAAAATTATAACTTATTTATAAGTAGTTTTATCTTTAAAATAAGCCTCAATCTTTTGAGGGGTTGATAATTCATCTCATAACTAAACTAAAATGAGAAAAAAATATTGATTTGAGAAATAGTTCTCCGTTTAATATTTAAAGAATACAGATTTTTCAAATCAGTATTGAATCCGTTTACAAAATATTTCCACTTCGTAACATCGTAACATCCTAATAAGGTAGGAATAATGTGCCAGCTTCCATACGGATAAGAATATAATTAAGGGTAACTATTAATTTCATAAAAAAATGCACATAAATTGATAACTCAGGACGCCAGCACAGAAACAAACGATTTCCTATTCTTCGACGGCAGTCTTTATCATCATAACATTAATTCTATAGAAATAGTTTCGCATTATACAATGCTAATAAGAATGATTTAATAAGATAACCTGACTTATTAGAATCTTAAGAAAGGAAACCTTTTTAATAAAAATAACCTACGATCGTATATGTGACGATGATTGGATGTGAATGAAGCAAACATAGTACGTCTGGGGAGGTGAGTGTGTCGCTCAGTTCTACATAACATATCTGGGTACCTTAAATAAGGAAAAAGTTTGAAGGAATGTTCGTATGTATGATCAAATTTTAAGAAATTTATTAATTGTCTTGATTACTAGTAAAAAGCGTTTCATTTTAGTCTAAGACAATATATATCATTATAAAATAAATTCATAAAAGGAAATTTGATCAAAAATATATGTAGGTAGGTATGTACATAGATACATACATGTATGGAATTATAGCACCGTTATATTGGCAACATTTATTTTTGAACCACGTACACATGATTGATGGGAATAGACATGAAAGATTCTAATGTCTGCAAGCGCATATTTATTGAAAAATTACTAGGCATTTACCTACTAGAAAGCAGAGCAAAATTATGCATTTTTAATTTTGATTATAATTCATTAGCTTTATGAATTTTTAAATACAGTCTAACATTTTTTATTGCATAGTTCCAACACTACCCGTTTCTAATTTGGGGACAGTAATCGGCCCTTAGGTACCTACTCGGAATGCTGTGGACATAGATTAATATTTTTCTCATAGGTAATCTATTTCTCGCATAAAAAAATCATCATATTTTTTCGCTATATATTGTAATCGATCCTCAGTTATTAACGATAGATCAAATCGATCCCTTGCATTGTTTTCTTTAATAACCCTATGTTATTGACGAAAAAAATGCAGACCGTAAAGAGTAGCTCATGGAGCCCTCTAGATTAGCTATCTTGGAACCATTGCGCAAAAAATAATAAATATTCTAGAACAACCAAAGAAGATTTCAGTCGAAACTTTACGCCAAGGAAAAATAGATTTTTTTAATGAAGGACCAGCAGATACACCATATCAGCATAATATATTTAATTTTAATTGCTATTACCCATATCAGGAGAAAATAACTTTGATCTGTGTGTGTCATAATTATGTGTTATTTATATATATCATATAGGTATGTACCTACTCTAGGTATATTTTGACATACCTATTATTATGCGTATGATCCGTCAAAAGATATTTGCGCATTAAATTTCTTAGCAATTTGAGTTTAAAGTGTTCAGATTTTAAAGTGTGGGCAAGTTTGTATTGAAAATCCAAGGAATGCGAGTGATAAGAATTTATAACGTTTAAGATTCAGTCGAAGTTTCTAGACTTGTTTCCATTAGTACAATGTTATGTGGTTAACATTCGTATGATATGAATATAAATTGCACAGGTATCAATATCACAAGGTTTTAATCATATTATGTACGTGCTGTTATGATACTTTTCCACGTTAAGACCTGTACTCAATTCCTTAATAGTTTATTACTCTACTATACATCAATATTTAGTAGGTCAATATTTATCGTAATGCAATCATTAGAAATTCATATTGCAAAAACAAATATACACAAATCGAGAGATTAATTGGCATTTTGACTACATTGGTAAGTAAGGTAAGTAAGTATAGACTAGGTGATTTAAATTTTATTAACTTATTATGACTTATTTATAAATGAAGTATTTCTTGATAACTTACAGTTCGATATATTAACCATATCAGAAGTAATATCTATACAATGTTGAAACATTGTATAGATATTATGTTTTAATACTATTTATAACTGTTTTGAATATGACCAGATTAAATACGGCTCTATCCTATAGATAATATACCTACTTCAAAATTGGATTGTCATGTTTATAGGTATACTTTCAATGCCATATTTTTTTATATAATATTTATCAACATATTATTAAACAAATACCTAATAAAATTTTAAGCGATTCTTGAAGCATTTTGTGTGCATGGTTTACAGAGCATGGTGAATCCAGTATATACAGCATATTATGTAATAAAAATTGATATATTTAAAATAATTAGAGTCTACTACTGACGTTTTTCATTCATGAACTATTCCAGCAGTTGGAATTAAAACATACGTCACTCCCGGACGATGAAACCAAGTAAGTTTTTTCTTAAACCCGGGAATTTATTTTGGACAATGGTGTTTTCTATGGTTAAACCATCATCCTCAGAGGCAACCATTAATACTCTCAACATTTACATTTTTTTTATTGCACTGATATTCAAAATTAAACTTAAACTAGAAAGTAAGAAACTAGAATTCAGGAGTTATTAAACAAATAGGCAAAAATATTCGAAGTGAAACTGAAATTATATATTGAATTATTTCAGTTACGATAAATTATTAGGAGATTATTCAATAATTTCAGTTTTTCTTTGAATATATTTGTCTTTTTTTCTGCAAAAAAGAGAAATATTAAATTCATACGCTCATTGCTTTTGTAGTCAATTATACCAATATTCTCTGTTCCAACCATATTATATTCTCTGTTCAAACCATACTATATCAAACCATATACTTGTACGTTTTTTAAATTCTACGGAAGACATCGTGTGATTAGAGAAGGTGACTACCAAATATAATTAGATATGGTGTTACCAAAATATTTAATAATAATGCAAACACGATGACTGCGTATTTTGTGGTATAATGAAGCAAGGACAGTCAATACCTATATTATAATGGTAATAAATAAAATTTGGTAAAATTGAAGTTTTTATCATTATTATAATATTCAAGGTTGAAACGTATTTGAAAACGAGGAAATGAATTGCAGAAATGGACACAAAAGTTATAATAATCAAATCGAATCAAAATTCAGAAAGATAAAAAATAGGTACACAACAAAATTAAAAGGCTTTAAAAAATTACCTATTAGGAAGAACCAGAAATTCATTTTATGAGTAAGTACCTGTAAAAAACATCATGTAATAAAAAAAAATATTCGACATTGATTGGTATTACGCAAAGGGGCCTTTTTACTCTTTCAATATATGAACGGATCGGATGGTGGTCCAATTGGCGAAATATTCTTCGCTGATATGCTACCGTTGAAACATTATTCGTAAAACTGAAACTCTTCAGATTAATTATAGAACCAATATTTTAATATGAAAAGATTTTAGGAATAATCAGCGGTTATTAATACTAAATGAGCATGCAAAAAACGAGTTTTTTTATTTAGAGTTAATATGCTCAAAGGTACCGATAACGGTCACAATAAAATTCCATTATGATTATTAATGTAGTCTCATATAAAAAAAGAATCAACCACGTAGGACGGTTTCCCAGAAATGATCTCTTCACGAGTCCAAGTTGAATGTATTTATTTGTATCGGTAGCATTGCTTTTACCCTACGCGCCATAATAGATTCTCTTCGATTGGATCTGAAGGGTGACTATGATTATTCAAAATTGTAAGAAAATAAATAAATAAATAAAATTGTGAGAGGATTTTTTTAACGTGGTTACGAACAGAACACTAGCTATTATGATTTGGATCCATTATACTCTTCCGAAGAAGATCTGCTCAAAAAAATATTGGAAGAAGGTGGAATCACAATTCGGAAGATCGTAAAATAGGTCGAGAAGTAACTGGTTCATATACTTATGTTGAATGTTTTCTGTGAAAAAATGTAGCGACTGAGTGAGTTATACAAGACATACCTGTTTAAAAAACAAATTATTATAATTATCTTATCATATCGTACATATCTGACTGTTGAGCTAAATGTCCTGAATTCGATTCCCGATGGAGACACAGTATTAAATTGGGTTTTGTGTCAGTCTGGATCTGTGAGACGAGAAGTCGTAAGTCTTCATAATGTGGCAACTTGTTTTTGGGTGCGTGTTAACTTAATATTTGACAAAGTAGGTACCTGTAAGTTGCCCGAGAAGCCACACAAAATAATATAGTAATAAAATAATTATTTGGATTGTTTATTGGATGACTAACGGGTCTTAGGTAGGTACTATTAAAAAAAAAAAGGTACCTAATAACGAGTTATATATAATTAAAATACAGTGAACAACTGTAGATCCACTGTATGATCCACAAAACTGTCCAAGAGGATTTTGAACGAGAGGTCTTTTATAGAAGAAAAACTTCGAAACTGAAGTCAAAAAACGTATAGGTACACTGGACCAGACTGATATACAAATTGCAGAACTGCGTGTTTAAAGTAAGGTAGGATGCATAGTCAGATAAAATGCTTTTTAAAATTACTAATATAACAAAATGTATGAGGAATTTTGGACGCCCTACTTCAGCCGGACTAATAAAACTAGATTCTCACCTTACCGATACGTGGCTTGGATATCTCGAGATTAATATAAAATATTAGTGTTGGGAATTTTTTAATTCGACTAAGATAAATATTCATAAATTGAGTTCAACGACATGTATGCTTGTCGTGGCCTCAATGTGACACTAAGTAATATTCACTACTTTTTAATTAATGGCCCATACTAACATGTCAATTAATTATAAAGATTCTTTTTTAATTTATCAAAAATGTATGTACTATACAAAATTTAAGCTAAGAACCGCCCGTTTTTTTTTACAGATCGGCGGCAGTTGTTGGTGGTAGGTACAATTAAAGCTAATCAATATTTAATTCGTCAAAAGATCACTTTTGAATTGTCGTTAAAGTGGATATACTTAAAATAGATACTAAAATATTAATTTTATGGTATTACTGCTGTTATGGTATTAGCTGTCCCACCATCTATAATTAAGACAATAGAAAATGTCAACACCGATGGAAAAACAAGAATAAAAGTAGATGGGAAACTGAGCAAAGAAATATCAGTCACAACGGGAATAAAACAGGGAGATAGTCTGAGCCCTTTCTTATTTAATTTAATTATGGACAAGGTGATAGAGGATGTGATTTCTGTGGGTGTGGGATGAGAATGGGCAAGAATCTCGTCAACATTATATGCTACGCAGATGATGCAACGCTCGTTGCTGAAACGGAGGATGACCTGCAACAGCTAATAAACAGATTCCATACAGCAGCCAGGAGATACAATATGATATTATCCATATCAAAAACTAAGTGTCTAACTATATCGAGACAACCTCTGGAATGCAATCTACTCGTAGACAGCGAACCAATCGAACAGGTTACAAAATTCAAATATTAGGGAGTCGACATTTCTAGCAGCAGTGAAGTCAAATCGCAAACAGACAAGGCAGCGGTCGTTGCTGGCTGTTTGAGAGATACTGTCTGGAAAAACAAACACATGCTTACAGAGTAAAACCCGAATTTATAAAACATGTGTGCGACCTATCATGACTTATGCGATTGAGGCCAGAGCGGACACCGTTAGAACAAGAGCCTGCTCCGGACGACAGAAATAAGAACCCTACGCTCCATCACGGGTTTCACCCTTTTGGATCGGATGCGGAACACGGATATAAGGCAGATCTGTGACGTTAGGGATCTTGTCAGATGGTGCAGGAGCCGAAGACGATTCTGGCGGGACCACGTGGCGAGAATGGGAGACAACAGATTGCCCAAAATTATCTCCCAACAAATAAACTTTGGCAATCGACCACGAGGTAGACCAACCAAGAGATTGAGAGATAGCTGGAGCTCGGCGTCACAAGAGGCCTTGAGGGACGGGCAAAGTTCCTGAAAAAACAGGTGTCAACCTATAAAAATAAGAAGAAGAAGGTATTACTGCGAAGCATCTTGTCTTGCCGCTTTTCGTCGCCTAGGTGTTGAATACACAAAGGAAAAGATCTTTTAAGATATTTTATGCTTTCCTTGTATTTTTGTGTAAATTGGAATATTTTTTTGCTTATTGTGGTTTTTATATAATTTATAGGTACTGTGTAAATCCTTTTTGTTTATGCAAGTTGTAAGAAAATGCATTTATTTATTACATCTAAATCAAATATACATCCATACATACATAAATAAATATACAAAAAACTTAGTGTGTGAATATCTTGGATAATATACCCACCTCTTGAACTGTACAGTAAGTAGCTATATCAAGACTATCAAGTGTGCCATTTTATAAAGAAGATAATATTATTTTCTTTCGTATTCGCCGTCCATAACGTATTTGTATGGTCTATGTGCTGGGTGGGTACCTATTGTATTATATAGCTAGTTATATATGTAATATGCTCACCGTTTTATCATGACTGGCCTCAGCAAATGTTGACGTTATTTATAACGTGTCCGATTTGACATATGGCATTTCAATTCGGCAAATCGGTAACCATTCGACAATCTTGTTTAATCAATTAGTAAACATTTTCGACCGCGCGAAAATATTTGACGAACTGTTCATCTGCATTGATTTTTTCATTGCTGTTTAATACCAGTCATAAAATAATTAGATTTGTAATTTCTTTCTACAAATAAGATATATACAATATTTTTTTCTTTATTCTCCATAATATATTGCTTATCGAAAAACTTACTAGTACCATGTCAATTCATTCGCGACTCATGATTTTTCATTGTAAGCCAGTGATATTGTAGTTGAATAAGGAAATTCAGAAACTCCATAATTCAATTTATTTCAAAAATATTATGTACTATAGAAACCCCATTAATCAGTGACTTATGGGGTTTTTCTAATAGGTAGGTACATGCGATTTTTAAGTTGGTGTCGTTCTTTCGATATTATACTGACATATATTTTGGCTAACATGTGAGATTATGTTAGAAGAACACAAAAACGTTAACATTACATTACAAAAAATGAACTTATGGGATAGCTGTGAGGCACCGGCTTAGAATAGTGCTTCCATTCTTTTAAATCATTGTTTTCGAGTGTCCCGAGTGTTTCGAGTGTAATAGCCGGGTAATCGAAAATACAACAGGCAACAATAACATCTCACATAGTTCAGCAATGAGGTTCACCACCCATTCTGAATGTAGTGCCTTTTTTGGTGAAAAGAGACTGGTGTGTGGGTATACATAGATGTGTTGTTCTCCCTTTTATAAGGCAATGCACACCCGCACACCTTTCGCTGGTCACCCCACATTGTGGGATATGCCGTGATGGTATGAATGAATGGCTTATGGGATTTCTGAATTTCCTTTTTCAGTTGCACTATGGTCTCCACCGGATATCGAACGTGGGACCTTTGACTCAAGAGTCATCCAACTAACTGAGTCACTGTATTCTCAACTATGTATGTTAAAGTAACAAATTATTTTCATATAAAATAACGAGGTGTAACCTATACCTACCTACATTTATATATTTGTTGTAAATTTTCATTTTGCATATTTATTCATTAAAATATCGCGTATTTTAATTATACATATGTCAAAGCTTAGTGTTAAGCTCAAAAGTTATGATCAACAGGTTAAATATTAATATTTACATCGTAAATCATTTCTATTCCATAGATACAACGAGAATTAAAAATTATCTAATCTCACTATTTATTAAAATGATTTTTTTATAAAATTATGCGGTTGGAAATTGTGTATAAGAAGGTAGGTATATAAAATATTATATTGTGCATAAGTCTCTGATATTTGAGTTAATTGACAAAAAATAGGTAGGTACATATTTATAATCATTGGATTACACAGTATGATAGATTGAACAATATGTTGATTTCGCGTGGTATATATAATAAAGAGATCTTGATGATTCGAAACATTAAGATAAAAAAAGAGAACTTAATAATTAAAAACTTTAAGATAATAAAGGTGAATATTTTGACTGTATATTGATTTCTTCAATCTGTATATTGATTTCTGCATAAGAGCCCTTAGGGATGAAAATAAGGGTCTGTAACTGAGTACTGTAACAGTGCGTGATTTGATGTATGCAGACGATAAAGTCCTGTTAGCAGAAAGCGTGGAAGAGTTACAGTATCTAGTAAGCATGGTATAATATGAAGGATGCATAGAGTACGGACTGAGGATGAATGCTAGCAAATCAAAGGTAATGGTCTTTGAAAAGTGTGAAAGCAGAATATCGTGTCAAATAAAAGTAGAGAATGAATGGCTTGAACAAGTCGACGAATATGTTTATCTGGGAAGCATATTCCAACAGAATGGACGGCCTGATAAGGATATTGAAAGAAGAGTTATGGCAGGAAACAGAGTGAATGGAGCACTTAAACCAGTTATGAATGATCGTAACGTATCAAAGGAAGCTAAAGTTGCCATTCATAACGCAATTGTAGTGCCAACCTTGATGTATGCAAGTGAAACCTGGACATGACAGAAGTCGCATGAAAGTAGAATATATGCAGTGGAAATTAGATCGTTCAGAATAATTTGTAATAGAACGATGTATGATAGAGTTAGAAATGAGGTCACCAGGAAAGAATGTAAGATGAAGAAAGATGTAGTAACTAGAATGAAAGTTAACACACTTAGATGGTTTGGTCACGTGGAAAGAATGAATGAAGAACGCTTGACGAAAAAAATATATATGGCTGACAGGAATGGAAAAAGAGGTCGGGGGCGCCCAAGAAAAGGATGGCACGACCATGTGAACGATATTCTGAAAGAAGGAAATGTTAGAAGTCTGAACAATAGAAGAACATGCATGAGACGTAGCATGAATGTTGACGAGGCGGTGAATGTATGTCAAGATAGAATAGTGTGGCGTTCTCTGCCTACCCCGCGAGGGACATGGCGTGATGGTATGTATGTATGTATGTATATATGTACCTTTAATTTTTTTCATAGTAATTATATCCCACAGGTGAGTATTCCCCACAACTGCAATATTTAAATCAAATTTTTCAGGTAAGAGTTAGAGATTAGAGCTAGATACTATATTTAACTGTAACATCTACCCATTCCTTTTACTTTATCTAATTTGTATTCAGTGAAATACCTAGAAGGTATATAAGAAAAAAAAATAAATAAGAAAGTTACTCTTTCAGTGGACAATGTAACTTCTGTCCTTCAATTTACTTACCGTTACATTGATAAAAATAAAAAAAAACAGGAAAATTTCTTACAAATAACCAAAAATATATTTTCAACACAATGAACATAGTCGACTTGTATTTAAGTAGACATATAACATACATATCTGACGGATAAGAAAAAAATCAAATTTATTAAAAATGTTAAAATTATAATAACAAATATTTATCGTTTGCACGTATTGACCTTCAACTTCAGATGGCTGTCACATTTCATAAAAAAATATACGTTATGAAGCAATAAATATTAGGGAACACAGCGCATAACTATAAAATTAACGACTTATATTCAATTATTCAAACCATGAAACTTATGGAGTCGACGAATAAACACATAACTTAAAAATAAAAACACTATAAATAAATTTTATGCGATATAAATCATAAATATTTGAATAGGTGAGATAGTAAAATGTGTGCTTTAATGGTTTAAAAAAACTTGTTTTGGTTTATATACATACAACATAATATGATGTATACGGTTAACGACTTTGGAATGAGAATAATACATTTTTAAAGGACATCATGATATTTGTTTCTGATAAACTATAATTTTGTTAGTAGTAAATTGTACACAATATTAAATAAACTGTAAACAGTAAACTGTACACAATATTTAATAAACTGAAAACAATATTTAATATTTAAAATCAGGTACCAACTTACTAGTTTATTTTTACTTACAGTATTTATAATTTCATTAGGTATAGGTTTTCCCCCTACTAAATTTTATATATAACTATATGCAATGTTTTATTTTATTTACAAGGATGTGAATTAATAACTACATTGATGTTTAGCTCAGTAGACTTATCAGTCTAATCAAGCCATGAAGATTAATAATTCTATGCTTTTAAGAATAATAACGTATTAATCAATACGTTATGAAGCAATAAATATAGACAATAGATGGACGAAAAGACTGGTGGAGTGGAGACAAAGAGGCGACAAGAGACCACATAGGCGATCACCTAACAGATTGATGGACGATATTAAAGATTTGTTGGAACACAGTGGATGGGAGTCGCACAGGAGAAGTGGAGGAGAGGGGAGGCCTATGTCCAGCAGTGGGCAAACACAGGCTGATGATGAAGATTAAAAAATGTATACATCAATACTCAATCTTAATCTTAATCTATTATTTATTTATCTATGTCGGCCTTCATGGATCAGTTGGTTGGGTATCTGACTGCTGATCTAAAGGTCCCGGGTTCGATTCCCGGTGGAGACACAGTTTTTAATTGCGTTTTCAGTCTGGATCTGTGAGACGATTAATATCGTAAGTCTCCAGAATGTGGCAACTTGTTATTGGGTGCGTGTTAAATTAATATTTGACATAGTACCTGTTAGTTGCCCGAGAAGTAATAAATAATAATAATAAATTATAATAATAATAATAATATATTCGATTTTAAAAATCATTCTATGTTTTTAAGATTAATAACGTACCTATTTAGATGTATAGAACAATATAATAAAAATTCATTGTGTTTAAAGTTTAGTATGAAATCGCCATCAATTTTGGTATTTAAAATAATTGATTAATTAATTTTATAGGAAATTTTTTAACATCTTAATAAAGATGATGTTAGAATATTGTAGGAGAACCGGTAAACCAAGGCACCTGCAGGGCTTACGACCTGTCGTCGGCTGGTTTACGTGTCATCAAGCACCACAATACATTCAAGAGTGTGTAAGAGAAAAAATCTCTCTGGGAGGCATCTCACTCTCAGGTTATTTGAATCACAGAGTGACAACTCCCTAAACGTGTTAGACAGAGTCAACAAAGCGACTTACTATAACCGATGCTTTGGTGTGAGCGGTCCAATTAAGTGGAATGCACTGCCTCCAGATGTCCTCCGCTTAAGGTCTGAAAATAGCTTTGTTTCGTAGAGCAGCACATAACTAAACTATCAGCGCCCTTGGAATGATCTTGAATCATTAAACGACGCTATATCAAATACCATATTAGGTACCTATTGTTATTGTTATAGATGTCACCAAACATCTTGAACTTTAAGCCGAGAAGGGGGGGCTATTTGCACGTAAACCAACGAAGCAAAAAGACACAAATTTGCGCTCTGCGCAACCGGAAGCTCGTTCAAGATGTTTGGCGAAAAATATATTCAGTCTTTTCGCGGAGTTACCGGTATAAATAAACCAAACAACAGAGGAATTCTCAAGTTGTTTAGTAATAAAAATTAAAAATGTGTAATAGTAATTATTATTATTATTATCACTATATGCGATTGCGCAACGTTCACCAATTACCAATGCCTTTTTATTGATTCCCCAATCAATCGACGGAAACACCGTCGCCATCCCAGTGAAGCGGGTATCGGACGCACATAAGAAATAAAAAAAAACAAGTGTAAAGAATAAAAATAATTAAATGAAATAAATAAATATAATAAATAAATAAACAAATCTATGAAATGACGATTTCTTTTGGACTGTCATCTATTGAGAATTGGTTTGTAAACAATGAAAGCGATAGTCCTTTTACATGAGAAGACCGTTGCGCAAGCGCATAAAGCGATCACGTTTACCAGGCGTTGACAGGTCGCTAGCTCTGTAGGAGCCTTGATTTCCTAGTTCTCTTTTAATATTACAAAATCGTCTCTATTGAGATGTCATAAAAATGTTATGAAAATATCATTGACAGGGAAATAAATCCAATGTTTGCGTATATGCAATTATAAAATCAACTGTCGATTTGTTCAAGAGAATTTTATTTTTTCAACATATCGAGATTTGTATGCAGGATCTATATTTTTCACGGTTTTTCCAACTTTGAAGTAAAACAAACTCCAACATAGAGGCTTCGCAGCATATATGTTCTATATACATGGATTTACTCAGAATTCGGAGTAGAACATTTAGTGTGTCTGTGTGTCCGTCTCCCCCTTATAACTTTTGTTCCGCTCAATTTACAGAGCCCGAAATTTCAGAATATAATAGATAGTTATAGGCCTACAAAACTTAATGTAGGCGTATATCTATATATTCTGAAATTGTATAAATGTATAGATAAAAACAACACTGACATGCATGTTTCTATTAAGAATAGGTAGATACAAAAAAAAAATATAAGAACGTTTTTTAAGGAAGTCATTATATACACGTGCTACCATATCCAGACAACTTATCACATTAAAAACAGTTCAATTTTCTATTGTCATTATTTGAAATGGGTAGGTTACCTACATTGTAAATATTTATTGTAACATTGGATATCATTTTTTTGTACAATGAAATTATATTTATTTCTCTAAATGTATTCAAGCCAACAATCTTCGTGGGTGTCACATTCCAATGGTAACAATAATAATTCCGCTAATGTATATAAATATTAAAAAAATATTAGAAAAATAACCAGTCAACCTACACATTCGTCTGCATGTTCAATAATGGGTGTCAAATTCTCAAGACTTGATAGTTTCCGTGGCAAGGTCATTTGTTATTCGGTAATAATTTCAATAATATATTTTTAGTGAATTTATAACAGCGATTATGACGTTTATTATCAAGTTTCCTGTTCAACATTGACTCGCCTTACCTACATTTTACGACACTTATCGACCGACAACATTTAATATGACAGATTTATGATTGAAATATAAAATGCGAGAGCATAAATATCGGGATGGATGGTTGTGAATTAGCAAATGTTATTATTATTATTTATTTGATTGAGTACTAATGGCCTAATGGTACGAGACACGAATGATCTGTAATAATCTATGGAATGTGACGGAATGTTTTTTTTATTCTGAAATAAGATTAATTCTTTGAATAATTGAAAATAAACAAGGATTAAAATTTCGAAATCAAGAATTAGTTTACTATTTACATGGCGATATGTTGAATTAATAGGATATGAAAAATTTGTTAAATCCCAACAGTGTAAAATTCAACGTTGCCGCAGCTGTGAGTGTATAGATAGTATTTTTTTTATTTGATTGCATAGAAATTGAACCTAACCAGCCTATCAGATTTTACGTCGAAATAATAGGTACATGACATAATCATGAAACTTTTTACGTATTGTTTTTAAATTTTGTTCTGAGAGTTTTATTTTTTTTTGAGAAGTATAAAAAAATCTTTATTTTAATTATTGTTCTTAAAATTTTATTCTGAGTAGTTTTAGTATTTTGGTATTTTTTTCTCAAATTTTTTTTTAAGAAATTTTTGTAAATGCTCACATGATCGTTGAACTTATATCAATAAAAAAAATAATACTGGGATTTTAAGTACCCAGTTTCGATTCCCGATAGATACACAGTTTTTAATTGTGTTTTCAATCTGGATCTTAGAGACGATAAATAGGTACCAAAAGTCTCCAGAATGTGGAACTTGTTAGTTCACTGAGACAATACAAAAAAATCACGGGTTAACGCGTAGAATTATAAGGTAGGTATACCTTATAATCTTCAATAAATCTGTGCAACTCCTTGCCTACGCTGATGATATAGATATCATTGCACGCTCGGAAAATGATTTAAAAATTGCATTTAAAGCCCTGGCTGCATCAGCAAGGAATATGGGGTTGATGGTAAACGAGGGAAAGACAAAGTATATGCCAGTGCATGAACGTCGAAAACCGCCAGATTTGCGAGTCGACGATTACACATTCGAAACTGTTAGCGAGTTTGTGTACCTCGGTACTATGGTGACAAGTGACAACAATGTCTCAACCGAAATTAAACGCCGAATAGTGTCCGCAAATCGGTGCTACTATGGGTTGCAGAGGCACATGAAGTCTCGTCACCTCACCAGAAAAACGAAAGTCCTCCTCTATAAGACTCTAATTCGGCCAGTACTCTCATATGGATCAGAATGTTGGGCAATCGCTAAATCTGATGAAAGAGCCCTGGAAATTTTTGAGAGGAAGGTGCTGAGGAGGATCTACGGCCCGACTTGTGACAATGGAGAGTGGCGTATCAGGCACAACTACGAATTGTATGATCTGTACAAGGAGGCAACTATAGTGACAGAAATAAGAATAGGAAGACTCAGATGGGCTGGACACGTCCAAAGAATGAGCGAGGAGGACGTCCCAAGACGGATCATGAATGGTGCACCGGGGGGACGAAGAAAAGTTGGAAGGCCGAAGCTTCGATGGCTGGACGGTGTGGTGAAGGATGCGAACAACATCGGCGTCCATAACTGGCGCAATGCGTCGCATGATCGACAGTCATGGAGGCGGGCTCTGCAGGAGGCTAAGACACGACCTGGGTTGTGGAGCCACAGATGATGATGATGATGATAGGGGAGGGTGTCCATGAATCGGACATTTTTGAGAAATGTCTAAGAACTCATTTATTTTTTACACCCCGTGAATAATATTTGTATATTCTCAAATTACGTAGTTTTAAGCCTTGATATGCACCAGAGAAAAAATTAACAAAATATTTTTTGATGTATATAAATGTAATTTAAAAATATATAAAATCTGTCCGTTTCATGGAATCGTTTCCATGAAACGGACATAGGGTTCCATGAAGCGGACATAGTAATGATAACACTGTTTGTTGTATGAAAAAAATATGTTTAGTTAAAAAAGTTTGCAATGAAACATTTTAATAATCGTTAATGAGATGTACCTACATTACAAATATATATTAAGATTAATAACATAATATAAGTGGTAGAGTGAACAATAGAAATAAAAATATAAAAAAATAACAGCAAAAACAAACATATAATAAACGATATAAGTATTTAGTAAAAAAAAAACGTTTTTTAGAAACACTTTTTACAAAAGAAGTTTAGTGCTCCTTTTACACCACATGTTTCATGTGCCCATATTTGACAGACTTTGCACTTCAACCAATCTTCTTGGCTGGCCGCATATGTTTTATTACACAAAGGACATGTGCTATTTTCTTCCGTTGATACTTCATTTTTTCTTTTTTTTATGTTCTTTGGTAACATTTCAAATAACTTATCAGAATCTATTGAGTCTTCACTGTTATCTGAATTATGTATTGACATATAAGATTCTTCTGAAGTAGTAGAACAGTTTGATGGAATTCGAATGTACTTACGTTTGGAATTTTTTTTTGGTTCAACAGCCTTTTTTTAGCCTTTGATTGTTTACTAACGCTTTTCTCTACCAGTTTATCTTTCTCCGGAATATCTGTTATAATTGACGATACGCATTTTTTACGATTTTTTTGTACATTTTTTCTTTTTTCTGCCTTAGGTAATGGTCTTATTGTTTCAGGTGTAATTACCACATTCAAATTATTGGTTTTCTCTTGTAGTATTTCTGAACATAGTTCAACTGGTTGTGAAGTATGTTCTTCTAATGTACTAGGATCAATTGTTATCCTTTCTGATGATGATGTGCTGGGGATTGGTGATGTCACACAAGTAGTTGTATTATTTTCTGTTTCGTCGATTCTATCTGTTACAAATGATGGCAAAAAATCATCATCGGTAAATACATTTTTGTTGATTGGATGAATTCCAGTTTTGTGAAAACCATTTACGATATTACTTAGTGTAAATCCCGTCAAGAAGGCTTCATTCGCAAATTCTGCGACCTCATATATTGAAACCGTTTTACCTGAATTAGACAGCATCCAGTTATTCATGGCAACCTTATATTTGGCCTTAAATGGTCCATACACGCTAACATCTAACGGTTGTAAACGGTGACTGCAATGAGGTGGTAGGGTCAAAATTGAAATATTATTTTCTCTAGCCATCATAACCACTCCCAATGACAGATGAGATGAATGATTATCCATGATTATCAAACATGGCGATTCCTCCGTGGGTTTGACGAATTTCAAAAAGTGCTTCATAGCTTCGATAAACAATTCTTCCGTTATCCAGCCACTGGGGTTTGCTAAACCAAGAGATTCTTTTGGTCCCTTTGACAGCATGACCTCTTTGAAGTAAACCCTCGGGAAGACAAAAGCCGGTGGTATGGTCCCACCTGAGGCATTAACAAACCCAACCACAGTGATTAAATTACCCCTTTCGGCGGATGTAATTTGACCAACCTATTTTGATCCACGGGTTGCAATTATTTTAGGTGGATTTGTTACAGTGCTGCATCCGGTTTCGTCTATATTCCAAATCATATGAGGTTGGAATTTCTTGTTTTGATATAAATGCTCCAATTTATCAAAAAACATTGATATGTTGTGGCGGTTAAACGAAGTAGCCCTGGACAATGAAGTATTCTCTGGCTTTCGAATCGAAAGTTCTTTATGTCTTGACATAAATCCACGTAGCCAATGCTTTGAAGCCGTCTTCTGTGGTTCCCATTTCGACACATCAATGTTGTTTGACCGAGCAAACTGATATGCCAGGTCTCTTGCCTGGATAGTCGTCAAACCATGACACATTTTCGATGTTGTCTTTAAATAATTTTCCAGCATATATTCTAGGTCTACTGAAAATATCTTCCTGTTTCCAATTTTTGGTGCATGAGTATAATTTTCACAATTACCCTTAGCCTTTTTTATTATATCTGCCAGATATGACTTAGATATCTGAAAGGACTTAGCCGTGGCTCTGATCGAATTTTTTTTCTCCAAGACTTCTCGTACGGCTTCTTCAATTACCACGTTGGAAGGTCTTAATCTTTTCTTGGGGGCAGACATCATTTTCAGCTGTAGATAATTAAAAAACGCATAAGTTAGAGAAAAAATATAATAATAATAATAATACAATTACAAAAGCACAATGTGAATAAAATAATAAACCAAATTATAATTTTTGTCACCCAAATTTCCCAAAAATTATTGTTATTATATTTTTAAAATAATAATAAAATTTACATCCACCAGAAAAATAATCAAATTGAAAAAGTGTGTACCCATGAAAAGGACACTAAAATGACCCATGAAACGGACGTCCGTTTCATGGGTCATTTTGGTGTCCACTTCATGGACCTCAATGAAATTTCAAATAAATGTGTATAAGTTTATTAATTAACATAATATTCAAACTACTGCTATATTTTTATTAACCTTAATGTATAAATAATCGAAATATTTAAACAAAAATTTAATTAAATAACAAACTTACGTTTTACAGAGATGGAACACTGGAAGAAAAATTTACTTTTGCAACACGAAAAACTCGAACACGTCTAATAAGATCAAATTCAGGCGCACGACTGACATGTTTCTGTGGAGTGATGTGGTACTAAGCGTGTTCTAGAAATATCGAATAATAGTATTCTAGTTCTAACCGGAACCGAATACTAGCTTATGTCCGTTTCATGGGACGTCCGTTTCATGGGCGTTCTCCCCTACCTTATAATCTAAGGGTTAACGAAAGTAAACAATTTCACGGATTTAAAGCAGTTGAAAACGTCTTGCTCCATATCCGCCATGATCAGACAACATACATGTTTCGTGTTGTATACCTAATGTCAAATACACAAAGAACAAACAATACTGTAGTGTCACTAAGCGCCATAGCACGCGCTGCTTAACTTTTTATAAAGACATGTATTCACTTGCAAGTGAACATGCTCGTGTAATCATTTCATTGTGCTCGTGCTCGTGTGTAGGTATTGATTTTATAAAACTGTACTGTTTTTTTGCCACTTACGTTTCGATTAATGTATAAAACTGAATTACAGGACAGAGCAATGATGAATATAGGTACCTATATGATGTTTTATTATTATTTTCTTAATTGCATTTAATAAATTCCACGCATTACCTTAAAACCAAATTCACCTATTTATCTAATCTCGGCTTATCACTTCGATCTGCTGAACGTACTACATTCACTATCCCCATTCACAACACTGAATTTTTCAGCTCTTCCTTTGAAGTGCGTTCAGCAACACTCTGGAATAATTTGAGTCCTGATATAACTTCGTCAAACTCGATTTCCATTTTCAAGAAAAGACTAAAGCAGGGATATGTCTCCGAAAATACCTGATCCTTTTCCTTCCTTCCCTTTGTTACGTATTATTTACCTATCCCTAAACACCCTTCTTGTTCCTTACAAATCCCATTTTTGTTGTATATTTTATTTATATTTAGTAGTTTTATGTATATTTTATTTGTTCTTTTGTAGCTTTCATTTTTTGTTGATGTACATGTATAATTCTGTCACTCTGTAATCTGGTTGGTTGGAAGAAATTGCCTAGTGGCAATAAGCCCGCCAGTGTGCATTATATTTGTTTTTATTATGAACAAAAAGTAAATAGATAAATAAAATTAAGTCGAAGAAGTCAGGAAGGTACATATTAAATATTTGAGAATATTTGAGAAATCAGGCACTGGGCGGTGTCTATTGATATGAAAACTCATCGTCTAATTTATGTGATCACTTTGCTTTTTAAGTGTTATGCTGCTCTATTTCTAGATTTTATACTTATTTCTGTTTCGTTTCAATTGAGATATAGTTATCTATATATGTGTAAATTCTTAAATAAAGTATTTTGTTGAACAGATAAAATATATGAGATCATATAAACAAACTACCATTTTGATGCACAATTCAAATTAAAGGCCCTTATTGAGTTGAGTGTCAATCAAACATTAACTTCTCCCTGTCAACTTTCCGACGGTAACTCTACAACGATGCCCTAGGGAATTTCTTTGGACCCATAGGACATGCGGACTTTCAAGACTTCGGTTCACTCTTATCTTCACTATCAGTGAGCGGTGAGTCAGTTGTTTCCACATATAATTAGCTCTCTTTTGAAACTTTAAGTGCAGTGTCTGTAAGGTTTTAGAATTCTCCTGACTCTTCTTATGTTCTTTCCATAAGCAGAACAGAGGAGATTAATTCAGTGTAGCTCTCGCAAAAAAACAAATAAAAACACAAAGTCATGAACATTTTGTGTGTACCTACGTGAATAAATTAGAAATGATAGCTAATGCATAATTTACGCAATTTGTTGTTCGTTGCTGCAAAGTCCTACTGTACTTCCAATCGATTAAATAAGAGTGTCAAATGAATACGTGTCTTTTATTTCTTCAGCATTGGACATTAGTAGTTTGAAAGTAATACAGAGGACGAGCGAGAGGTTGTTTCAATTAATTGCCATTCGGTAGCTCAGTGGCGGCGTCACCGGGTGATCGCAAGGCAGATTGTTCTTGGGGCGGGCACGAGGTTCTGATCCTTGCACGACCGGCGACGACTCCTCGCCTTCTATCTTTCGCGGAAACCCTCCTTCTCAGCTGAATAACAATTCTCGCAGTGGTTTTTATACAAACCAAATGTATTTACAAATTGGAATGAGCTTAGCAGCAATACAAATGCAAATGAAAACAAGAAAACGATTATTGAAACATCGATCAGTTACATGTTCTGAGATAGGTCTAATTAAACTTAGTTAAAATGATGTAGTACACAGCATATAGCTTAGCAATAATATGTCAGCTATAAAAAAATCCTTACGTGTTTTAAATAAAAATTATTCACCACTTAAATTATGCAGCACCTACGAGGATTTCGAGAGGCGCACAGAACAGGAATGGAAGAAAAGATGTCAGGTTTTGCTGCCAAATAATCCTCAGATTTGAATCGAGAGAAGAAAACTATAGAATTATAGAACTATAGTTAGAATACTTAGTATAAAATAAGTGTATGAGTACCCATTTCACATATTCGAAACGTATTTTTTGATTGATTTTTCAACGGGTATCATGATGTAAAATACGTACTTAATTATGGGTTTCAACGAGATGTTTTTGTGTGCATGGCTTATGACGTTTCATCTTTATACATCCTAAACTATAAGATAAATCTATATACTTAATGTTCATATCCCAATGATGTGTGAGAAGCGCATTCGTTATCATTATACAAAAATTAAAAAAATAATAACAGTTACAATGAAAACATAAAAACTAAAAAAAGACATAGAAATTGCCTCATTTACATATAAAGCACGTTAATTTTAAAAAACAAAATCATTAAGAGGACATAGAACGCTAAATCTAGTGACTGAAAACATGATATATTATAACCGCCTAATGAAGTTACGTGTTAGGAAGGGCAACTATCGCGTGCATTGAAAAAGGTTTATAGGTACGTGATTTAAATTATCGGAAACCCAAAATTTGTTGATTTTTTGCATTTTAAGAACAAACCTTAGGTACTTGAAATGTAAAAACTTTAACTTTCATTCACTTTGATTTTATACACCTTTTAAGGCTCTTGGATCCGTATACCCTGGGTATACGGATGTACACAAAAATGCACACTTAATTACCTTCTTATGTATGAAACACGGCAAAATATTGCATATCACCTAATATGTGACATACAACACTTTTTCGTCAAAAAATGGCAAAATTTAGAGTTTTTTTCGAAATAGCATGAAAAGTACCTAATCGAAATATTATAGGTAATAATAAAAAACTCAGCCGGTAGATTTTCAAATTCTCTTTCGATTGAAATTAAAATCTACCTCATAGACCTTGTAGTTTTTTAGTTACGTACAGTAAAAAAATAAAAAACGGTTTTACTAAAACTTTTTTTACAAGAAAAATATTTAAGAAATTCAAATTTCAAAAAACTCATGCAATAGAATAAAGATGTAAATACAAACTCTTATTTATTTCAAAGACGTATCTTTTGTGGGTATTGGGAAAATTATTTTCAAAATATACTATATAGCCTACTATAGCCTTTTAAGCAAAAAAAACGATGTATTTCTCTGTGTTATGGATTAATTTAAAAAAAAAACTATAAAAAAGGATATTTTTAGTATTTTTTTAAAGTGAATTAAAACTTAATTTTGAAATCGTGTGACGAACATTCGCTAGAGAAATGTTGAAAACACTTTGTATTTTGAAACTGTATTTTTTTCTAGAAACACACTGTTTCACATATTTGAGGAATTTGATTTGAAATTGGGGTATTTAGGTTTATGTATATGGCTCCCTAAAATCAGACTATGTTATAGAGAGTTCTTATCGTTGTAGTGCAAATTGAAGAATTTGATCATTTTCATGTGGATTCCATGATCATATCTTGACGAAATTGAAATGGCACCAATAGGAAGATATCCACTTTCTAATAAAAAAGAATCACCGAAATCGAACAACGTGGCATAAAGTTATCGCTGAATAGATAACCTCGGGTTTGGAAGTCTGTTAAAAATGTAAAATCGTCAAATCACGGATGAAAACCTTTTGTAGACTAATATCGTTGATTATTGGACTTTTTGTTTTTGTTTTTCCATACCAACAATCTGAGAAGTGGCTTGTTACAGTACCAATATATGTACCGAGTTATGGTGATCGTAGGTGCCTAATAACAAATAAACATGCATAGTTTTATTTTTATTATTATTATTCGTTTATTTATCAACAACACAAGGACGTTTTGAATGTTGAATAAAAATATCAAAAGTAAGCACACGCCACGACATGTCTTATTATTAAGGATTAACTTGAGACAATATTAATATTTATTTGCTGAATATACAAAACCTGTTCTTCATTTAATAGCTACAATATATTTATATAATTTTGAATTAATGATTTGCGCCAAATGTCACATATACACATTCTAATATTATGTAGGAACATACATAGGTTATTTTATTGTTCTTCATAAGATACTTCACATAATATGTAGTATTTATATTTTTGTTATCAAATGATAATACATTTTCAAACATTGCTGGCTTGATTTTGGAAGATGCTCAAGAACATTTTAATGTTCGTGTTATGAAGAGCACAAATAAAAAGAAAGATGTCATTAATACAATGAAAGTGAGAACGCTGAGATGGTTTGGCCACTTGGGAAGAATGAATGAATAAATCCTGACGAAGAAAATTGCAAAGCTGATAGGAACGGAACAATAGGTCGGGGTCGTCAGAGAAAAGGATGGTACGACCATGTAAACGATATTCTGGTAGACGGAAATGTAAGAAGAGTGAACAACAGACGAATATGTATGAGTCGACGCATGAATGTTGAAGCAAAAAGTAATGTATTCTATTTTTTTTTTTATTCTACTAGCCGGGTAAGTGATTTATTTCTTTGTTATAAATTATAGAAAAAGAATCCCAATTTAGCTGAGTGAAGAAACATGTTGTGTAATGGTATGTTGAATCGACAGGCTTTACGACCTATTTAGATGAGTTCCCATTTTCCAAATCACAGATTTTCTTGATATTTTTGAAAAAGTTAAGCAGCATATGTAATGAACACGCAAACTAATTCGATGACAGGTTTTTTCTTTACAATATATGAACGACATTACCCTGATTGTGATCAATGTGGGTAAGAACCAACTAATTTATCCCATATTATTTTATTGTGATTTATAATGCATTATACCTGCTTTTACAGATTGTTAGTAAATATTGTTTTCTTGTACTTTATATTAGAATTTTTTACTAATGATATTAATGACAATTAAGCACTGCAATTAATAAGACTCAATTATTATTATTATCACTATACACTTCCTCAAAAGAATTAGCAGATCAATGCGTAAATTGTAAATTATTTAAAAGAGCAAAATAAAATGCAACAAACGCATCATCAAGCTTTCAATTGGAAATAGTTCACCCATCCAGATACTTAACATATCAAAGGATTAGGCTCTGAGGAGGTCTCTATACTACCTAACAACCCTACTGATTCCCGAATATTAACGTTTAAAAAATCTTTAACGATTCTACATGTATTCATAATTACCGTTTTTTGCATTTTTATTATTAAATTTTTCGATAAATCTATAATTTCTAAATTACGGATTAACGATTTTGGAATAATGCCAGTGGCTGAAATAATGAGCGGTAATATTATTATTTTACGAGAATGCCAAAGTCTTTTAATCTCGTTACCTAAAGCGGTGTATTTTCTAATTTTTTCATCAAAAGTTTTTATAATATTACTAGAATTTGGAATAGCCACGTCGCAAATATATGTTATTTATTCATAATATATTTTTTTATTCTGTTATAACTTTAATATTGTACACTGAAGATGAATAACTTTAACTAATGATTTTTTGTAACACCCACAAACTGGCATTGCCTAGTGGGATTTCTCTTGTTTATTTATGTAGGTACTTTATAATTTTTTTTATTATTTTTTCATATTATTTAAACATATAATTATAAGTACATACATACCTACATATATACATACAAACATATATAAGTACATACATACCTACAATTATAAGTAGTTTTTGTTATTTAAGATTGTATAATATGATATTCATATCTTTTTTATTGGTGTTTTATTGTATTATTTTTTGATGTTATTTTTTAATATTTTTCTAAAACACGGTGATTTTTTTATTATGTTTAAGAGAAATAAAGAATAAATATATTTATTTATATTTATTTATAGAAAAATGAGGAATTCAGTTTTCTCTGCCTACCCTCTGTGAAACGTGGCGTCATGATATTTTTGTACAATTATTTAATAATAATGTATTCATTTGTAATTTTTAATTTTATCAGTTAAATAGGCTTTTAAAGAGCCTATCAATCATCTCCTTGAAAAATCTTAGAATCACCTATTAATTTTGTTAAAATTTTAAAGTGCCAAATAAAAAACTAACATATGTACGCGCAAAAATACTACGAGGTACATACTGCGTACGTAAAAATACGTACCTACTCATGGGGGTATAATAGGATGGAGACGCCTTTGTACATGAAAAGTGCAATCAAATTCATAGCTTATTTTTTATCTGTAAAGTTGTCAGCAACGAATGACGTATGCTGTGCAAACTGGCGCAAACTTCAGTCACATTTGGTCACATTCTCTTACGATACAGCACGATATCGTTTCGTAAACAAAACACACAAAAATTTCGCAACCATCTTTTTTATTTGTGACCATTTTTGATCCCAAAAATATACTAATTTTTGATTTATCGAAATTAAAATGTCGAACAGGCATTGTTGTGTGGCAAAATGTAGGAGTAGAGGTGGAATATCTTTTCACAAGTAAGTATCGAAACTAACCTAAAAAATTAAAACGTAATATACCTATTATTATAAGTTGCGTAGTTATTATTTGTTTACATGAATCATTCTTAATGATTTAATATTACGAACAGTATAATTGTTTGTGATAGTTTAATAAAATAGTAAAATGGTTTTATTTGTTTGGTTTTGTAAATGGTCGCGGCAGCCATTACTTTTTATAATAATGTTGTATTTGACACAATTTGAGAAAAAAATATAATTTCCATTCACTGTTAATGCTTTTCAATCTTATGTCTCATATTTATAACGTTTTATATAATCCCCAAATATTTTATTTATGATTTAAGAAGATAGAGCACAAAAATCACATCATATGTCATTAGATTCCGCCATATTTTTTTTGAAGGCCGTAGTGATGTGCATAACATTTCCAATCTATATTTATTTTTACCATATCTTTTAATAGTTTTTTATAAATTCAGTCAAACGGTATCTATTAGTTCCTGGCGTTATTTATTAATATTTCTTATGAAACGCGATTTTATATGATTTAAATACAATACTTATATGCAATTTATTAATTTAACAAACATACAGAATACTGTATATAATATTTCATTTATTTATTTCATATTTCTTTTGTGATATTAATAGACATATTTTTTTTACAGATTTTCAAAAAATCCCGCTTTAAGAGTTTATGGATTGCCGCCGTCAATCGTGGACCAAATGGGCAACCATCTTCAGGCTGTGTCCTTTGTTCGAAGCATTTCAGAGATGATGGAATTGACTGTAGTGGTTATCGAAGAAGAATAAAACCAAATGCTGTTCCTTCAATTTTCTCCCAATTAAATACTGTTTGTCCTGAAGTACGTTGATAGTACTATATTATATCTCATATATTTTATGTTTATTTATATTAATTATTTATTATATTTTGTACTTTTTTTGTAAATTTTATATATTATACTTACCTACATTATATTAGAAATCCTTACCAATATTACTTGTTTAAATATTATTTTTAGATGCGTAAATAAAAATATTTTTGTGGATTTTATGTTAAACACTATCTCTTTTTTTTCAAACAACTTTGCCCATCTTTAGTGAACCTTCGGTGCTTAGTTTTTCGTCATCAAATCCAGTTCATATTTCTGAAAATGATGTTCCTATTCAGGACTCCCCAAGAAAAAATTATATTTTTCATATAGTTATTAAAACAAACTAATAATTTTTGAAAAAAAGATGTTTAAAAAAACTACAGTTATATATATATATATATATATATATATATATATATATATATATATATATATATATATATATATATATATATATATATATATATATATATATATATATATATATATAAATATATATACTATAGTCAAATCTTGTAAGTGACCCGTCTCAGAACAGGTTTTCCTAGTGAGACGGGGAACGAATAATTTTATTGTTATAATGTTTTTGTTTTTGAACAATAAACGTCGGATTGCCGGCACTGAAACTAAATAAACTATTTATGAATTAAGCATTTTTTAATTCAATCCCTTTCCTGTAAATTATTTGAACTCCTGAACTCCTCCACGAAGCACAAGGTTTCATTATTTTTAGGGAGAATCTCCAATTTTGCAATGATCTTTGTAAATATTTTTCTAATATTTTTTTACGGCGCTGGCCGATTTAATAATGATATTAATAAAAATTAAGCCCTTGAGGTGAGTTTTCACGAAAACGGCTCTATATAAATTATCCAACCATATATATAAGCACTACAAATAATAACACTTATTTTTTTGTTTTTAATGAGTGATCCTTAT
Organism: Molanna angustata; assembly: GCA_963576475.1. Lineage (NCBI taxonomy): Eukaryota > Metazoa > Arthropoda > Insecta > Trichoptera > Molannidae > Molanna > Molanna angustata. The sequence continues at coordinate 11,598,153 of OY754968.1, forward strand.
TTTTTCATAACCAAAGTAAAATATATATGACATTTTTGCAGAAAATAATATTTTATTATAAAATGCTTTTGTTCAATTATCGTAATTATAAATTGAAAAATATTCAATTTTAAAATAATATTTGACCATCTCTAATTCGTGGATCATTTTCTAACTTCAACGTTGCCATTAAAATAATATTGCCACGAGATAAAAAAAGTACTTATTTTTGTCTTTATATTGTCATAACTGTCACTTGTGACTAACTTCCATAGGCTAAGAAGTTGATTGCATTTAGGTATTTGGTTTTTGTATGGAATTTTACGTAAGGGCGGCCCCTTGTACCTACTACATATGTACCTACATAATATTATGATTTTGCGCTAAGATTATATGTAGGGACGAAGCACCTTTCCAAACCAGATTTCGCGATTTTGTCGATTCATACATACGTTTTAGTTAGTAAGCACTTTAAGCTGTAGGAAAACGTGTGCGTTATATAAATAGAAAGTGAAGTTTTGAAGGTCGCCTAGGAAACAGCGCGTTGCGTGAGGTCAGTGTTGGAAACATTCTTTTTTTCGCAGCGTGAAGGAATTAAGACGATTTTCCTCGGTTTGTTGACTCGACGAAAGCAATTTGATATATAAATTACGGTAACCTATTTAAAAACGGTAAAATACTCAATGTAAAGGATTCGTACACATTATCACGATGGATTTTTTGACGAGATATGCAGTGGGTGCCAAACGCCACACACATCTATCGTTATTTGTTTAGTTCTTGTACAATAGAGTACTTACACAAAGGTGAATTTTTTAGTATGAGGCTATTTCTTCACAGATCATACACATTCTACTAGCCGGGTAAGTGATTTATTTCTTTGTTATAAATTATAGAAAAAGAATCCCAATTTAGCTGAGTGAAGAAACATGTTGTGTAATGGTATGTTGAATCGACAGGCTTTACGACCTATTTAGATGAGTTCCCATTTTCCAAATCACAGATTTTCTTGATATTTTTGAAAAAGTTAAGCAGCATATGTAATGAACACGCAAACTAATTCGATGACAGGTTTTTTCTTTACAATATATGAACGACATTACCCTGATTGTGATCAATGTGGGTAAGAACCAACTAATTTATCCCATATTATTTTATTGTGATTTATAATGCATTATACCTGCTTTTACAGATTGTTAGTAAATATTGTTTTCTTGTACTTTATATTAGAATTTTTTACTAATGATATTAATGACAATTAAGCACCGCAATTAATAAGACTCAATTATTATTATTATCACTATACACTTCCTCAAAAGAATTAGCATATTAATGCGTAAATTATTAAATATAACAGAATAAAATGCAACAAACACATCATCAAACTTTCAATTGGGAATAGTTCACCCATATCTTTGCTATATAGGTACATATGATGTAATATTGATATATATATTTTTATTGTGAACATGATTTTCCTATATGCGTAGTAATAAATAAAGGAATACGGTAGAGATTGACAAATCCATAGAACCAATGTCTTAAGATGAAATAATGAAGGCCCAGCAGCATTTCCTACAGTTCCAATGGCCGCGAACAATCTCACAATGCTATAAACAGCTAATTTAATTTCACTCGTGAGTCATTAAAAGCTCTCTTTATTAACTTTCGCATTAAGGTCGAACGCATTCAGTGTCTAGACTCGTTTATAAACCAATAAGATCTCGTTTGTGCTTTATTACGGTCGTGCTTCGTACCCCGCCTGACTCTTCCACCACCCCACCCCACTTTATGTTCTAACAAAAGCCATGGTTGCTCTACGGCTACAGGTAATTTGCAATCATTATCGGATTGTAATTAAATGTGTGTAGATGGTTTCCAAGAGGATACAGCGTGTTCAAGCAAAAGGACCGGCGGTTTCGGGTAACCGAGGATACAGTTTCAACGTCGATTCTGTAATTTGCTTGACTATAATAATCACCGCTTTCTACGAATGGGTGAGCGTATCTCAAATACGGCTATCATCTATTATTTTGTACAACTGAGACCACATTCCGATTGAATAACTCTATCCAGCTGAATAACTACGAAATAACTTTGAAAATTTTAGTTACATATACCTAACGGTTATATTATGCATAATATTAGGTAGGTACCTACCTACTTGTTTTATTTTATTTTTATTTTCTTTTGCTCGAGTGAATACTATTTACTATTGGCCGGTATTACAGTCTAAGTTTAAGAGCTTAACTCAAGTTTTACAAAAATATAGCGTATTACAGTGTCCGTTTAGGTCTAATCTTGCCTCAAATACGTCACCAAAACGACAAGTATTTAACTCAACGTTTCTGGTGGATTAAGTACTTAACGGTGAGTCAACTGTTATTTCTCGACTCGTTGCTAGGCAACGAGTGTAGTTTCAGTGTTCTAGCACTAGAGGCGTTAGTTGTATCGACGGTGGCGCCACACAACAAAACAAACTGACAGCCATATTGAAACGAACATGGGCATTTAAAAGCATTATTTTGGTGAAAAAAATTAAATTTACCATGTTGGATAATAAAACAATAGTATTTCAAGTCGTAGCGTCCCATTTTGTAGTTCGTATTATTTGAGGTTATTTAAAATTTGACAGATAATAACCACAGAAAAAGTAAAAATGTCTATAATTGAAGATTTAGTAACTGACATGTCATATTGCACTATAGGTAATACGGAAATGGATTCAATCTCCCCTTAAGGGGCCATATAAACCTAAACACCTCAATTTCAAATCAAATCATGAGTTGAGGGCCGACTGTAATACCGGCCCTATGTCAAATATTTATTTATTATTAAGAGAAAAAAAAATACTTATCACACATAGGTATACCTACCAACATTTTTTGTTATATACATAAAGTTGATATAATATATATGTGTAATCACATTCTTTCCCATAGAGAAGTTACATATAAACATAGACTAAGATAGTAATAAAATATAAAAATCTATGAATGTTGAAAAAAACATATTCTTGGGTATAAATAGAGTACTATACAAGAAAGGCGTTGTAAAAATCATCCATATAATAGTCCTTCCTCAACGCATTCCAGCCATACCTAGAACCCGGTACCCTTGGTTCACCAGTCGGATACTTAGCAAACTGAGCCACGAAGGCCGACATTTTGTATTTTTTATATAAAATGTATGCAAAATACAAAAATATATATTTTTAAATAATCTAACCAAACTTTAGCACAGGCTGTGCCTAGTGGATAGTTACAAAAAATGCAAATAAAAAAGAGATAGACAATTGAAAAAACTAACTGTCAATAAATATTTTAAAATGACCCCAAACGAAGGAAACCTAAAATTTGAAATTTTTATTTTAAAATTGCCAATGTGGCAAATCACTTTCATAAAATGGCATCGAATAATTATCAAGTTTTCATTAGAAATATTTGAATTGAAAATAATTTAAAAATTCATTTCATGAATATGCTGAAAAATTTTCATATATAATTTTAATACTTTGTGAAGTGACTTGGTAGTGAGGAGAATAGCATTGGACACAACTCACTTGTATTATATTAATAATTCATTATTACATAAATAGTTGGTAAAAACATATTATAATATTGTTATTTATTATAACTGGGATATTAATTAATTGACAACTTAAGAAAGTATTAAGAAATGTTTGAGTGAAACAGAGAGACCTTCCTTTTACAGACAAATGCTAAAGAAATATTGGAATTTCAGGTCAGAATTAGGTGAGTACAAAAAAAATAATATTAGTATAAATTGTTCATCATGACTTATGTAACATTTTTTTATTTTGGATATCCAACAGTAGGAATAGTAGAATATAATCCCATAGTATGAGATTAAGCACAACAGAGAAAACAGTAAATGATATATTACTATACATGATAAAAGGACATCATATCAAGTGATTGTTAGTTTTACATATAATTTTTAACAAATGAGAAAAACAAAATTAAAGGATCATACCTGGAACATACAAGGAACAGTAAAAAGAAGATTATATTCTAGAATCTTAACGAAAAAGGTATAGGTATATACTAGAGAGTGGAATTTTGAGTTATGTTATCAGTGCAAAGTTGGCGCTTAAGGTGACGGGATAGGCCCGAAGGTACTTTTTGGATTCTCATTACGTCTTACTCTTAAAAGTTACGTCTTCAATAAATATATATATTATTCTATCATTATTTATCTATACATTGGCCCGATACACTTTCTTTCATCTTGTGTACTTTTTTCGTAATATTTTTTTTAATAATACCTGTTTTCTTAGATTTTTTATCCATAATTCAAAACTTATAAGGCTTAGAAACATGAATGTTTTTTTAAATGATAGGTATTTTACATATCTAAAAATTGGCTCGATACGTTTTCTCATAATGTTCTCACTTTTTTGTAAAATCAAATAAACCATATTATTTTATGTAACGCTCGATTCAAATACACTAGCTTGGACGCACATGATTGTAACCTTTAAGGACGTTCATTCCCATACAATAGTTAACAGAGTTTGCATTAGACCTGCCTACATTGCCTTTCCCTGCCCCTTAAACGCAATTTCGAACGAGAGTAGAGATTGAGTACCTATGAAATAGGTCAATGTTAATGAGCAGGTTATTGAAATTGGAGGTGGCCCGGTTAGTGAAAAAGATTTTCCTAACATTAGTTTTACAGTGTGACATAAGAAGTTTATGTCAAGAATCATACTGAATAGATACCTTCTATTTCTACTCAATAAAAAAGGACTGTTGACATGATTTTCTAAAAACATACTAGACATACCCCTTTACCATAAAAACAAACAAAAAATTTGTACCTAAAGGAAAAAAATTTAAACCTATAAATAAAGACAATTATAAGGTAGTTATGTCTTAGTAGAATATTTTGTAAGTGTGTAAAAGAAAAAAATGATACTACATATTACAGCGATAAACTGCACACAATTTTTTGTGAAATAACTGTATTACAATTAATTTTTTTAGCAATAAAAAAATCTCGATATTATAAATAAAGTCAAGTGAAGCGTTCTTTTCTTTATTTGTGATAGCTCCTTATAATAACTGTTTAAAGTGTAATTTTATATTTACATAAGTATATTTTCTATTTCGGATCTGATAATTTGAATATAATATAATGCGATTAATTAGATTTTATAAATCATTATTATCAAAAGCAATAAATCACTTATCATATGGCAATTAATTCGCAAAAATTGGCGATTTCTCTTTGCGAGAACATAAGTATCTAGGTATACACTATGAAGAAAAATATTTTTTGTTTGATATTTATTCCACTTAGTTGCGTAACAAATTCACATATTAATAAAGTTTAAAAAAAAAACTGTGCTTGTGTATGTTAGTATATGGAACAGGTAAAACTTGTTTTTGTGATAAATAAAATATGTCACAAAATATATTGATATCAACATGAATATATGGATGATTATAAAATTGACTGATAAAAAAGTAGTTAGTATTTTAATAATTTAAGTGTTGAATATTGTATGAGATTCAATTTAGAAAGGTTGTAATATATAAACTTACTATTGATGTAGACAACATGGATTATTAAATTTGTATTGACATATCAAGCATTATACCTACTTTGGATGTCAAAAGAGGGAAATTCATTATAATAAAATAAATAGCTCAGGCAATGTTATTTTTTAAAGCCGAATGCATTTCATTTTTAATTTATTTTATGTAGCTTCTCGGGCAACTAATAGATGGTATGTTAAATAATTATTTAACAAGCACCCAATAATAAGTAGCCACATTCTGGAGACGATATTTATCGTCTCACAGATCTAGACTGAAAACACCATTAAAAACTGTGTCTCCACCGGGATTCGAACCCGGGACCCTCGAATAAGCAGTCAGATATCTACCTAACCAACTGCGCCACGAAGGCCGACTTTTTAAAATAACAAGTACATTATTTTTTGTTCAGATAATTCTTTAAATAATACTCTATATCACAAACAATAAAAAATAAAGAAGAACTTTGAACATCTGTATTTGCTGCAAGTAAAATTTAATTAACGATAAATTCGATAATTATCATGGATGCACGTAATATTATGACTGTGTATGTGACAATAAATATCTATCCAGTTTACTCCTGTCCCATACACAACTTTTTAGTTTTATTGGGGCAGCAATTATTTTAAAAAAGCTGTTATACCTAGTAATTATATTTGTACCATATTTATTATATAATTTACAAAAAAAAATATTTAAAAATATATTTGATTTAAATTTATCGTGGTATTAATTATCAAGATTATTATATAGTCTTGATGTTGTCCTAATTGAACGAAATTGAACTTAATAATAGGTGTTTTAAATCAAACAAATGATTTGGTCTACATATATATTTTTTCCTGAATCCAGGACGACCGTTTCAGCTTATTAGGCCCTGTCCTGGATTCAGGAAAAAATATATATGTAGACCAAATCATTTGTTTGATTTAAAATACCTTTTATTATGGAATTCTACATATTCAACACCGTCAGTATTGACAAAATTAAAAAATCAGAAATCGAACCTATTTGAAATTATGTAGGTAGGTACTTACATATACCTATTTAAAATATTTATTTAAATATTTAAAATATCACCTATTTTATGGGCGGATGTATCTGCAGCATTTTCACAATGTTATCAATTGTTGCATTTTTTATCGGCTATATTAATTACCTAACTATCATTTGATTTGTTTCAATCAATTATGATGGCCAATCGAAAAAAAACTCTCAACAGTTGATGCTAATAAATCCTAAGTCATGTTATTTTTTTCTTAATATATATTATCACACGGGTAAGTTGTCTATGTATGTATCTGGGTATAAATAAATAAAAATAGGTAGAGCTAAACAATCAAATGTTACTAATGGTCCCCCGTCGACCGATAGCTACTCAATATCATTAATTGTTAACACAGCCGCAATATTGTTATTATTTCTGTATTTATTTATAAATAAATTGGATTTTTTAGAGATTTCCGTTAGGAATAGGAATAACTAAATGCTGAATGAAGCATGAACATATCAACAAAAAGTGTGAACAAATAAATGTTGCCTGTTTTGGTAGAGTGACAGCAACATCAGGGAGCTATTGATCAGTGTTCATATTACAGGGTTGAAATCAGTATTATTAATTGATAACATTTTATTATTCGTTAAAAAACACATTACCCAACTCTAAAATTCTAACATTTTTGTAAAATTGCCTACCAACTGCAGAAGCTAGAACGCTGAAAATTGGTACAAACATAGACAAATACAAAATCTCAAATAAGTTTTTTCAAAAAAATTACAGGGTTTCTCAAATATTTTTTATTAAGAAAAGTATTTTTTTTTATGATAAATTTATGAGTTTAACTGCCTACTTTTCCAAAGCTTTTACAATTATCGAAAAAAGCCGAAACACCCCAACTAGATAATTTAATTTTCTATAAAAAATATTAGCATTGTAGTAGAAGATCTCAATTTTTTTTAACAATTTAGTGACGACATTGCTTCATACATTTTGTATGGCAGTCGCCTATACACAATATGTAAGGAGACTTAATAGTTTGATACTTCATCTCCAAACATACATACATACCATCATGCTATTTTCATATTCTGACATACATACCTACATATGAGGAGGTTAAAAGCAAAAGTGCCAAAGTCGTAGTGAGATTAATTTGAGAAAAATGCGAAAATATGATATCTATAAAATATAAGTGTTAGATATAAAAAAAAATATTTTGTTATGAAGATTTATTTATTTATATAATTTTACAATAGTCATATTAAAAAAATATCAATGGAATGCTGAGAAAAACAAATATAAAAAATGGAGATTGGCAGTTTTGCACGTAAAAAGAGGAAGTTGGCGCTTTTGCATCTGACATTGATGGAGAGTGGCGGTTTTGCACACAACATTCTTCAAAAACTGACAGGGTGGCACATAAAAAAATACCACGCCAGCAGAGTTTTTAAAAAAGAAAATTATAAAAAAATATACGTAACCAAGTTTTTTTTGGAAAAACATTCATAAAAAAATATGAAAGAAATATAATAAATTATGTTAAATCATCAATCCATCTGAGGCATTTTCTATTGACTTGCAAATCTCTTCAGCTTCTTCATAAAATTCATTATTTTCGTTGACACCATCCACTATATTCTTGTTAAATATTAAATTTGGTATATTCTTCCACTCGCTTCCATAATGTTTGCACAAAAGGTTGGCAACGTCCTTAATTTTGTCTTCTTTTATTTTTACTGCATTTTGAGGTCTAAGCCGTATATCAGAAACAGATTTTTCTTTCTTCAAGACCGACTTGTAGTCTCCCAGATCGACTCGATAGCGAGTTTCGCCTTTTAGAAGTATATTATGATTACTTGCACGTTTAATGTAGAATCTTTTACACATGTTTATTTTAAAATGCCATGAGCCGGTTGGTTTAAAAATATTGGCTGCCTCACTTTTCCAATCGTAGACAAAGTTTTCTGAAAGTCTTTTCACTGTTCCAAATTTTCGAAAAACCTCTAGATATTCTTCCGGTTGGATGACCTCTTCTTGTTTTTTAATATCCTTTTCAATCAACCCGAATACTCTGTCTAAACAATTATAGAAAATAATAAAAACAATTATATTTATAGCTAAAAAATATGTAAACACACATATGTAGATAGGTAGGTACTTAGATATTACTTATAAGTTAATCGAAAAATTACGCAAAGAAAAAAAGACACATAAAAATATTTAACAATAAAAAAAATATTGACAATGATAGTAAATAGTGGTAGTATAAAGTCAAAGCATAAAATGAGCAAAAAATAAAAATATATACTTTTGAATAAATCTACGTTGAAATAAATTGAAAATTGTATTTTTTATATTGAAATTTTTGTTAGCACAAGTTTTTATTTATATATAGCACAAGTTGGTATTTTTTTAAGATTGTATATAATTTTTTTTGAACAAACAATTAAAAAAAGGAAAAACTATATTAAAATATCTTAATCATCACTAAACATGTACCGACTTTCTGGGACATGGTGTACTACTACTAAACTCCATACGAATTTGGACACTTACCTTTTGATAATTTCTATGTTTCTTTTCCACTTTGCTTTGTTAACACTTCTTTTCCTGCCTTTCTCCGTGGTTACTGGATAAGTATTAATGTTCATTGCGATCAGACTTAAAGAAAACTAATAAAAATTAATAAAAAACACGCTGCTAACATCAACAACACTTGAAGAAATTTAATATGACACGAATCTACATGAAGTTGTTGCGGTAGTTCGCAATCTTAACTGTGATTGGCTAAAACGAACGATGGCGTATTTGCATGTGAGCTGTCATTGAGATTGGCACTTTTGCTTCTAATCCCACTTTTTAACATCGTTTTTGTACGTTTTTTTGTCACTTTTGCAGTTTAACCTCTATAGAGATTATAAATAAAATTATGAAGAACAATACTACATCATTAACTCAAAATGTCACGATTTTCGAGATTGTCACTTTTGCTTTTAACCTCCTCATATGTTGTATAGAAAACAAAATATCTGACAATATTCAATAATTTGTATTTATGGGTTTATAGTTTGGTACATATTCTTCAACTATACATACTATCGCTATTGACAGTTGGATCTCATGTGTTACATGCAACTAGTAGTAAAAAAAATTACGCCTCTCAGAATTCACCATTGCACCGATGCCTTATCATATATATAATTTGGAAAGGATCAGGTTCGTGGATATATACTATATGTCCAGGATTCTTTTCAGGAGCCACATTAGACAGGAATGATTCATTGTTTTGTTACCAGCAGTGAGTACATTTAACATGAAATCAAAGGTGGCCTGATTAAGTAACGATTACTTATGGTATTCTTATTTATTATACTGTTAAATTTTATTTTATTACGTTGCCCATTTTATTAAATATATACGTATGAATAAAAAAATAGCAATATCATGTGTGCATCGCCTTCCACCGAACATCATAATGTTAAGTGCGTTAGACTTACGAGTCGGTGGATTCGGGTTCGAAACTTCGGATTAACTACTACGCCAAAATACTCTTCTAATAATAATATAATCTTCTTTTTCTAATGTCAGGTGTATTTGTATTTTAATTTGCCAGTATGTACCTAATTATAAAAAAAAGTAAATGTGAGAAGGTTTTAAGGAAGGTTTTATACATAAGAAATGATTAACAATCTACGAGTATTAACATTTGACATAATTTATTTTTAATTTCTTTTAACAAGTTTTATTACAAAACTATGCCTACATATTATATTATGTATGGTGTGAAGATAGACCCACTCCGCTCCTGTCAGGATTGAAGGTTGTACCTATAGATAGATATGAAGGTACCTACCTATAACGTGAACCGCTAGTAGCAAATAGATTGTCAGCTGCGATGACATTCAAATTTTATTGAATTGTAACAAAATGACAAATGGAGAAAACAAATTAAAATGAAATTGGTGATTTGTGTTTTTCATATTGTTATGTATTATTATAATATACGTATAAGGAAGGTAGCTATATCTGTGTATTCGGATATAGATAGTTCCTCGTTATCAGCGGGAGGTCAACGAATTATGGACAGTAGAAGCAATAGATTAAAAGCTTAACAAAATGTTAAGAGGTGCATATTCCGACATAATATTTAATTCGTTATGGAGTAGGTAAGAAATGAAGAAGGTTCGATTATTTTTTCTATCAAAACATTAACGAATGAGATTATTAGTATAATTTTGATGATGTTTTTAAATATAAACACATTTAACTGTCATCAGTTGCCGTCCTCCAGTTGGACACCTGGAGAAGCTGTTCTGCAACCCTCCTCACATTATTTTCACACTATCTTCCCACCTCATCCTTGGTCTACCAACCCTCCTTTTCCCACCCGGATGTCCATATAGAATCCTTCTGGGGACCCGTCTTTCCGGCATTCTTTGTACATGGCCCGCCCATCTCAGTCAAAGTAACCTTATATGGGTTGAGATACACGGGGCCTGATAAATTCGTCATTACGCCGAATCTATCTTCAAAAACGGGTCCACGGATCCTCCGCAGGACTTTTCTCTCAAATGAGTCCAACATCTCTGCCATTCTCACTGTTAGGGTCAATGCCTCGCAGCCATATGCCAACACTGTCCTGACTATGGTCTTGTACAGGGTATATTTAAAAAAATGGGCAAAGTACAAAAATTAAAAAATAATATAAAATTAAGAATAAACTTAATCAACCCACCTTTGATTTCATGTAACATGTACTACATGAATTATTCCTGTCTAATGTGGCTCCTGGACATAGAGAATATTTCTGCGGATTTGATACTTTCCAAATTTTATGTAGTAAGGCATCAGTACAATGGCAAATCCTGAGCATCGTTAGTGTTTTTTTTTGTCTAATAGAAACGTTGAGGGCTTTAATTACAATTTGTCTGATTTTTAACACTAAAATTAATTTTTAACATTTGTGATAATATTAAAACCTATCAAACGACTACTTAAGTATGCAAATCGGTATTGTAAAACATAATTAGCTAACGAATTAGTATAACTACATATCTGCAAACATCTTGGAAAAATTACATGGGCTGTTTAGATTTTTTTGCTTTGTTGGTAGATCCGCAAATTGTTAAGTATACCTCGTAGTAAATAGTCAAGATATTGGAGACAATAATTATTTCTTTACAAAATTGGGATACAAAATATTGCGTTGAGCATTGTTGATCTCAAACTCTTGTCCCATATTATAGGCATAAGTCTTAACTTTTGTATAGTAAAAACTTATTTGGTGTCGTACCTACATCAGATATTTTTCGGGTAATGGGATCTTTTAAATGTGCTCCATTCCGGCTAATGACTTCAGTATTCAGATATATTTCTTTCTGACAATAAAAAAATATTTATTTTCTATAAATTTTGGAAGAGTCAACACGATTATATCATAATTTATTAAAAAGAAGATAAAACTGCTTACCTGTGCTGTAATGGATATATTGAAACCTGTTATACCAGATTATACATGATATTATATTATTAAAATATCATGATTTATTTTATATAAGGTTTTGAATTATTGAGTTTCATCGATGTATTTCCCAAATAGATTAATAATGTTCCAACTACTTTTTTAAACATAATTTATGAAACGTTTTAACACAAAAATTTCTACCACATTCTTTGAACGCAGCAACTTTGTATATTTTAAAATAAATCAAAAATTGGCAGACATTATACTGGAGCGTTAATTTAATTTGAATACATCACCATACATTATATAATTTTATTTTACCATTATTTTATTTATAAAAACAACATGTATTTTTGCAATTTGAGTAAATAATCTAATTTTCATTACGTACTTACCAACTTTGTATACCTACTTGAAAAAAATATGTGCAATATATTTCAATTCAACGAATAAAAAGGACTTCATAGCACATTTTTTTTTTGCAAATGTGTTTGTCAATAATGTTATGACTGAATTTTTATTAACGCTTTGGCATTGCTGTGATGATATACCATCTTTTATTTACCTTTTCCTGGAATAAAACCCAAAATAACTGTAGGGAGAAATTTAATAAGATCAACTTAATATTGTTTTAGTTCAAATAAGTTAGTTGGAATGCATTAATTAGTCTGCAAATAATGCCACGAAATATGTTCCAGAGTAGCACAGGATCGTGAGATCTTCGTCCAATTATCTACATTGCTTAAGTTAAGAAAACAAATGAATAAAGTATTTATTATATAATAATATCAATTGCAAACGTAGTACCAACGTCTCAATATTAGTTACATAAAAATCAGACTATTAAATTTATATTAATAGTTTGCAAAACGATGCGTTTTTTTACCTATTTGAAATGTCAGGAAGGTACGGTTTATTATAAATTGCCCAACAAAGTAATAATTCATAGAAATTCGATGCTATGGAACAGTTGACAAACAGAGCCAAAAAGTTGTTAAAAAAGTAGACGTAAGTCCAAATAGGACGGAAGCCAAAATTGTATTGAATATTAATCGATAAATGTGAGAAGATTTATAAAAAAGTAGAAATACAATAAGAAAAGCGAGTCAAATTTTGTACTGTTAAAACAATGATAATTTTGATTGTATCCATTGTAGCATATCAGACAGATGAATGAAACGTCAGTCTTTTTTATGGGTTTGAAGTAACCAGTCACTCTGACACCCAGGAAACTAAAAAATAGATTAATTATTTGTAAAACTTGCATTCAATGATAGACATAGGTAGGTATTTGCCCAATTTTTTAATGTAAGATAACAAGGACTGAGGCATATTCTGTATTTTCTAGATAAGATCGCCAGGAAAAATATTGTCACTGAATAATCTTCAAGATAATTTCAACAAACTTTAAATAGAGAAATAGGAATAATAATACATACCATCATGCTGTTTTCATATTCAGGGTAGGAAAAAAGGACTGACCTCCATACTATCCTATCTTGACATACATACCTACACGTGTTGTATAGAAAACAAAATATCTTAAAATATTCAATAATTTGAATTTATGGGTTTATAGTTTGGTACTTATTCTTCAACTATACATACTATCGCTATCGACAGTTGGATCTCATGTGTTACATGCAACTAGTTTTATATGTTGGTACCTAATATTATTAAATATGATTGTTAGATTTAATTTTTTGATCGAAAGTTCTTGATGGAATTCCATTAATATTTCTTAAAATTTTTCAAAAACATTAAAAACAAAAAATGTTTATAATTTATTTCCACTGTTTATTTTAGACTTCAACCTACAACCGGTTTCGTGTTAAGCACATTTTCAAGTAGTTTCGTGCTACAACCAATTTTGTGCTAAACACATTTTCAAGTACCTAGTTGAAAATGTGCTTAGCACGAAACGGTTGTAGGTTGTAGTCTAAAATATGATTGATTTTGACTGTGATGTCCTTAAGTGTCCAACGCCTGTCGAATATGAAATATGCTTGGTAGTACCTAATCCTTATTTTTCTCTTATGTGATATTCCAATTTCATATAATTTAAAAATTTAAAAAATAAACAAACACGTCGAACATTATACAATATTATGTGGTTTGGAATTTCGAAATAAAGATTGTATCCCAATTTGAATTAATTTATGTTTGTTCGTTTTGTGATCACGTGACGATGGGTCGATGGAACGAGAAAAGTGTATGTACATCTAGATGGGAGTGTTGTTTATTTTTGGTGACATCGGTTGTATGCGAGGGAGCGTGATTCTCCACTACTCTTAAGTGCGATATGGAGATAACAACTCACAATAATAATTAGAACAACCGACGGGGAGTAATTAAATTCAAAATGGATTAACAATGCACCAATCTGTTTTCATCGATCGAAATGCATCGGTCCGTTGGGTCATGAGTCAAGAAAACAACATCGTTAGCTAGACCTCGATAAAAATTTCAAATACTTGACCATTTGGTGAACCTGCTTTCTGAATTAACATTTCTGATGCATCTGATGAAGTCTGAAACATTTATCTTTTTATCTAATCCTTGTCCTCTCCTTTCGTCATTTTACTCTATTATATTCTGCCTTTATACATTCAATAATGATAATTATAGTGAACACTTCCTTGCACCCTGCGCAAGTGGCGAGTTTATTGCCGTATGGCAATTTCTTCCGTGTTTCCAGCCCAGAGAAGCAATATTTGCGTAAGAAATTAATGTAAATGCTGGTACAGGTAGATACCATACATATATCCACATTTCCTCAAAAAAAAATATTGTTTGGAAGTTATTGACAATAAGGAATACACCCGCCATAATACCTACTCAAGAATCTACAGGGTAGACCTATAAAAATCCTAATACCTACTCAAGAATCTACAGGGTAGACCTATAAAAATCCTCTTAAAGCCTAACCCTTTGATATATGTAGTAAGTAGTCTTGATCAAAAAAGTACGATTTTGAGTATACTATGGAATAGCCTAAGTCCTGATATTACGTCGTCTATCTCACTAAACATCTTCAAGAAAAGGCTAAAGCAAAAATATTTATCTGACAACACCTGATTACATCTTCCTCTCCTCTTCCTTTCCTTATCCCTTAGTCTTCCTATCATTGCTATTATTTGTTCTTATATGCTATCTTCTTTGTTTTTTTCATTTTTTTATTACTTTTCTTCTGCTATCATTGTTTATTTTGTAATATGATTAACTTATTGCCATATTACACATTGTTTTGTATATTTAACATTTATTCTGGTTGGTTGGAAGAAATTGCCAACAGGCAATAAGCCCGCCAGTGTACTAATTATATTTAAAAGAAGATTAAAAATAAATAAATAAATAAATAAAATGGGGGAAACCTTCGTGCAGAAGTGTCTTAAACAGTCTTGATCTTGTGCATTTTTTGTGATATCTTAAATATTTTACGCATTGATCTAAAAATTCTTTCAAAAAAAGCGCCGTTTAGTGATATAAGATCACCCAAAGCATCTATATCTCGATTGAGTGCTTTTATACAAAACAAATTAGTTGGAAATTATCAATGTCCCAAGCCCCACATATTATGCCAGGAGTAATTCATTCCACTGTAAAGACCCATTTACAATGAAAGTGCGATCATTGTGAATTGGTGAGTATTCTGTGATTCAGACGATCTTAATGTAAGATATCTTTCTGATGGCTCATTGTTTTGACACAGTTCTTGAATGTAGTGTGGAGCTTAGTCATTCAATGCCATAAAAACCAACAAGCATATACAATATAGTCTTATAGTCCTGAAAAGCAATGTTCTTCATTAAGAAGAGGTGCACTATAATGAAAATTACCCATAGTTCATGCTCCCAAGTTACAAAACGTTGAAAGAAAAAAATGATATATATTTTTAAAATCAAAACGTCAATTCACAAATCATTGAGAGGAAGTCTTTCATGAAAAGGAAAATAATAATTCATTTATTGCACGGCCAGTTTTGATTTGCAAGATGATGATAACATACCAGGAGCATATAATTGATGAAGATATTGAATAGTATTGCAGGATTCACTGACGACGTGTGTAGTAGGTATGCAGTGGGTTGGGTGAGGTGGGGGGAGTGAAGCAGCGTGCCGCGTGTCCAGACATTGTGGCCCCGTTTGCACGAAACGTCACAAAGATCGCGATTAGGAAAATATATAACTGCATACATATTCTGTGCTCCTGATTGTTTTTCAGTTTGTAATCTTATTTTAGTTTCCTCCGTAAACTAATGAGCCGGGATCCACAGGCACACACACACACACACTCTCTCCCTCACACACGGTCATATTTGATTAAAATCATAAGAAGTGTTGGGACCTAAACATGAAGAAAAGCAAAAATATTCTGTCATAAATAATTACTACACTATTTCTACATAATATTATACTTGACTTTTTTTAAATTGTATAATTTGTCCTTATATACAAAGAATACTTTTTACCAAAAATTTTAAGCACATTAGGTACATGCACCGAGAAAAAGAGTATTGAAGAATTATGAGTTTTGTTTAAAAAATTGAAATAAAGTTTTTCTAAAATGAATTATGATATTTATATAAGACTGTGTAGCACCGGCTTAGAATAATGTTTCCACTCTTTTCTATAATAGTCGTTTTCGAGTGTCAAGTAAGAGCCGGATAATCAAAAATACACACAAGAGGCCTATCTCACATAGTTCAGCACTGAGGTTCATCACTCATTCTGAATATTGCCTTTGTTAGGTGATACAAGACTGGTGAGTGAAGATACGCATGTGTCGTGCTTATATTTATAAGGAAATACACATCCGAACTCTTGTCATTTACAGTGATATGATGACATAGGTGCATATTGCATTTAAATGACTTCATAAAGTATTATGGACTTGTCTGTCTGCGTTCAAAGACAGGTTTTTATTTAATATATGACTAGTTGCATGTAACACATGAGATCCAACTGTCGATAGCCATAGTATGTATAGATGATGAATACGTACCAAACTATTAACCCCTAAATCCAAATTATTGAATATTTTAAGATAGATATTTTGTTTTCTATACAAAACATGTAGGTTTGCATGTCAATATAGGATAATATGGAGGTCAGTTTTTTTCCTACTCAGAATATGAAAACAGCCTGAAGGTATGTATGTACACACACAGACACACTAAATGTTCTACTTCGAATTCTGAGTAAATAAAATCATGTATGGAACATATATGCTGCGAATATGCTGTTTTTTACTTCAAAGTTGAAAAACACTATGAAATATATGTCCATACAAATCTCGCGTTTTTGGTACGATACTTTGTCCATATATTAAGAGAAATAAATTCTCTTGAACAAATCGACTGCTGGATTATATTAAATGAATTATTGGCAATATCAGTTTCAAAAGTAGGTAAGCTTATATTTTCAAACATAACAATGGGTTATCTTATTGTGGTTACATTTTCTGACAGCGACTCCATTTAGTTAAAACAGTTTGTCAGTTAAAGACCATAAAACACCCAGAGATAATAAAGAATACACGCGCCAGGGTGGCTTTAAACTATAAAAATAGAAACAAAATAGATGACAAAATGAGGGGGTTAATGCTGGTCATTTTATGGACTTAACTTCGTAATTTAAAATACCTACAGACCCGCAGCTAGTATAACAAAACCAGATTTATTTTGAACATATGAAAAAACAAATACATCGCACACTGGCGGGCTTATTAAAAGAAAAATAGTTTACAATAGGATAAAAAAACACTCTATAGCAAAAAGAAGGATTGGAAAACGACATCATCTGTTTACGGATAAATATTACATCAAGTTAAAATATAAAATTCCAAATTGACAGGTTTACAAAGGTGCATCAAATCAAATATCTACTAAGACCCGAATGCACAGTCCTAGGTACCTAAATACTAACTCCTTTTCTCACTGGAGTATTTAGTATTCTTAAGTAAGCAATTGTGTTGCAGAGACATCACTAACTAAATACTAAATACTACCTACGCCAAAATTAAGGTCGATGGCGTAGAATTTCACATTATTGTGTATGAAGAAAAGAGATAGATAGTTATCTATGGGCTTAGAAAGCTATCTATCTCTTATCTGACGTTTGACGTTTAAAATGTTTTCTTGCTATATAACAACACAAACATATGTAACCAACTTCACACTTCACACTGACAGTTCGATATCACGATTTTTCTGAAATTCCAGTGAATTTTCGACATCTCGTATAGATCGCAGAATACTCTGTTTGGTATTTGATTTGACAAAATTACCAAATACATATTTGCCGAAGTCACTAAAATTATCATCCATCGAAAACATATCGTATTTTAGTATAAAACTATTTGTAAGGATCCTCGCTATCAACCTTACTTTTTGACAATTCGCAAATGTTAGTTTATGCCAATGCGCATGCGCTAAGTATTTAGATATGTCTCTGCAATGCAATTCTCATAGAAAAACGTCGTAGCATCCTGCAGTTAGGAAGTCACGTGATCTCCTAACTTAAGTGAGCGACTGTGCAATGAAAACATGGTTAGTATTTAGAATTTAGCATTTAGGTAGGACTCTGCATTCGGACCTATGTACCAAAGTACTCAGAACTCAAATTCATGAGTAAAGCATGCGCCACATCGAAAGCTGCCACTGTTTTTGATGACAAATAACTTGTAAAGTTATGTGTATTCCACAAATATGGATTAAATTTCAACTAAACACAAAATTGAACTAATATTTTCTCATTGACTGCGTATTTTAATCATTTTGTTTTTAGTGAGCATAATCCGAATCGATCCCTGAAAATAATCGATCATTTATTCGGTGATCAACTACTTACCCAATGAATGTTGTTTTATACATCTATGTTAATCTCTTTTAAATATTAAAAAAAAACTTTTATATTATTCATAATGTGTATTACAAAAAGGATCAGAATCAATAGATGTTTTATAATTTTACTTGATCAAATACAACATGGAAAAAATGAGTGATTGTCACTGCAACTATATAATGTAGGTATCTGGAGTCATTGTTCCGTGTATCTATCTATACATCCATGACAGATGCTCTAATGAACATAACATAACTGATGGGTACATAAAGGATACCATTTTGTGCAGTATCTACTTGTAACTCAATGAACCTGCACCAGAACAATCTATCACTGCACGTCAGTCAAGCTCACTACAATGAAACATCATTTGATTTTTTACAAACGATGAAAAACTGGGAAGAAACACCCCAGAACGAGTTTCAATCTGGAAAAGTCTACACTCAATTGTTTGTCAATTCTTAGATTGCCACATCTTTTGAATTTATTATTTAAACGATCAAAGAATGAAATCAAATAACCTGTTTTAATTTCACTAAACTTTTTTCTTTGTGGAGCAGAGAAGTGAAATGAAATTCAGTTATTATTTTAACAAGAATTCAATTCAACAATCTACTGACATATTACTATCTAGATTTAACACAGTAATTGTTTGAATGTTTGACATTGTGAAAACAATAAAAAAGGCATTCGACCTTGAATCTTGGGATATTTTTAAGCAGCTAAATAAACCGTGTTTAACTTGAAATACAAAAAAAAAATAATCGGATAATCGAGGTGGCCGAAATATTTTTTATGACAAAATATTCGACTGGTTTTTAACCAACTTACAATTTCTGAGCACGACCGTTCAAAATCTCCATTCCGTTCTGAAACTACTAGCGGAGGACTATACAACAGTGGAAGCACTGCAGGCTGTAAAATTTCCACCCCCTCCAGGGGTAGTCGTGTAGTGTCCAACAACCTCTATCCACAATCCACCCCCATAGCCACTACACAACATTCATAATAATAAAAACTTTCCTGCTTTGCCCAGAGAGCCAGTCTTTATAACTCACGTTCGAAACCAACTATGCGTCGTAGAGTCCACGCTGTGTCGCGTAGAATTGGAGACCGTAAAATGCATGAAATTCACAGAAATACATATCGTGTAGGTATCTGCTGGAAGCTGGAAGCGAGCCATACTTTACTTAGCCTAATAACAATATAAGGATATACTGGCCACGGGAAAAACTTTATAGTTTACACACCATCCTGAGTACTTTTTGTTTTATGTGGAAATTTGCCAACCCACACTCCTCCACGACACTTATAATAAAAAGGACGACGAAATGTCAAATCCTCCAAAGTTATTTTGAGCTGATTCTCCGAAAAAATAATTCGGAAAAATTGACATTTGTAGTATTTACAGATTTAGAAATGCCGGCATAATATTTATGTCGGCAGCGATCGAGTTTTAAAAAGGAATTTGTATCCTCGCATATTTTCCAAGTATACGAGGATACAAATCCCCTTTAATATTCTCGTTTCAAAAGTCTTTTGTTTTTATATTTGTATTCCAAATATGATAGGTGTATTATGTTTGAAATTTGAGGATTCATTCAAGTATCTATTTCTTAAAGATAATTTGATTAGTTTCGCCATTGACTTACTGACATTTTATATAGAAGTTTACTTGTCAAGCCACAAATATGTACGTCTAATTTATTCACGAAGGGCAGAAGTTAACCGGTATTTACTAATTCCAATAATTTTCAAACAAAACCAACTTTGGCAAATTCACTTGTCTATGACGTATCATTGTTTTATTGTGTTTTAAGAAAATATGTTAAAAATCAAAAGTAAAAGTCCAGAACATGATCATGATCCAGAAAATCATTTATTTAACTTCTTCTTCTTCTTCTTCGATGGCGCTACAGCCCAAGTCGAGCCTTGGCCTCCTTCAACTTCTACCTCCAACCCCGTCTGTCCTCAGCTGGTATTTAACTATCAGCTGACGAAATTAATAGTTTTCTGGTTATACCTAAATATATAATACGGCCAAAAAAAATAATTATGTTCTTTATTTAAACACCAGGTGATCGAAACAATTTTATAACATGGACTTAACTTATTTAAATTTTTCAAACGTTTACCTATAAAATTCTTTAAAATGTTCAACCATTTTTGTATATGATAAAAGTAAAGAACATAATTACGATATTTTGTATTGCCAATTTGCAATAAAATTTAGATAGTTATCAATCGTATGCAAATTTCCGATAAAGCCTTTCGGTTTCTCAATGTGCCCGGGCCTAATCCAAATCATTAAGATCCAAAATAAGTTATTATAAATAAATTATTACAACAAAAGATTTTCATCTTCTGTTTGACTCCCATATTTATATTATAAGACAGAAAAATTCAACAGAAACCCATTTAGTCGATACAAAACAAAAGAAATATAAAAATACATTTATAGATAAGAATACATTACAACTAATTTATGACGTCCTTTTCTTAGTCATTATAAATGAAACACAGAGCATTAAATTAAACCAAATATAACCTCGTTAGGAACTCCACTAAAGGAGATACATAAGTCAATAATACTTGATGACCAGTGTTGGATCGCGATATTATACAAAAATTCATTTGTATTCAGAGAACTATTAAAACACCTATGAGACTGAAAGACTTGTTTAGTATATTACATATGTTATTGTTATTTAACATTACTTAATAGGATGAATATTTCATTTGAAATTTATTTGATTGACTTTAAAATTTTATCGAAAACTTTCTTTTAATGGAAAATCGTATGTGCAAGTACCTGATAAATATCCGACCTTTTATACCGACTTCACTTATTAGGATGTTGTTAGGCTACAACTGCAGGGAGGTGAACATGTTGTGAACATCAATAAAATCATTAAAATTAACGACTTTAAAATCTAAAACTTAACACAAAATAGAAATAAAATAAATAAATAAACAATAAATATACTATTTTTTATATTTAGACAATATTATCTGTAAACTTATATCTAAAATAACAAAATAAAAATTGCCAAATACAAAATATCGTAGACTACAACACAAATTTTTATCAAAAGAATCTTGTTTCCTTTTCTCTCTCTTTTTTCGTTTTTATCCTTTTGTTACCTACTATGAATCATTTTTGTGTTAAATTTGTTTTTATTTATTCATTGACATCATGGGCCCACGTTAGAAAAGGGCCCGTGTTAGAAAAGGGCGCAAATTATGATAACTATAACAAGGAAGAAGATTTAATATTATTTACATTTTTTTTAATTCAAGACATGAAAATAAACAAGTAATGAGACTCAAAAATTAACCATAGAAGTACTGTATAGATAATTGAATAATATACAATAAAAAAAAATTCAGCGAACGATATAAGGAATAAGAGAATATAAGGAATCTTTGAACTTTCTTTTTTTATTTAGTACCTATACATGTATCTTAATCCGGACCTATTATAAAAAGGGAAGATTATAATTTATAATTTTTGTTGATAATTTCGGTCCTGTCATAAGTCATAAAACAATGTTCGATATCATCACTAAGGTAGGTTGGTATTACCTATTTAAAGACCAGGTAGTCTGAATGAAGTTTCTTACACTTCGATCTTCATAGTTTTTTTTATATTTTAACATATTCACCTAATTATTTTACTGCCAGTCATCAATTTATTATAAATCAGGATCATTTTATATTGAATTATTAACTAATTGGAATCATTGAAAAATATATATGGTAGGTACAATGTAAAACATTAAATAGGTAGGCTAATAAAGCGAAAAATCGTACACTATCCGTTATAAAATGTTCTATTCGTATTGTCACATTTGTAAAAAATAAAATTATTAAGACAAGACTTATTTGATTTGTTTATTTGACTGCAACATTTAATTACTTTGTTCATCTGACTGCAACAATTAACACAATTTGGACAAGATTTAATTACTTCGTTCATTTGACTGTAACAATTAAAACATTTTGGACAAGATGTAATTACTTTATTCATTTGACTGCAAAAATTATAATAATTTGATTAGATTTAATTATTAATTACTAGCTTTTATGTCCCGCCGTTGGCCAAGAATGTAAATTAGTGAAGGAATAAGCAATCGTTTATATAATATTGTCACAAAAAATATTTGCTAATTCGTGGTATGAAAAGTAGTTTGAAATTTAATTGAGTTTAAGCGATGTAAAATGTTCAAGTGATGGCCACAACACATTTGTTTTTATATATAAGTAGGTACATACAATTTCTGCACGCATGGACTATGGTAAATGGTTTTAAATATGACTGATTATAAAGAGACAACGTTGTAAAGAGTTTGGATTTGGCCACAACCACTATTTTTATATATTGTCATCGAACGCAAATGTGTTTTAAATATTTAGTAATTTTGGATGATGGGAAATGGCTTAAAAATTAAATAAACAAAAGCACTGAAAAGATTCTAGTGTTGGTCACATCCCATTCGTTTTTATATTTTTCGTCAAGTGTGCATACCTATAGATTATTATATTTTTGCACAATAAAACTGATCTACATTACAGAAGAAGACTTAAATAGTTTTTAATTTGAATATAAACGTTGTGAAGAGTCCAGTAATGGCCACAACCCCGATTTTTCATTATATTTTCATCAAAATCAAATATGTAGTTATTGAAAATTAAGCAATATATGATGATATAATAAATGGTGTAAATTTTGATTGAAAAAAAGTATTGAGAAGATTCTAGTGATGGTCACACCCCATTCGTTTTATGTATTTTCGTCAAGTGTGCATGTTGTTTATAATATTTATATACAATAGACTATAAGACTTAAAACTAACCCAAAAGACTAAATGAAAAAAAAAGAATAAGTAAAAGACTATAACAAATAGTTTGTAATAAAAACTGACCCAATGGTCTACATAAAAGATGCAATAGAAGAATTACACAATAGTAAATTTATTATATAAAAAACTGACCAAATGGTCTTCATAAAAGAAGAAGAAGATGAATTGAACTATAGGAAATATTTTATATAAAATTCACCCAACGTCTACATTAAATAAGAAAACGAAGAATTAGACTAAAGGAAATAGTTTGCATAAAAACTAACCAAAAGATCTACAAAAAATAAGAAAAAGAAGAATTAGACTATAGAAAGTAGTTACTATAAAAACTGACCCAAAGGTCTACATATTAGAAGAATAATTATACGTCAGGAAATAGATTGTATAAAAATAACGCAAAGGTCAACATAAAAGAAGACGAAGAAGAATTAGACTAAAGGAAAAGTTTGTATGAAAACTCTCCCTTGGTCTACATAAAAGAGGAAAAATTAGGCTACAGGAAGTTAGTTTATACAAAATTCAACAAAGGTCTACATAAAATTAGAAAAAGAAGAATTACGTTAAAAGACATAGTTGGTATCAAAACTGGCCCAGAGGTCTACATTAATTAAGAAGAAAAAGAATTAGATTATAGGAATAAGTTTGTATAAAAACTCACCCAAAGGGCTACATAAAAGAAGAGGAAGAGGATGAATTAGACTATAGGAAATAGTTTGTATAAAAACTCACCCAAGGTCCACATAAATTAAGAAAAAGAAAAATTAGACTATAGGAAACAGTTTATTTATGAACTGTCCCAAATGACTTCACAAAAGAAGAGGAAGAAGAATTAAACTCCAAGAAATAGTTTGTATAAAAAATCACCCAAAGGTCTACTTAAATAAAAGAAGAATTTCACTATAGGAAATAGTTTGTAGATTGAATGACATGTGTATTGTACGTAGTTAACCTAAGATAGTTTAATAATTTGCCTATACGAAATTAGTATATTGTTGGTTTTTAAGTAGTATTAGGTATGTAGGTACCTACCTACAATGATGTTCTAAATTAATTCGAATTCGATTTATAACAAATTTTATTTGAATATCAGAATGTGTCCGTAACCATAGTAACCATAGAACATGTAAAAAATATCAAATGGTTTGTAGACATTTTTTGAATAATATGTAGGTACCTACATTGGTTTGTTCGATGCCATAAAAATGAAAATTGTCCGAAATATCAAATATTATATACAAATTATGCAATTTTATTATGCCTATATCTTTACTAATAGGTAATTAACAGACTTTTACAATATACGTCTTAAAACTTGCTGTAATGTCTTGTGTTTCATTTTATTATTTCATAATTACATTTATTTCAAAGGTTTATTATTTTCAAGAACATATTCATTCGGTAGGAAAATGAAATATTGTATGAAAAGATATTAAAATGGCGGCATTTATGTACAAAACGCTTACTTTAAAAATAAGTTTAACATTATAATTATACAAAATATTCACCATATTTTTCACTTAAACGCTAAGTTATACTTGAAAATATATTTTTTTCGTGTAAATACGTACTTCTAACTTTTGAACTAACAGATATTTGCGTGCAAAATGTACACTTTTTTGACAGATATGACTTGGAAAATTTTGTATGAGAAAAATAATTATTGAAATATTTTTAAAATTCAGCATTTTTATCGCATAATTTTTAGCGTGACACTGCATCAGGTATACTGGTACACGTTCGTACATAAATCAGATTTTTAGATGCTCTTGGTTTTTCAGAATGTGTGAGACAAACACACACACACACACACACACACACACACACACACACACACACACACACACACACACACACACACACACACACACACACACACACACACACTCACACACACCCTCACATACACACACACACACACACAGACACTAACATTTTGATTGCTTTATTACTTTAGAATTAATTTTTTTTTATAAATTTAATATTTAATTAATTTAATAATTATTTTAATTATTGTTTCATTTGACTGCAACGATTAAAATAATTTGGACAAGATTTAATTTCTTTGTTCATTTTAATGCAACGACTGTCATTTTTCGCATATAAAATACTAGTTAGTATGACCAAGTGAATGACGAACCTAAAAACATACCATAGGTAGTTATATGATTCATAAATCATAAATGACTCTTCATAAAATAATAAATTATCTACCCCTAAAATATTCATCAAGCTAAACTGTCAATTTATTGAGATATCTATTATTTCTTGATAACTTTATTGTACCTACTACGATTTAAAAGCTCAAATTAAGAGATCCACGAAATTTTTATTTTCATGTTACCAATCTTAGTTTCGGTGGACATTCTTTGTAATTTCTTCAACTCTATACCAATCGTAGTTTCGCTGGATAATCTTTGCAATTTCTTTAACTCTATCGAAGACGATTTATTATTATATAGGTATATATTTACCTACGTAATACGACAAAAATCGAGTTTTTTTTTTCAAGAATAACAGAGGAAACATTTAAATTGTAACGAAAAATAAATCAAAACTTCATTAAAAGTTTTGAAATCTTTCATATAAAAAAAATATAAACGTTGTTTGATGAGTTCATAAATGTGATGCAAAATAGCTTTGATTACATTATTAACAGCTGTTACCAGCATTGTTAATATAATTATGTACCTACCAACCTAAATTCACCATTGTTTATATCTATATGTATATATATGTATGCAAACGGATTACGACGGGTTTCCAATTCGATATTGATCACTGCCTCATAAAAACGCTATAAAAATATACAAATATACAAAGCCAATATTCATTATAAAGTATGTACGAAATGTTTGGATGGTATATGCGGGTATGACACCTGATTAATATAAACTAGTTGCATGTAACACATGAGATACAGCTGTCGATGGCGATAGTATGTGCAATTGAAGAATACGTATCAACATATAAACACTTAAACACAAATTAATCCAACTGTCGAATCGTTCATGAGAATTCAATTCTCTTAATGAATCGACATTATTAAGCCAAGATGCGTGTACGAAGGAAAATTCGGAGTAGAACATTTTATGTGAGTTTTGTATGTGTGTCTGTGTGTGTGTGTGTGTGTGTGTGTGTATGTGTGTGTATGTGGTGTGTGTGTGGTGTGTGTGTGTGTGTGTGTGTGTGTGTGTGTGTGTGTGTGTGTGTGTGTGTGTGTGTCTGTCCCCCCCTTATAACTTTTGATTCGCTCAATTTACAGAGCCCAAATTTTCAGAATATATAAACAGTTATAGGCCTACAAAACTTTTATACCCAGAAGTGTAAATTTTTGTTTCAATCAGGGGTTATCAACTTTTGAAATTTTGGTTCATTTTTCCATGTATCTCAGAAACCATAAAAGCTAGAACGCTGAAAATTGGTATAAACATAGACAAATACAAAATCTCAAATCTGTTTTTTTTTTAAATTCCAGGGTTTCTCAAACGTTTTTTATTAAGAATTTTTTTTTTATGATGAATTTATGAGTTTAACTGCCTATATTTCCATTTTTTTTTTAAATATCGAAAAAAG
This sequence comes from Molanna angustata, assembly GCA_963576475.1. Taxonomy (NCBI): domain Eukaryota; kingdom Metazoa; phylum Arthropoda; class Insecta; order Trichoptera; family Molannidae; genus Molanna; species Molanna angustata. The sequence continues at coordinate 11,625,443 of OY754968.1, forward strand.
CCGAAACAACCCAACTAGATAATTTAATTTTCTAAAAAAAATATTAACATTGTCACACATCTCAAATTTTTTTTAACAATTTTTATAAAAATTGAATTTAGTGACGACATTGCTTCATACAATTTGTATGGCAATAGCTACACACAATAATCTGAGAAGACATAATAGTTTGATACTAATCTCCAAACATACATACATACCATCATTCTGTTTTTATATTCTGGGTAGGATCAAAGGACTGACCTCCATACTATCCTATCTTGACATACATACATATGTAGGTACATGTGTTGTATAGAAAATCAAATATCTTAAAATATTAAATAATTTATAGTTTGGTACTTATTCTTCAACTATATATACTATCGCTATCGATAGTGGGATCTCATGTGTTACATGCAACTAGTCTATATAAAACATGTATGTATGTATTTCAGGATTGGATAGTATGGAGGTCAGTCTTTTTTCCTACCTAGAATATGAAAACATCATGATGGTATGTGTGTATGTTGGAGATTAAGGCCCGAATTTATAAAACGTACTAAGAATTTTCTCAATGCTTAGCACGACAAATTCCATACAATTATGTGTGCTAAATATTGACTTGAGCACTGAGAATGGTTTATAAATACGGCCATATGTACCTACCTATCATATTATTGAGTGTATACTGTTTTACAAATTGTATGAAACGATTTCGTTACTAAATTCAAGTTTCATAATAATTGTCAAGAAAAATTGGAGATGTATTTCTACAATGTTCATATTTTTTATAGAAAATTAAATTTTCTTGTTGGGGTGTTTCAGCTTTTATCGATATTTTTTAATACTTTGAAAATATAGGAAGTTAAACACATAAATTTATAACAAAAAAAAAAGTTTTTTGCTAAAAATGTTTAAGAAACTAGGTATACCTACCAATTTTCAGCGTTCCAGCTTTTATGCTTCTTTGAGATACATTGAAAAATAAAGTAAAAATTCAAAAGGATAACACCTGACTGAAACAAAAATTCGAAATTTTGAGTTTTGAAAATCGAAAAGTTTTATAGGCCTTTCTATATTTTCTGAAATTTTAGGCTTTGTGCATTCAGCGGAACAGAAGTTATAAGGGGGGGCTGACATACACACATACACACTTAATTTTCTACTCCGAATTCTGAGTAAATCCATATATTGAAGATAAAAACAATAGTTTTGGGAAGGCCGAAACTACGATGGATGGATGGAGTCGAGAAGGACCTTCAGATAGCCGGTGTGAGGAATTGGAGAGAAAAGGCCATGGATAGGGTGCAATGGAGGATGATTCCTTGAGGAGGCCAAGGTCCATCCTGGGCTGTGGAGCCACTGATGATGATGACCTACGTTTTTCAAATTGTGTCATGTATTCTAATCGATGTAATGATGCAAATAAAAAAAACAAGTAGGTTCGTCAGTAGTCCGAAGATGGGCAAACTGTCAAAGCACAATTCAATAAATGAGTATAAGGTATGATTAAAATTGACGCGAATGGTCCAAAAATAACGCACAATAAAAACAATGCATGCACCGTGTCTGCGTAGGATTATGGAAATAATATTGGGTTTATGAATCAATATTTCATGAAGTTAATAGTGTCTGGAGGCTATGGGCACGAGCGGCCAACATCTCAAGACTGCACACCTGTCAGATAATGGATCTGCCTTTATTTAATCGTTTATTTTGCCATAATTATTTAACATAACCGATACTAATTACAATATCTTTATAATTCTGTGGGTATTCAATAATTCATTCTGAACTGAATAAGAATATATTACCTACCCCGAAATGAAATTTATATACTTACTTATCTAGCTCTAACAATAGTAGGCAATTCTATGTTTACTGTTATTTATTTTGTATTGTAATTGCTACAATTTTGTAGATTTTAATAGTTGCACAAGGGCCAGATTTTATACTCATTTTTTTTATTTATTACATCTTTTTTATATTTATTTATTTAAAAACAATAAAATAAATCAGCCCACCTTTGATTTCATGTTACATGTACTCCCTGCTGGTAACTAAATAATGAATCAATTATTCCTGTCTAATGTGGCTCTTGAAAAGGGTCCTGGACATACAGAATATCATGGACCTGATCCTTTCCAAATTATTATATGTAGTAAGGCATCGGTACAGTGGCGAATTTTGAGCGGCGTTAGTGTTTTTTTTTTGTCTAAAAAGAACGTTGAGGTGTGCCTTGTTCGTCTGTTTGGTATGTTGAAGATAATAATTTTCAGAAGGTCTGTACAGTCAATATTGGAGTTTACTATGTCATAAAGGTAGGTGCATTAAGTCTGAAGTCCTTCGTCTTGCCTGTAAAATCTGCAATTCATGTTTGTAGTTATTACCAAATTTGTATTATATTTTATTTTTTACACAATACACGGCATAAGTCACCTGTAACAAAACAATACTAATAATTATTTACAAACAAACATACAAATATTGAAACAAATAAAAATATAGACAAAAATAAAAATATTGAAACATAAAAATATAGATTCAGATGAACATATAGATTTAGATAAAAACGGACGGAAAAGAATTTGAGAATTAGAATTACACAACATACAAACAGTAAAAAATAAAATTAACGATAATAATGTTGCAAATATTATAACAAAATTTAAAGCACCTGTTAAAAAAACTTGGATAAAAATGGATAAAAGAAGAATTAAAATACAATTGTTTACGCAAAGAAATAAATTTATCAATCAAAGCTTCAATGTACCTACCTACTAATGACAAAAAAAATAATAAGAGCGAAAACTATCAATTTATATGAAAGATGTATAATTTTTTTTTGAAGACCGGCAAGCTATTTCCGAAAATATATGCATCAACACTCAGTTCATTACCAAACCTATGTGAAGTATTTATAATTAACTTCACATGTCTGTCTGTACTGGAATTTTGCTATCGATTTTTAAATAACTTCCCGACCAGTAAGTACTCTTTCAGAATTTGTGTATTCCCAATGTTTTGTTCATTTTTTGTTACATAATTTTAGGATCATGTACAACATAAATAATAATTTTATTCAAACGACAAATAATATCGTTTCACATATCGTGTAGAAATATTTTCTCATAGTCACAGAAGGAGCGTTTTATAACATATGGGTAAGTTAGTAATGCATTCCTTCGATAGCGGCTGTCATATAAATAAGTCGATAATAGCGTCTTTGGCTTATTACCTTGGAACGCAGGGCCTTTCATTGAGATTGATACAAAAAAATGTCAATTATCGGACATGTGGATTATGTCGGGCTTCGTGATTGTTGGGCTGTGACGACCACACCCTGGAAGATAGGTATCATTACAGTCTTCATATTATTTAGTCTTCACCGATTTTCAACCATGTGTGGGAATTTTCCCGTGTTTGGTGTTTCGTGGAGCGAACTGATAAGGAAACCGAAGAATGATAACTGAAACTCATTTTTCTGTGATGCTTTCAGAGTTATTGCGAAGAGATAGCCAGCAGCTATCTATGTCACGAAAAATTAAAGTTGTATTGAACTAACATTTTTCTAAAAATAACTTATAACTACATGAAAGTATGGTAATTTATGACATGAAATTGAAAAATCAATCTTGTTTTATAATTTTTATCTTTGAGTATTTTTTAGATAAGTAACAAATAAATACATAAGTAGATATCCAGGAATATTCTCTAAAGTAAGCATTAATAAGTTATTTGATGTGGGTAGAACACAAAATGAAATCAATATCACAACAATCATAATCATCATCAGCCTGTATTTGCCCACTGCTGGTCATAGGACTCCTCTCTCCTCCACTCCTCCCGTTCCTGTGCGACTCCCATCCTCTGTAGTCCAACAAATCTTTTAATGTCGTCAATCCAACTGTTAGGTGGTCGCCTTTGTGGTCTCTTGTCGCCTCTCGGTCTCCGCTTCACCAGTCTTTTCATCCATCTATTATCGGTCATTCTTGATATGTTTTCTGGCCACCTCCACTTCAACAATAATTATTTGAAATTATATTATATTTGTTACTGTTCCGAATATAAGTATTTTTTTTATTTTGTTGATAGAAATGTAATAATTTCACAAATGTACAGGTACCTGCTTTAGATAACATTTAGTGAAGCAGCTATCTTATACTTGCAATGTGTATTATGATTCAATTAATAAATAAAAAAATACGCTTAAATTTTGCAAAATCATGACTCTCCACTATTCCATAGTAGTGGAGAGTAAAAAATACTTGTGTATGTGAACGAAATCACGAAACGAACGAAATATGTAGTTGGCAATCATGAAAGAAATTGATCTCATTTATTTTTTCTTTACTCATTTTATTAACAGAAAGAACACTATTGTATGAAAATGTCTATTTTTATTGTTCCTAAATAAAATTGTAGATATTGTATTCCGTGAGAAACCAATGTCTTTGTGGAAATGGAGTAACGATAAATTTCTTGGATGGTTGTAAATATGTCACGTAGGGTATATTTAATTAATATTCTATTACTACTCTTGCTCGATTTTCTAGCTACGAGTTTTAGCTCAGGTTCGGTGTTAATAATATAAAAATGATGCCATTTTAATTCTAAATTAGTTTGTGCTTTGTCCGTTGCAGGTAGCGTTGGATTATGCAAATAGGATAGCGCTATGAGATGTACGCGTTGATAGCAGTACGTAATTAATATTCTTGCGCTGACGCCATTGCTGGTGGTGGTATCTACATACATACAGTGGGCTGGGGTGGGCTACTATATTGTTTGGTAAGTGGGAAATACTAAACTGTAGACCTGCTTTGCCACTCGATACAATTACAATAGATTATTAATGACTAGTAATAGTGATCAGCAGACTGACATTCACAGATTCATCTGCAAATTTATTCAATATGTTAAGATAATATTTACGGATTCTTTAAAATACTACCCAATTTTTTGAATCTGTAACTGATATTTTTTTTTGTATTCTGCGTTCTATGTGAAATCAATGAAATACTCATATTTCAGAATTCGAATGTTGTTTTTTTTTGTAATTTGAAACGATGTGCTTTTTTTTGTAATTTGAAACAAGTGCAATTAATTTTATTAATCTTTTTATTTAGTTTTAATTTACCGACTGCCAATTGTTTATAGAATTGTATTATCAATTATATTAAATTACTCAAATAAGTAAAAAAAAACTCAAATTTAATCTTTTTACACTTATATTTGACGATATACACGTTTCGCTCAAAGAGAATCTTCCATTCTGTAAGAAGTAATTCAATATAATCTTTTTATTTGTTGCTGAAATAAGTGCCTACCAATGCATGTGAAATATTACGATGCCTTGAATTTTAATAAAAAATATTTGAAATATTCTACCTCGGTTCGGGATCCTTGTGAGATGGTTACGATGATATGATATAATATGAACATGTACATAGATGTAAAATAAAGAAAAAAACATATACCTAACGAGTAAAGGGAATAACTAGGGCCAGACTATGGAAGTAATGTAGGTACCTATAAAGGAAAGTTCGCATACCTAGTACTAAAATTAGTCAGTTGACCTTCTGTTAGAGACATAAATTTAAAAATTTATAACTAATCTTATGTAATTGTTTATAACACAATTAAAATTGAGTACCCATTAGAATACCTTTATTATTTATTAGCATTTAATAGTGATGGTATTATGTATTCTTAGTCATATCATGTTTTCCTTTTATTCTACATAAGGAATTCAATAAATATAACATATCAACTGAATTATCAATTTATTTTATTTGTACGTAGATATCTAAATACCTAAGTTACAAAACATCAAACATTACTTCACAAACAGGAATTAATGCAGGCATTTTTATCATAAATGTTTAATGAATACCTATATTAAATAGTCCCATAGTTATCTTATAATTCTACAAAATTCCTTGTTGTATAGGTATTATATCATAATGCATTCATAAGTATTATTAGCACATACCTATCTACATAGGTACTATAATAATTGATTTTACGATCATGTCTATTGTAGGTTTTATGTTTTAATTGTTTCATGTTTGTCACCTTCTTATTGGCATCAGGAGTCTCTGATCTGTGCCACCCTCATTGTAAGTCAATGACTTATAGTCAGACAGACATCTGAGCGATATAAAATGATACTTCTCACAATAATATTAAAAAAAGAAATGACATTTCAATAACTATTAAGTAATAAATTAAATGAATTATACGACTGTTTCACGGACTAATTGTTGTTGGACGATATTCCTTCAGCATCCTTTAATTTCTTTCATACTTTTTTCATTGCTGTACCTACCTACCGTAAACAAAATAGGTAGGTATTATAGTGGTTTTAACTTTAAGTTATCTCTAAATAACTTCTTAGTCCTCTTATAGCGGATTTGACTTAAAAAGAGTTTCATTCTGTTTATCCTGGTATAACATAGTTGGTTATAAATATTGTAGATAAATCAACTCATTGAATGCCTTAATTTTAAATGCTGTAATAAAATTTGTCGAATTAATCGGAGAATAATTTTAAAGGTTTTGCATTGTGTACCTACTTTTGTTAACAGATCCAGACTGAAAACTCAATTAAAAACTGTGTCTCCACCGGGAATTGAACCCTTGGATCAGCAGTCAGATACCTAACCAACTGAGCCACGAAGGCCGACATACACATTAATTTTTTTGAATATACATTTTTTGTCAATTTAAAATTCTACACACATTCGATTATCATATTGGATTGTTCAAACGGAATTGATTTGTCCAATATTTACTGATTCCAACGCACACAATTTAGTATGAATGTATCGCGAAAATATTTTTTGCGCTATTCCAGCAAAGCAAGCAATGTGTGGTAAATGAATTTCGAGCAATTTATGTGAATATCCTTGTTGCTGGAGAGCATAGATAAAGCGATGTGCTTAACTGATAACAAACGCGAGCTTTCACCGTTCAGCCAGCTAGCAATGTTATGTTGTGTACATATAACGGGCATAAAGCAGGCGAGCGTATAATATTCCAAATACTTACATAACTCAAGTCAGGTAAACTTTATTTGTATGTACAAAAATATGTAAAGCAGGTGCTTTCTGATACGTAACGAAACAGTGTGACTTGACATGGCGTGAAACACATAAAAGCTACAAATTTAACACACTCGCCGGTTAATTTTGTAATTTCTCCAGTACTTAATCACCCCTCGCCCGGTGTAGTTCATTTGTACCGGCGAGCCACGGGGGCATACCTGTCATTTCGTAATCGGAATCGTAAAAACCTCATATCGGGGTGAACACAAGAATGGGAACATTTCTAGCTCACTCCACTTGACGTATGAATTGACTGCCGGCAGGAATATAATAATAATTATTGTTATCGCTACCTACCTTTACCTGCCTTCCTACTTACGTATATATTCGTTTCTTTTAGATAGAGCTGTGTAGGTCCCAGGTTTCAGGTCCAAGATATTATGCATATATATTACAAAACCACCGTACCGTGAAATCATGCTTATAATAATCATTTAAAAAAACATTCTTACAATGTAGGTATATATTAAGATATGTATGTTTTGGTAGATAAACTCACAACTGTTAAAATAAAAAACTGTTGGTTTTCTAATAAATAAATAAATAAATAAATAAATTAAAAAAAAAAAAATAAATAAATAAATTAATAAATAAATAAATAAATAAATAAATAAATAAATAAATAAATAAATTTAAAAAAAAATAAATTAATTAATAAATAAATAAATAAAAAAAAAATAAAAAAAAAAAATAAATAAATCGATAAATAAATAAATAAATGAATAAATAAATAAATAAATAAATAAATAAGTAAATAAATAAAGAAATAAATAAGTAGGTAAATAAATAAATAAATAAATGAATAAATGAATTAATAAATAAATAAATAAATAAATAATAAAATAAATAAATAAACTCTTGTTTGTGTGAATTATGTCAAACCTATTTAATTAGAATATTTTTCAAAGATTGCATATACGCAAACATTGGATTTTTTTAAATAGTTTCTTCGTTACTTCATAGGTGGCAATAGAAAAAATGTCCTATTTTCAAACGATCTCTCTCTCTCTCTCTCTCTCTCTTCCTTAGCTTGCATCCCACATGGTGGTGGGGTCCGCTCTCCTCACTGCGCTCCTCCACTTCGCCCTATCCTGGGCATCGTCCTCAGAGACATCACATTCCTGCATGTCCTCAGCCACCAGGCCTTTCCATCGTTTTTTCGGACGCCCTCTGGATCTTTTGCCAGACACTCGATGGTCCAGTGCAGTGTTTCCTATATATTCTGGCGGTTTTTTAAGGATATGTCCGAACCACCTCAGCCTATTCTCCATCAGCTTATTTTCAAATGATCTATTTCTCATTATTAAAATATATAGATTTCATTGATAAAGGAACTCAATAAGAAGGCACAATTGGTGAACGTTGCGCAAGCGCATAAAGTGATCACGTAGACCAGTTAATGACAGGTCGTAAGCCTTGTAGGTGTCTTGAGTTCCTGGTTCTTCTATAATATTCCAACTTGTCTCTATTGAGATGTAAAAAATATGTCAAAAAAATTTCATTTTGTTTTTTTGTTACTAGTTCTGCACTTAAGTAAGTACTTTCCTACGTGTTTTGGATAAAAATTAGTAATGTGACATTAATTGGTTTTGGTGTAGGTACCTATGTATGTTTCAAATCATATCAAATGCCAACATATTAATTTTTTTGTTTGAGAGGAACTCAATGAATGCGCAAAGAAAGAGTATAATAAAAAAAATTGTAATTGAAAGAGTACTCAAATAAAATTGTAAACAAATGATGACATATCCCGAAAAACTTTAAAAAAGATGGGCAAGCTCTATAGCAGAAGATGTCCTGGAAGGAAGCGAAAATCATGCCTGAAAATTTTTTGATTGGTTCACTTTTCAATTATGTACCTACATATGTCGAACAATAGTGAAAAAAAAAAACGAATTAGAGCACGATTGCCAACATTCAAAAACGGATACGACACTTAAAAATGTTAATGTATTATTATTGTTCAGGAACAGTACCTACCTACATGATTACATATGCGACCAGTAAATAATGGTTAATGGTAATGATGAATTTAAAATACAAAAAATTTTTGAAAAATACTTTTTTAAGTACCTAGTACCTACTTACATTCTAAATGCATTGGCGACATAGGAACAAAGCAGCGTATTTAAATGTGTCACTACTAACATAGGTACAAGCTTGATGTTTATTTGACAATTTTATGTCTTCTATAGAAATATAATATAAAGGTTGAACGAACTAAATAATACAGTTAAATATATATCATTAATTTAATTTACTTATCATAAACTCGTTTCATTTTAATCACTCATTTCCAAAAACAATTATTATGTCGTATACTAAAATTGAATTCCTGGTCACGTTATCATTACATACAAAGTCTAGTTGCAAAACGAAACAAAAAGCTTCTTTGCATATCGCATCAATGTTGCCATGTAAAATATTTAAGTATGACAATGATAACGTTATTTTTTATTTCAATTGATAAAAAAGGCAATGCACGAAAAAAGGCGTTTGGCAATTGAGCATATTTTGCTCTGTTTTCTTGTATTCTATTTGTACGAATCGCGGTAATAATTAAGTTTTAAGGTGTATGTGAAAATCGTCTTAAGTGAACGTCGGTGATGGTTTTGTGTAGCTGAGTCTTGTTCGATTGAATTGTATCCCGAGTTTAGACGAAGCTAGACTTCCCGCTGCTAACAATTTTATTCCACTTATCAAACGGACTTAATCACAAGTGTGCGTGCTTAATAAATGACTAATATTTGACACATTAGAATAATACCGAGTAATCCACCTCATGCAAATAAGACCATAAATTTGAAGCCACGGAAAGGAAATAGTAATTTATCTCGGAACTTCCATTATCATTGGGTAATTTTTATTGTTTTTATTTCAGAATCGTAATTGCATGGTTCAAAGAAAATAGCGATATATCATTGTTACATTTTGTTGTGTTTTATCTATTCAAAACATTAAAAATATAGGAAAGATAACAACGAGAGACTTATAAATTACTTTTTTTAATTATGGAGCCTTCACAGAACATTGACTCACATTTCATTTTGAATCTATTGTTAGTTGCTTAACCTTACTGTTTAATAATTATTTTTTTGTGCTGGCTAAGCGACGAAAGATATAATATTTCCTGCAAAAACTATAGGCTGCTTCAACTGATTATGAAGGGGCTAAATAGAGGAACGCCGAGGAACAAGAAGACGTCAGAGGTCAACATTCGTGAGTGGACCGGCATCTGAGAGATGCCTTCTCAGCAGTGATCGCTCACGTCGGGGGAACTGATATGGCACGAAGAAGACGAAAGAAATTAAGATGTTAGACGAGAATGTAAGATTGATAGAGATATTGGAAGTGAGATGAAAATTCAAGCCTTAAGATGGTTGATGGCCATTGACATATTTCCATATACATGTATGGTAGTGAACCCAGAGAGGCACGGAGTGGCGTCCGAGATTGGCAAAGAGAAGTGTTAGATTATTAGACAAATGCGTCCTATGTGGTGGTCAGATTGCAAAAGAAATGGTCAGATGCGATTGTGCTCAAAAAAGGGAGGATTTGAAAAAGAGAAATGCCTATGGAGTACCTATTCAACTTTGCGGCAGAAAGCCTGATGTCACTTTTGAAATAATAATGTATGATGGACATCTGACGAAGTATACAAGCCTGATTATTTTGGGCTCTTAACTGGAACAATGTATGTTACAATTTATTTAATTCGAATCCAATACTAATTTGCTACACTCCGAATCGTCTCATAATGCGTCTCCATTGAGAATCAAATGGTTTTCTATCAGTTTTTGGTGAACATAGTTAAAATCCTTGTTTTTTTAACTTTCACCATCATGATGATATGTATGACAACGATTCCAAACAAATTTTTGTATATAGCAATAATAATTAAGTTCCTTGCACCCTACGGACCGAACTCAGGATACCTGCACAAAAAATAGATGTAAAACAAGACGCAATTTTTAAAATTATTTTTATAAAATTTTTGTTCTGAAAATTTTACTTTTATTCATGTCTTAAAGTCTCATAAAATAGAATAAAATATATTGGTAAGTAGTTTTCATAATACCTAATGGAAATGCAATTACGTAAAAAATGTTGTTTATTTTTTTTTAATTAAAGTCAACATATACATATAACATCATGAAATGATGTTGTGAAAATTACTTGTAATTGAATAAATTTATTGACGTATCATTATCAAACCCACCGAAATGAATATATTAAGTGGACGTACATGGACTTTATTACAATTTATCGATAATTTATTATTAAATATGTATTTGCAGGATTGGAACAGTTGCGGAATAGTTGAAATGAACACAGCACTATATTTTTATGAAGCTTAATTAATTTTTAAAGTATATTCATTTTATCGAAAAAAAAAACGGGTAAAAATGCATAGGTACCTATTGGGTATAAGAAGAAAATGTCACATCTTCGAAGAGCGAAATCAGTCGCTTTAGTGATTATAATAAAGACAGAAGAGACTGGTGTGTGGGGACACCCGTATGTGTCATGATTCTCATAAGGTAATGGATACCCGCAAACCTGTCGCTGGTTACTCCACACTGTGAGATATGCCGTGATGGTATGTATGTATTATGTGGATATCTACCTACACATTGAATAGACAAGGTAGCCGATATTCAAAGATGTATTTACATATGTAAATGAACTTTTAAATTAATTATCCTTCCTTATTTTAAATTGTTTGCTTAAAAATCAGTTTTTGATCAGTAGGTACCTACCAACTTACATTTTTATAACAAAAATATTTTTATTCATATATTTTTTATAAATATTTACATTAGGTATCTACTATTAGAGCTAGATGTGAAAATGTGTAAAATAAGATTTTTTGTGTCGTGCTTTATTTTGCAAGGTAACGCACCCGCACACCTTTTGCTGTTTACCCGACATTGTGGGATATGCCAGATGGTATGTAGTTATACATAATATTTTTTGGTACAAATAAAGAAAATTTAATAAAAATCATATCTACGAAACTAAAATGCAATGTATGGACGCACCAGAGTTATTATGAGTAGGTACCTACTGAGTATGGCGATTTTTTTGTCAATCCAAAAGAGAGAGACGGCATGATACGTGATAGTATGTACCTACATATGTACGTATAAATACTCAATCTTCAATGTAACTATTATCATTGTCATTAAGTTAATTATTTTAAATGTACGCATAAATATTCGTATTTATAAAGTATACTTAATAAGATTGACATTTTCCATATATGACAATGTTATGTTGTTGTTGTTGAGGTTCACCACCCATTCTGAGTGTAGTGCCTTTTAGGTGGGACGAGACTAGTGTGTGGGAATACACGCATGTGTCGTATATATTTTTATAAGGTTATACACAACTGTCACTAGTTACCGCACACTGGGATATGCTGTGAGGGTATGAATGAATGAATGTAGGTTTATAAGGATCGTGAATTTCATTGTCAATCAACCAATTTCACCAAACAAAGTTTCATTGTTATTGGCGATGGTGTTTTCAACTTATATTCAAGTGGTGTAAATATACCATACAATAAATATAGATTTTTGTTGAGATATTAAGTTTGTCAAAAAAAAAATTGCATCCCGAAATTCCCTCCTTCCTTATTCAATTATTATAATTAATCTGTTTTTTGTTGCGACTTTAAATTTTTATTTACCACATAGCGTAAATCCGCCTTCGTGCATTTTATATACTTACCAATAATTGAATAAAATATGACAATTTTTGACATATCTTTGTTTTATAGTTACCTAACCGAAACTTTACTCTGCTGTTGTTGATTGAAAATGTAAGCATACAATTTCACTATAACAGAATGTATATGATAATATGATATTACGTATTAAGAGGGATACTGTTCCTAAGATTTTTGTTTGGTGGGCGGTTCTATAAATAAAGGGGGATGTGGCCTATGTCAGCAGTGTGTGAGTGGCGTCCCACATACACTACGTACCTATAAGTGCACGCAATATACAGAAACTGCCAGTGCCGTCCGGTAAAATATTGCTTTTGTAACTACACTGTGGGGGTAGGTACAGCAGGTATTTCAACTGTCGATTTGTCGATGTGTTTGTATAATTGATAAATATGTATAACTACTTGCATGTAACACATGACATCCAACTGTCGATGGCAATAGTATGTATAGTTGAAAAATATGTATAACTAGTTGCATGTAATACATAGATCGAACTGTTGATGGCAATAGTATGTATAATTGAAATATATGTATAACTAGTTGCATGTAACACATGAGATAAAACTGTTGATGGCAATTATACAATATTTTGATATATGTATTTGTATAATTCTTATATTTTTCAATTATACAATTGTATAATTGAAAAATATGGATAACCAGTTGCATGTAACACATGATATCGAACTGTCGATGGCAATAGTACATATGCATAATTAAAAAATATTTATAACCAGTTGCATGTAACACATGATATCGAACTGTCGATGGCAATAGTATGCATAATTGAAAAATGTCAAAAAAATATCTTATAATAAATATTAATTTATGTTTAAGTGTGTATAGTTTGGTACCTATTCTTCAATATTATATATGAAAATATCGATATATCCCCACATAATATTATTTATTTTCCTATTTATTTTAAACATTTTTCACACATTACGTAATAAGTACACAACAGCGAGCCTATTGTCATATGGCAATATCTTCCAACCAACCACATCCATTTTGTGAAGTAAATTGTGTCTATGAAACGTACCAATTTATGTGAATAAAATACTTATTTATAATTCAATGTATATTTGTAGAATCATATAAAATAAAAAAAAAACAATAAAAAGACGAAGGGGAGAAAAGAGGATAAGGATATGATAAGGAGATCATCTTCTTGCTGTCTTCCTTAGAATACATAAACATGTAAATAAAATAAAATTGAGGTCACCCTTTTCAACGTTAACTTCACATATTAAACTTTTAATAATTTTTTCACTTTCATGGTTTATTTTAATTTAATTGACAGTAAAATCTTTTATAAAAATGTACATTATTTATGACTAGTTTTTTAAACCCAGCGTTTTAAAATTTAAATAATTTTTTCATCGAGATCTACAATTATAACAAAGTATAAACAAAGGTAAATATTTTTATAACTTGATTTATCTGCGTTTTCTGTGGTTATTTTTGGTTTTCGTCTATGGTTGAGTCGTGTAAATAGTCGTAGCCTAGTCTTTAATTTACTAGCATTTTTCATAACACATCCAGATTTATACATTTTTAAATTTACATAAATAACATCTTTTAAAGCATCTTCAAAAATATCCAATTTTATTAGTAAGTAAATAAAGCATTTTAAAAAATAAGTTAGAATCGCGAAGACGAGAAATAACATTACCTGGGTTTTGACACTGATGATGTAGATACATAATTTTGTTCGTCAACAATATTATTTAATCGAATATTTTTATTATTGCATATGCGCAAACATTGGATTTTTTCCCTGTCGGGAGTCAAAGATATTTTTTAACAGATTTTTAATTATCTCAATAGAGACGAAGTTGGAATATTTATTGTAGGAGAACCGGGAAATCAAGGCACCTACAGGGCTTACGACCTGTCATCGGCTGGTTTCACGTAAACCAGCCGATCACGTAAGTGATCACGTAAACCAGCCGATGACAGGTCGTAAGCCCTGTAGGTGCCTAGATTTCCCGGTTCTCCTACAATAAATATTCCAACTTCGTCTCTATTGAGATAATTAAAAATCTGTTAAAAAATATTATTTAACGAAAAATACGTTATTAAATATGAAAATCTATAATTTTCTTGACTTGATCGAACAAAGGAAGTTTTCCTAACACATCCTCATTCATCATATACAGATTTTTTGTAATCCTTCGATCCTACATATTCACCGTGTATGACCATACTTACCTTAGTTAATTATTTAATACGTTAATCAATACTCACAAAATCCTTTTGCGGGATGTCCTTGTCATACAATTCTTCTTCTTGCCATCGACAGTTCGATATCATGTGTTACATGCAACTAGTTTCACATATTTTTCAATGAAACATACTATTTATTTTATTTATTTATTTATTTATCACACCATATTTATAATGATAACAATACATAAGTAGATTAATGGTGCCCAACTAGGAAATCCTGTTCTAGGGCTAGCAGTTAACAATTTATATTGACAATTATATGCAATTATGAACCAGGTGATTTTTCCCGTTCCACGCTTAATATGTATACAATCTCAACTTTCTGCAATCACAATCATTATCACAACAAACATATAGGCTCACACAAAACAGATCAACCAGATCCTAATGTCCGCCATAATACCTGTCATAAATCCAATCTCTGACTTTTGCCATCGACAGTTGGATGTCATGTGTTACATGCAACTAGTTTGACATATTGTTCAATGATACATACAATTGCCATCGACAGTTGGATATCATGTGTTGCATGCAACTAGTTATACATATTTTTCAATGATACATACTATTGCCATCGATAGTTGGATATCATGTGTTACATGGAACTCATTTTACATATTTTTCAATGATACATACTATTGACATCGACAATTGGATATCATGTGTTACATGGAACAAGTTTAACATATTTTTCAATTACATATACTATTACCATCAACAGTTGGATATCATGTGTTACATGCAACTAGTTTTACATATTATTCAATGATACATACAATTGCCATCGACAGTTGGATATCATGTGCTACATGCAACAAGTTTTATATATTTTTCAATTACACATACTATAGCCATCGACAGTTGGATATCATGTGTTACATGCAACTAGTTTTACATATTTTTCAAATACACATACTATAGCCATCGGCAGTCAGATATCATGTGTTACATGCAACTAGTTTTACATATTTTTCTATTATACACACTATTGCCATAGACGATTGGATCTCATGTGTCACATGCAACTAGTTATACTTTTTAATTCGTTTTTGTTTTTATTTACATAATACATCTGTATAAAAATGTGATTATACTGAAACAAATAAATATATAAAAAATAAAATTCAACATTAAAATGATATGACTTAGGTATTGTATAGTCTGGCGGCGGTACGCCTCTGGATCTAATAATATTAAAACTTACATATTTTTTGTCCTTACGCTTGTAGTAGTATTAGTAGTTGTTAGGTATAACTCGATAAAATAAATAAATATGGGAGCGCAACTTTCGACACAGATTACACGTCCGAACTGGCCAACTCTCAGGGCGGGTCTGAATTACAAACGAGCGAATACAGAAAGTATTCCTTGTGACGACCGCTAGAATAAGTGTCATATTTGCATGACCGTCATACGGGACTTTTATTTTCTAGTCAGCGCAATTTCCAAAATAAATGTTTTTTGAAAATATTGACTGAACATGAAGCATTCATGCAACGCCAGATCGTATTTTTCTTGATATTTTTGTGTTCTTTAATTTAAAAAAAAATATATTGCTCTAAGCCTTATAGTTTATTAGAAATATAAGATAAATGTCATAAATCGGGGTATGCTAATTATTTTTTAGAGCAATAAATACGGATCATAACTAATGGAAACATCGTATTTTTCTTAATGAGTATCCAAACTATCTTATTTATTTTTTTCAAAATGATTCGATTAGTAGTATTGATGGAATATCAAATTGAAAATAGGTAAGCTGGCGACAGTCGTCGTCTTAAAAGGAGAAATTGGTTCACCAATGTGGCACTTTAACTTGAGCAATGACGTAGATACAGGAAAAGTTAATAAAGAACTTATTTCCCAAAATCATATGTCAAGATATTGGTATTTGAAAAGACTGAAAGTATAACTGCATGTATGATAAAAGTAGAGAATGAATGGCTAGAAAATGTTGAGGAATATTTATATTTGGGGAGTATGTTTGAACCGAATGGAAGACCAGATAAAGATATTGAAAGAAGAGTTATGGCAGGTAATAGAATAAACGGAGCACTCAGACCAGTAATGTCCGATCCAATCATCTCAAAGGAACCCAAAATTGCAGTACACAATGCAATTGTGGTGCTTACTTTGACGTATGCTAGTGAAACATGGACCTGGCAAAAGATATATGAAAGTAGAATAAATGCTGTAGAAATGAGATCACTAAGAAGAGCATGTAGAATAAAAAATGAGGACATAGGGAGAGAATGAAAGATAAATAAGGATATTATATGTAAAATTTTCGTGAATGCCTTGAGGTGGTTTGGACATATTGAAAAAATAAACGATGAACGACTGACCAAAAAAATATACACGGGTGCAAGAGATGGAGTGAATAGCAGAAGTCGCCCCAGAAAGGGGTGGCATGACCATGTGAATGATATTTTTAAAGAAGGAAACATAAAAAGTTTGAAAAATCGACGAGTATGTATGAGACGATGCATGGATGAAAAGGAAGCCAGAAATGTGTGCAAAAATAGTGAAGTATGGCGCTCGTAAGGGAAATGGCGTGATGGTATGTATGTATGTATGTATGTATGTATGTAGGTATGTATGTATGTATGTATGTATGTAGGTATGTATGTATGTATGTATGTATGTATGTATGTATGTATGTATGTATGTATGTATGTATGTATGTATGTATGTATGTATGTATGTATGTATGTATGTATGTATGTATGTATGTATGTATGTATGTATGTATGTATGTATGTATGTATGTATGTATGTATGTATGTATGTATGTATGTATGTATGTATGTATGTATGTATGTATGTATGTATGTATGTATATGTCGAGAATCACCTACGTATTAATTTTCTTTTAGAAGAAGATATGACTTTTGGCATATTCCGGTTTTTTATAGTTAAACGGAACATTACGCGGTCCTTCTAGTCAAAAAGGATAATATTATGTTCATTGACTAACGCTTGGATGTAGACAAAGGGAAAATGGAAAAATTAATTAATTAGATATATGTTTTCAAAAATCGTATGTCGACCGTAAATTTGGGTGTATTAATCCCTAATGATCGTTGTCAGGCCGTGATATAGTTATGTAACTACATAAGGACTGAGAATCATTCTCGATAACGTGTCAGTTTGTTATTAATTCTGATGTTTATTACGCGTAATTAATTTCGTCCAAGTCTTCCATTAAAAATTTATAGTGACAGTTAAATACTCGTATTAATTATTTTACATCGTACTTCTGGCGATGGCGATGAGGATCTATACAACTGATCTAAATTTATCGCGTGGGTATTTCAAAGTATTATTTTTTGGTTTGATGTTTATTCAGCTAAGAATCATTTTAAATAAACAAAAATACATAACAATCAGTCAATTACATTTTACTGTTTTCTAACATTTATCGCCGAGGTGAATATCTTCGATGCAAAATACGATTAATTTTTGTCGCGGGGATCTGATAGAAGGTAATCTTAATCTTCCTATCCCTCCCACACCTAATTGTCAGTAGCGGAATTGCTTATAGAAGCTGAAAATCTTGGCTTATTATCCTATGAATACTAAGTTAGCAAAATTCAAGACCTCATATTATTTTGCCTGTTTTATTGAAACCATACTACAAGATTAAAAATCGTACCGTGTATATGTAGATGCGATACTTGACAGGGCCACAAATAGGTATAAATATTATTTTGGCATATGATTTTAAAATATTTTCATGGCAACTCAAATGAAGAACGATAAACATGAAATTTTCGACATTTCCAAATTTATTTCAGGGTTTGCCTAGTCCGAAGGTTCTAGGCACGCCCCTGCTAATTGTGTGTTTTTGACGGTGTTATTATTTGTGCTTATTAATGGAATGCTTTTTTGGGTATTAATTAGGTATGTCATATTATCTAATTGTTATGCCAAAGTGTAAATATGTTGGATTCCCCAAATAAAAAAAATAAATAAAACAAGCTCCCTTTTATAGTTGCAAATTCTTCGAAGCTTCAGAGCTCTCCCAACTCTTCGTTCTCAGTCAGTCCTGATTGTGATGGATGAGTGACAGTTTCAAAATTAAGTAAATAATTTATGAGCTTTTGATAATTAAATTTACTTTGTGTTTCAAATTTGTCGACTTCATTTGATACTTATTGTTAATCAATGTCTAAAATAAGTCTCGATTAATTGAACAGAAAATGAAAAATGTATCTGCAATGGGAGTAATCCGTTCGGGTTTGTTTTAGCAATTAATTTATATTACCCGCGACACTGTCACGTACCTACCTACTCATTAATAGCGCGTGACGCCACTGGACATAGTGTTAAAGGTTGCTACGACGCGACGCCTATACTGACAGCATCGATACCTCGCTGAAGGAACTACCAGTAGCGTGGCGTCCAGGCGCTCTTAAACTTCTAAAAACTTCAACCATCCCACCAAAATCATGACTAACCAACGCCAACCTAATGACTGAAAAACCTTGTTTTTATTTACTATCGTATTTTTTACTCTCCACACTATGGAATAGGGGAGAGTCATGATTTCACAATTTTTAAGCGTATTTTTTACATCAATTTCTCAACGGGTATCATGTAGAGAGTGCACACTGTGAGTTTCATCATGATGTGTTTGTATGTATGGCGTACGGCGTATGGCGTACGGCGTACAGAAAATCCTTTTTGTGTCCTCTCAGCCCAAACTATAAATCCGATCGACTTCATATTAACATAATATGTGTAAAGTGCATAGACCTAGGGCTGATTAGTTTTCCATAGACAACTTTTGATTTCTTCTCTATGAATTCATCATTTACGTTGTTTTTTTTTGTGTCCTCTCTGCAGCCCAAACTATAAGTCCTATTGACTTCATATTAATAACATGGTGTTAAGTCCATAAACTTAAAGCTGATTAGTTTTTCATAGACAACGGTTCATTTTTTTTCAATGTTTCTTTATGATTTCATCTATTGAAACTGAAAAAATGCTCTCACGACCTGGAAATTAGAGATATTTTAATTTGGTTTCAACTATTTATACAACACCAAGAATCTTCATAAAATTGTATTCAAAGTTGGTCAATGTTAAAAGAAAAATATTCAACGGTTTGAAAAATTATATTTTATTTAATGGATTTTTGTATGAAACTTATATGTAACAAGAGATTTTTTTATGTTTGGCAATGTTCAGTTCTTTGACTTCATATTGATAAAAGAATATTAATAGCTTGAACTTAGAACTAATTAGCTTTCCATAAATAACAAAAAATTTCTTCATATAATATCACGTGTCAAAATATTCAAAATGCTCTCACGTTCTTTAAAACCAAATTTATCTGCTTTTACTAAAATATTTCATACAACATAAGCATTCTTCATCATACTGCATTAATAGTTTGTCTATCTTAATATAAAAATATTCTATCGTTCGAAAATTTATATTCCTGGTAGAAAAATTTAGAATGAATAAAATTGTATATACATATTTATATAAATTTCTTATGTATGGAAAAGTCCAGTGATTTGGTTTCATGTTATAATGTAAAGAGCTTGAACATAGAACTGATTAGCTTTCCATAAATAACAAAAAAATTCTTCGTATGATATCACGTGTTAAAATTTTAGAATGAATAAAATATTTCATACAAAATAAGCATTCTTTACCATATTGAGATTGTCAACATTTCAAGAAGAAAAAATGAACGCTTACTATGGTGTGGAGAGTTTAGTGTTGGCCACAACCCACTCATTATAAATAGTTATTTTTTCTCTACTTGACTTCGTGCCTAAGGATGGCGGCTACACATACCCGCCAATTGACGAATGGTTTGTTCTTCCCCCACCACCACCCGTTCTGCTTATGGGGACTAATAACGGCCCCTTGTAAAACTCTGAAAGAACACATAAAGAACATACGAAGAGTCCGGAGAACTCTAAAACCTTGCAGACACTGCACTTTATGTACCAAAGAGAGCTAATCATGTTGAAACAACTGGCTCGCTGCTCAGTGATAGTGAAGATAATAGTGCACCGAATTTAAGACAGAAAGTCTTGAAAGCCCTAAAGTTGCTCTTCGTGGCTACAAGGTCCGCATGTCCAATGGGTCCAAAGAAATTCCCTCGGACATCGTCGTAGAGTTCTCGTCGGAAAGTTGACACGGAGAAGTTAGTGCATTCCCATAGGATATGCTCAGAAGTCTGTTCAGGGTTATCACAAAGCTGACATGAGGAAGAATCGGATAAGTGAAAACGAAAGAGATAACATTGAAACTGCCGTGTCCAGTAAGGAATTGCGTGGTCCAATAATCGGGAACAATCCACGAGGAAAAAATTCGAGTCCTCACATCAGGAAGAAATGAAAATGTCAGTCTGCCCACGGAAGAAGAAGACCAGCGACGTTGCCAAGCATCTAAAAGAGAACTCCGGGCCAAGTTCTCAATCACTCCACGAACTGTGGGTAAATTTACAGGTGGGAGAGAAACACCACCCAAAATTGAGCTTCGGCCTCTATACAGGTTGTGAATTGAAGCTCGTCGCTGTGTTTCCAGATCAAGGGGAGCCACACCTGTGAGAATAGAAAGTGTGTCGGTAGCGCAGGTTCTGTAAGCCTTTGCTAAAGCTATTAGAGCGAAGCGCTGTCCAGAAAGCAGCAGACGTCTAATGTATTGGGTTTCACAACGATGAGCCCAACAAGGAGCGGCATAACACATAATACTCAGAAAGGTAGCGTTGTAAAACAGTCTTGCTACTGGAAATTTAAGGCCCCAACTAGCTCGAGCAAGACGTGAAATCTTTTGGAAGGCTATTTTTGCACTGTCGGATACAGCACGAACATGGTATTGGAAAGTTTGGCCTCTATCTAGTATAACACCCAAAACTTTGACCCTATCCTTAAATATTACACGCGTATTGATAAATTTGATGGAGGGAGGACTTTTCATTATGCCTTTTAACAATAACCCATATGTCTTCTTAGGTGCGAAATTGAGTCTATGACTTATACCCCAATCTGCAACAGAAGAAAGTAACTGAGTAGCTGCGCGCTCAATAAGTGCTCGGGTGTTACCTTGAATAAGGATTGTAGCATCATCGGCATATGCCAAAATACTGCAGCCCGTAGGCGTTGAAAGTGATAGAAGGTCGTCGAACAAGATGTTCCATAACAGTGGACCCAGAACAGAACCCCGAGGGCACCCGATGCTAATTGGTCGCCGAATGGTTTATTAAATAGTTGCTAATAAATAAATAGTTACTAAAAAATATTTTTTAATATTTTTAACATCGTAAATATGAATAATGGAGAACCAAATGTATGTATTTTTGCGCATCTGTACTTAATTTTTTTTATTTTCACCGGTTCATGGATATTCAATGATGGAAGACCACTGATTTATATAGTTTAGCACGCCACTCATCCATCGCACATTTTATTGCTTGGGCATAGCTGATATCAATACTTTTAATGTATATCATGTTTATTACAAACTAGATCTAGTATGTACCTACCTACCTAATATTTATGTACTAGCTTTTATGTCCCGCCGTTGGCCAAGAATGTAAAATTGTGAAAGAAAAAGCAATCGTTTTTATAATATTGTCACCCAATTATTTTGCAATATCAGACTATGAAAAGTGGTTTGAAATTTGATTGAGTTTAAGTATTGTAAAATGTTCAAGTGATGGCCACAACCCATTCTTTTTTATATATTGCTATAAAGTGTGAATGAAGTATAATATTTATACAATTTCTGCTCGCATGGACTATGCGTAATGGTTTTAAATATGACTGTTTATCAACGTTGTAAAGAGATTGGTTTGGCCACAACCCCCATTTTTAAATATTATCATCGAAAACAAATTGTAATGTGTACCTATTGAAAATTTAGTAATTTTGGATGTTGGGATGTGGTTAAAATTTGATTAAACAAACGTAGGTACTGAAAAGATCTAGTATTGGTCACATCCCATTCGTTTTTATATTTTTTCATCAAGTGTGCATTATATTTTTGCTCAATTTGACTGAAAGTCTTCATTAACGAAGAAGAAGAAGACTTGAACTATAGTAAATAGTTTTTAATTTGAATATAAATGTTGTGAAGAGTTCAGTAATGGCCACAACCCCCATTCTTTAAATATTAGGTGTTGAAAATTATTCAAAATAGGATGATATAAATGGTTTAAATTTAATTAAACAAAAGTATTGAAAAGATTCTAGTGCAGGTTATATCGTCACATCCCATATCCCATTCATTTCATATGTATTTTCATCAAGTGTGCATATCGTTAATAATATTTCTGCACAATAGACTATTAGACTTAAAACTAACCCAAAAGACTAAATAAAAAAGAGAAAAATAAGTATAAGACTATAAGAAATAGTTTGTATAAAAAACTATTCCAATGGTCTACATAAAATAAGTAAAAATACATATACCTAATAGAAGAATTAGACTATTGGAAATAGATTGTATAAAAGCTCACCCAAAGGTCTACAAAAAAGAAGAAGAAGAATATTTAGACTATTGGAAATAGTTTGTATAAATACTGACCAAAAGGTCTACATAAAAGAAAATGAATAAGACTATTGGAAATAGTTTGTATTAAAACTCTCCCAAAAGTCTACGTTCTTAAATGAAGAAGAATAATAATTAGACTAAAGGAAATAATTTTTATAAAAAAATGACCCAAATGTATACATAAAAGAAGAAGAAGATGAATTAGACAATAGGAAATAGTTTGTATAAAAACTGCCCTAAAGGTCTACATAAAATTAAGAAGAAACAGAATTAGACTCCAGGACCCGCCGCTTCAGGCCCTTCAGTACCTCCCGTCCCTTTAATCCCTCATTACGTCCCTTCCCATCAGACCCTTCACTACCTTCCGTCCCTTCAGGCAGTTTTATACCTCCCGTCCCTTCAGGCCCTTTAGTGCATCCCTTCCCTTCATTACATCCCGTCCCATCAGTCGGTTAAGAAAAGTTTAAATCCAGAAACCATCCTGGAAGAACCGCGAAGAGATGAAAGAACATTCTTTTCCCAGGATGCTCTACTTAATAGGTAAAATGACTAAATACACGAAGAAGAAGAAAAAAGTTTAAACCCAGATACCTGCGAAGAGATGGAAGGGCAGTTGGACCTTCTTCTCCCAGGATTCTCCAACTTCATAGGTAAAATGACCAAAAATACACGATGAAGAAGAAGAAGAAGAAATAAGTTAAAATCCAGATACCTGCGAAGAGATGGAAGGAAAATTGGACATTCTTCTCCCAGGTTAGTCCACCTTCAAAGGTAAAATGACCAAATAGACGATGAAGAAGAAGAAGAAAAAAGTTTAAATCCAGAAACCTGCGAAGAGATGGAAGGAAAATTGGACCTTCATCTCCCAGGATAGTTCATCTTCATAGGTAAGATGACCAAGTACACGTTGAAGAAAAAGAAGAAAAAAGTTTATATGCAGAACCCGTCCTGGAAGACCTGTGAAGAGATGGAGGGACAGTCGGACCTTCTTTTCCCAGGATACTCCCCCTTCATAGGTAAAACGACCAAATACACGAAGAAGAAGAAGAATAAGAAAAAAGTTTAAATCCAAAAACCATCCTGGGCATACGCTCGACAATTCACCAAAGTTTCATTATAATCGGACAAACGGTTGATAAATAAATAAATAAAATAATTTTCCTATAGGAAATCAGTATAGGTATATTATTGTTGATTTGTAAGTAAATAGTATTAGGTAGGTACCTACCTACAACAACCTTCTAAATAAATTCGATTCCTAACAAATTTTATTTGAATATCACATTCTTTCTGTAGCCATGGAAACGATTCGAACACGTAAGTAATATCGAATGGTTCGGATACATTTTTTGAATATGTAGGTACCTACATTGGTTTGTTCGATGCAATAAAAATGAAAATTGTCCGAAATATCAAATATTATACACAAATTATGCAATTTTATTATGCCCATATCTTTACTAATAATTAACAGACTTTTACAATATACGTCTTAAAACTTGCTGTAATGTCTTGTGTTTCATTTTATTATTTCATATTTATATTTATTTCAAAGGTTTATTATTTTCAAGAACATATTCATTCGGTAGGAAAATGAAATATTGTATGAAAAGATATTAAAATGGCGGCATTTATGAACAAAACGCTTACTTTAAAAATAAGTTAAACATTATAATTATACAAAATATTCACCATGTTTTTCACTTAAACGCTAAGTTATACTTGAAAGTAAATTTTTTTCGTGTAAATACGTACTTCTAACTTTTAAACTAACAGATATATGCGTGCAAAATGTACACTTTTTTGACAGATACGACTTGGAAAATTTTGTATGAAAAAAATAATTATTGAAATATTTTTAAAATTCAGCATTTTTATCGCATTATTTTTAGCGTGACACTGCATCAGGTATACAGGTACACGTTCGCACATAAATTAGATTTTTAGATGCTCTTGGTTTTTCAGAAGGCGTGAGACAAACACACACACACACACATACACACACACACACACACATACACTAACATTTTGATTGCTTTATTACTTTAGATGTATATAATGTGCGTGTGAAAAGTATTCTACCCTATTTTTTATAATTTCACATTTATATTCAAGACAGTCAGATAATAAAAACAAATACATAGTGAAAAACATTACTTTTCAAACTTTTAAGTTAGGTTAAGCCATCAATATGATTGTGTCGTATAAATAGTAAAAAATGATTTCGTAAGTAGGTATAGTTATATTTGATTGTTTATGAATTCTGTTTTAAAATTTTGGGATAAAGCATCTGAATTTGGCGGGAGGGACTTAATAAGAGACATTTCAACGCGTGATGGGTAGGTATTTGCTATAGTGTGTTTCTATTTTTCATTCCTTTTTACTCCTCACTAACCCATGTGGATATAGTGGGGAGTTATGATTTCGCAATTTTTAAGGCTATTTTTTTATTGCAGATAATCAACTAGTATCATGCTGAGATTGAATTCTGAAAGTTTCATCACAATGTATCTGTGTACGGCGTGATTATTTTATTTTATCGATTATACACTAAAGTACCTACTCATTCGATTCTTTTCAAATTTTGCAAATATGTGTATCTAATATTTCGCTTAGACCCCATTAGATTTTGATGGTATCTGAATAGTGCTTCTCAATTTTTTTAACTATCAAATATTTCAAAGTGACCCCAAGCTCAGGAATTTTAAAATTTGAAATATTTATTTTCAAATTAGTTAAAAGGCACATCACTTTCATAAAATAACTTTGAAGAATTATCAAGTTTTATAATAAAATTGACAGGACAAACTTTAATCACCAGCGAAATCAGATCCAGAAGATTAGCTTGGATTGGACATGTTGTCAGAACAGGAGAAGAAAGAGCCACAAAACGTATTCTGCAAAATAACCCTGTGGGCAAGAGATCCCTGGGAAGACCAAGATGGACAAAGTTACCCAAGATCTGAACGTGCTGAATGCTTGTAATGACTGGAAGTCCACTGCAGCTGACAGGAAGGCTTGGAAGCTATTGTTCAGGAGGCTAAAGCTCTACCGGAGTTGTATGGCCATCGGAAGTAAGAAAGTAAGTTATAATAAAATATTTATATAAAAATAAATGCTGAATATTTTCCTTACAAAATTTGAATACTTTATAAATAAAATGACTTGTTAGTGAGGAGTTTAGCGTTGGCCACAACCCACTCGTTTATCTTTGCATCGGTAATTTATTTTAGTGTTGTCAGTTAAGAAATTAGACTTTGCCAGATGTGATCACTATAAGGTGGTTAAATTAATTCTTTAGTATTCGTCAAAAGTAAGAATAATAGTTTTTTTTGACATATCCCCAAAAACAATGAAATTAGTTTTAAATTTATTTATAAAAGCAAAGTCTCTGTAAATTAACAGAGTAGCGAAATATTTAAAATGTCGACAACGCCGTAGAATTCAATATAGTTATTTGTATGTGTTGTGTAGGTATAGGTAAAGAAAGAATGTTGAAATAAAATATTCACAAAAACATTCAGACCAGCTTTAATAAAATAAATTTTATATTGAAGCACCTAACTCAGTAAAAAAAAATAAGTAAGTCAATATAAAGTAAGTATATTTTAATCTTTTTACAAATTAAATATATTTATATAGATACTCACCTGTAGTGAACTTTGCATTTGTAATTCAATGAAAGGAAGATCTTACCTGAAACGAAAAAAAAATATTTTGGTATAGTAAAAGTAATCAATGAAGAAATATAAGAATTTAACTAATTAACTTACAAAATCACTAATCATAACATGATTTAGCTTAATATGCTTTATCCATACAACAACCGTGTTGCAAAAATAATAACAAAACACTTCGAGTGAAAATAGGAAAAAATAAATTCAAGTATTTTGTGATTTTTAATTCATTATCATATATTATATACCAAAAATATACCCACAAATCTCTATTGACTTTACCAACGATACATAAATTCGAAAAACACAATATGTTATTATTGATTTAAGACAGTTTTTCGACACTGAATTGTTGTAATTTGTGGTATTTTAAACTTTTTTATTGCATGCATCCAATAAATTCCTCTGTTTTTTTCAGCGATGAAGACAAAACAATATAATTAATCTACACTGAGTCACCCATCTTAAAGATACATACGAAACAAAACAGAAGAAAATTATATTGTTGGCTGACATTTATAGAGGTATGTATTCATAAGAAAGTATTTAATTTTGACGTCGCAACATAAGTTTTTATTGTGTTATACGGATGCGTTATAATGAAAATGTATAATAAAGTGCGTGTCGTATAGACGGACATTCCTTCAGCATTCGTTTTCAAATTGTGGCGAAACAAGACAATTATCTTATTTACAGGATTGTAAAATCGGCGATGAAAACATATGGGATAATTGCTGGTCTATTAGCACCCGTGTAATTTCTTGCCCCACCTCCTCTCCTTGCCTGTCATCTACCGCAGCATCTCCCCCCCCCTTCCCGAGCACTTCTCCCCTAGAGTATTGCTCCTTGGCACGGTGCCAAATGTTCCACTACAGATATTCATAATTCACATGTAAAAGCTCAACATGCCGCCAGACTCGATTGTTCATAATCTTAATATCTCAAACAGGGATGTACTCTGTATGATGGACCACACGTAATTATATTAGGAACATCAAAATATATTTTTTACAAGTGTTCTTGATGCGCTGAGACAACAAGAGCTTATTACATCTATGACAACAATTTATGTCTTTACAAGATAAGGATCAATAATCATTTAGGTACTTTACCAGTAACTTGATTACGAGATTGCCTATAGGTAAGTAGTTTGATTTTTTATATCATATGCAAAGATTAGGAAAGCCAAGAACTATTAAATATTTGTATTGATGAGCTTATATAGTTTTATTGGGCTAGAAATGCATATTTCATAAACAGCAGATTTGATAATATGTGGGAAGCCCAAAAAATGAAATGTAAAAATGTGAGGTAACTTCAGTAAAATTGTCAAAATAATTTATTGTTAAAAATATAGATACAAATAGTTACATGTAACACATGAGATCCAACTGTCGATGGTGATAGTATGAGGATTACAAAAACATTTAAGTACATTTTTTTTCTATATAAAACATGTAGATGTGTCAGGATGGGATAGTATGGAGGTCTGTGTGTTTTTCCTACCCAGAAGTCCAAAATATGAAAACAGCATGATGGTATTTATGTATGTTTGGAGAGTAAGTAGGTATAAAACTAATAAGTGAGATATTGTGTAGTGTTTACTGCCTTACAAATTGTATGAAAAGATGTTGACACTAAATTAAATTTTTATAAAAATTCTTTAAAAAAATTGACGTTTACTACTACCATATTGATATTTTTTATAGAAAATTCAATTATCTAGTTGGGGTGATTCAGCATTTTTCTATATTTTTGAAACTTTGGAAAAAGAGACAGTTAAACTCATAAATTTATCACAGTAAAAATGTTTTTCTTAGTAAAAAATGTTTGAGAAACTCAAAGTTTGAAAAAGAAATTTGTGATTTTATATTTATCTATATTTTTACCAATTTTCAGCGTTTTAGTTTTTATGGTTTTCGAGATATATGAAAAAATAAAGTAAAATTTCAAAAGTTGATATCCATGACTGAAACAAAAATCGAAATTCTGAGTATAAAAGTTTTGTATGCCTATAACTTTCTATATATTCTGAAATTTTAGGCCTTGTGCATTGAGCGGATTAAAAGTTATAGGGGAGACGGGGGGACAGACACACTCAGACACACTAAATGTTCAAATTCGAGGCGAGGGTTGATGAAGTGTAGGGCCATCAAAGAAGAAGAAGGTATTGTCGGTACTTATAGATACCTAGAATATATATTATTGAAATACTGTAAAAGCAAATATTAAATATAATTCAATCTATAATAATAGATAAATGAAATGTAAAAAAAATAGGTTTGAACTCTGTGGTTTAAAGATACACTTAGGCTGTGTTTCTCGAAGAAAGATTAAAAATAAGTACTTTGATTTCATAAAACTGTTTAAAACTTTTGGTTGTTTCATCGAAATCTATAAAAGCCGTCTAAACGATGTAATTTTGAACAATTTAATGAAATCATAGTACTTTAACTATATTATGACTGATACTTTTGTTGTAACAACCCAGTCTTAGGGTCGTATTACGGGAGTTATTTAAGAATAATATAAGAAAAAGTTGAGGTCCAGTAAGCAGTATTCTCGCATTACGGAACCTTACCATTTTTCTCAAATAACTATTGTAATACGACCCTTAGGTCGATCGAATGTATTACGAAGAACGATATGAATATAATTGATATTATATGTGAATACATAATAAATTAGACATGATATATTGAATATTTAATACTTCTAACGTTAATACTAAGGCGAAATACTTTTTTAACAGATTTTTTAATTATCTCAATAGAGACGAAGTTGGAATATTTATTGTAGGAGAACCGGGAACTCAAGGCACCTACAGGGCTTACGACCTGTCATCGGCTGGTTTACGTGATCACTTTATGCGCTTGCGCAACGTTAACCAATTATGCCTTTTTAATGAGATCCCTATCAATTCAATTTTGAAAGTTCTATATATTGTAATACTGAAAGCGGAAAGCGAAATACTTGGTTTGATGCGTGAAATCACTATATCAGTAAGATTCAAAGTACAAAAAAATCTACAAATGAGTACCTCTAAGATAAAGAAAGAAAATAGCAGCCTCCAATAAAATTCTTTCTTGTCGATCAGATACCTCTGAGAATTATAATAGTAGGAATAACTGCACGAGTCTATATATACATACCTACAATCAATTTATGTAGCTATATACCTACACTTTTTATTGTAGGTTGGTAAGAACCTACTTGTGTAGAAGAACAAATTTTAGGTAGGTATCAATCTATAACAATTATTTTAGAAATCAAGTTCAAGGTTTTTATCATTATAAATTTGTTATAATATAAATTAATAAAGTCTTTGTGGCTCAGTTGATTAGGTATCTGACTGCTGATCCAAGGGTCCCGGGTTCGATTCCCGGTGGAGATACAGTTTTTAATTGTGTTTTCAGTCTGGATCTGTAATACGATTAATATCGTAAGTCTTCAGAATGAGGTAAATTGTTATTGAGTGCGTGGTAAATTTAGATTTGACGTAGTACCTACCTGTTAGTTAAATCAAATTTAAATTAAGTTGCCCGAGAAGGAATAATAATAATAAGTCATTTGTATAGCGCCGTTTAATGATTCGAGATCATACCAAGGGCCAAGTAATATAAAATATATAAATATATATTTTTTGTGAGCATGAATTTTAAAATATTTAGAACATATTGTTTAATGATGATTGATTATTTTTCAATTAAATTAATATAGGTACATTAATGATAGTAATTAAATAGAAAATATATAATTTGTTATATTGAATGAATATAAAATACAATGTTTATAGGTAGTTATACCTAACCTTTTTTGAATATGATTATTATTTAAAAAAAAAAAGAGTTTCCGATACTCTCAGATCTTAGAAATATTTAAAAATTAACAATATTCAGATAGCAAAAGCCAAAACCAACCCAAAGTAAGTAAGTATTTAATTTTCTATAAATTTCAGTATAAGTACCTACTTTAAAAGATGATTTTATCGTATACCTACAAGTATGAAAAGTAGGTTTATTACGTAATTTGGTTCGAATTGAAATACATAGGTATTTTTTAAAAAACATGGACTATCTGAACTATCGATATCGATTATAATATTTTGTTTTGATTGCAAGCGCACCCCTGACCAATATTATTTATTTATCTTTATAAATTTTCCCTCACAATACATACACATATCCATCCAAAGTACAAAATAATATCCTTTCATCCATTTATGACACGTCTGCATCGAGCTCTCAGTGTACCTAAGTATGTTTTCTTCTGGATACTGTTTCTTGCAACGTAACTTGACAATCGTTAAATTATTATTAAAAAAAAAACACCCAGAGGCAAAAAATGTTATATCGGTATCGATTATACTTTATAGTTTTCTTAGAAATGCCGCGAGTGCTGCTGGCCTTGTAATGCCGATGCTAAAAACTCCAGAGTCAGAAGCGATAGAAAACATATACATGGTTATATCAAGATATTATTTAATCTCTCCACTGCTATGTATGACATATTGTGAAGAGCTTTGATTTTGCAATCTACAAGGATGGATGCTTTTATATATACCTACATACTGATGGTAGGTAGATACTCCTAGGACATGATATAGGTACCTTATATCAAATCATAAATTAAGGTACAATTGACCATATTTAAATAATTATAAAACTAGCTATATACCACTATTTTTATGAGTCACTTCGCGACATGTTTCGGAAGCGCTATCCTTCCATCGACTCATAAAAATAGTGATATATAACACAAAATATTCGCCGAATCAAAAAAATGTACAATTGTTTTTATATTCGTAAAATTTTGAAATATTTATATTACATATACATACATTTCTACATACCATACTTTAAACTGAAGTGTGCACTGAATCTATAGTAGCAATGGAATCGAATTTCTTATAGGTATCAAAAGCAAGAATTATCATGTAAGTAACTATCGAGCATAATTTTTTTTTTTTTACAAAAAAAATGAATATGTTCTTGTTAAACAAGTACATATACATCTTCCTACGTTCCCTAAAATAAGCAAATAAATGCTTGTGCTATAGGTGAACGAAATCGGTCGAGGCAGGATTCGAACTCGCGACCACTGGATTACAAACCCAGCGCGCTAACCGTTCTGCCATCGACCCATCTGCATCGACATCGTTCTGCCATCGACATAATATCTCCGTAGTATCAAAAGATTTAAAATTTTTAATATATACTTATTTATTAATAATTTAAAGAAGTTACAATTCAATTACATACTATAAGATAAGTATAGGTATGTGTACCTAAGTGTGTGTATGTGTGTTATTGATAAGTGTGTAATTGCGAGGGTACAATGAACACTTCCCTAGGAAGTCCTGTGCCGAGGTTTACATTATGTGTAAAGTTCTTAAATTAAATTATACATCAAATTGTTATTGAGAAAAAAAACGTGAAAGTATATTATTTTTGAATAGGTGTAATTATGTTATTGATATGATCTGAACCGGTGTTATTTATCCACGCTCTTGTGTGTTTTTTGTAGTTTTGTGACGATGTGTTTTGTGTGGGAGCAGTTTTAGTGAGGTTGGTAGTTTGATGGCATAGTATTAATATATATGTGTATATTAAACGTTTTGAAAATCATAAACTGATGAGCCTCAAAACGTTTAGAATTGTATTAACTTACTTAATTCGATTTTTATTTTTATAGGTTGGTACTTCTAAAAATACCTACATGATCATATCTGAAAAATGAAACGTAATATAAGTAACTAGGTATTTTCAATTTTATGAAAGTAGGTATAGTAGATATTCAATAGTATTGGTTACTATTTATACTATATACCTATAGGTATAATATGAAGATTCTCAAAATACATATCTGTAAAATTGTTAATTAAAGTTGTTTTTAATTGATATAATACGTAGTTGGGTTACTGACTCTGAATCTTTTGAGCCAACGGTCCTGGGTTCGATACCCGGAGGAGAAACATTTTTCAATTATATTTTCAGTCTTGATTCTGAATTTGTGAAATGGTTAAAAATATAGGAAAGAACCTCCAACAGGTATATAGCAACACGTTATTGGCTATGTGTTAAAATAAAATTTGACATATTATTTACCCACTAACCTACCTGTTACATGCCCGAGAAGCAATAAAATTTAAATTTAAATTAAAATTTAAAAACAATCATAACTCTTCATTAAAATTTGTAATATTGTGAAAAAAATACTACGAATTAACCACAAATAAATAAATAAAATATGATTGTAAACCTAAGAGGTATCAACGCATCCATCAACTATCTTAATAGTACAATATTGTCACGCTAATGTGTGCTTATCAAAATAATTTACTCATCGCTTCGTTTATAATAATAAAATTGAAAAAGCGAAGAAAAAAATATAGCAGTTTATCATGTTGACAACGTGGAGAGCGCGAGAGCGGTGTCCATTATTCACAATTAAAAAAAAAAGTTTTTTTGTCACCGACTAGAGCTTCGAAAACAATTCGAATATCGAATCGCAATCTAGTAAACTATGTGTCCAAATATCGAATCGCAAATTATGAAACAATTCAAATGTAGAATCGTAAATTAATAATATATTCGAATAGGTAAGACGGACTGCCTCTAGACAATACATAACAGCAACGCATGATATTTTTTTGCGGGTGTCAGTAATTTGGAATCACAATGAAAATCATTTGCTGGGAGCTTGTCCTCCTGCAACATAGCTGCGCATGGTCCTTTTGAGACGAAAACTTGTTTTATATATAACTAGTTGCATGTAACACATGAGATCCAACTGTCGATAGCGATAGTATGTATAGTTGAAGAATATGTACCAAACTATAAACCCATAAATACAAATTATTGAATATTGTCAGATATTTTGTTTTCTATACAACATATGTAGGTATGTATGTCAAGATAGGATAGTATGGAGGAAGGTCCTTTTTTCCTACCCAGAATATGAAAATAGCATGATGGTATGTATGTATGTTTGGAGATGAAGTATCAAACTATTAAGTCTTCTTACATATTGTGTATAGGCGACTGCCATACAAAATGTATGAAGCAATGTCGTCACTAAATTCAATTTTTAAAAAAATTGTTAAAAAAAATTGAGATCTTCTACTACAATGCTAATATTTTTTATAGAAAATTAAATTATCTAGTTGGGGTGTTTCGGCTTTTTTCGATAATTGTAAAAGTTTTGGAAAAATAGGCAGTTAAACTCATAATTTTATCATAAAAAAAATACTTTTCTTATTAAAAAATGTTTGAGAAACCCTGGAATTTTTTTGAAAAAACCAATTTGAGATTTTGTATTTGTCTATGTTTGTACCAATTTTCAGCGTTCTAGCTTTTATGGTTTCTGAGATATATGGAAAAATAAAATAAAAATTGAAAAGTTGATAACCCCTGACTGAAACAAAAATTTGAAATTCTGAGTATAAAAGTTTTGTAGGCCTGTAACTGTTTATATATTCTGAAATTTAAGGCTCTGTAAATTGAGCGGATCAAAAGTTATAAGGGGGGGGGGACACACACACACACAGACACACACACACAGACACACACACAGACACACGAAATATTCTACTCCGAATTCAGAGTAAATCCGTGTATCGAACATATATGCTGCGAAGCCTCTAAGTTGGTGTTTTTTGACTTCAAAGTTGGAAAAGCCGTGAAAAAAGTAGACCTCTGCATACAATTCTCGCGTATCCTGGCTTGAAACATTGTCGATATGTTAAGAGATCAAAGTTCTCCTGAACAAATCGACAGTTGGAATATTTTTTGTCAATAAAACTGTTATTTGTAAACTTCTTGTTGAGACAAATTAATCATTATTATGAAATTTAAATTATTATTTTAATTTTCTCTATTTGTGTTTAACCTATTTTAATTGTGTTTATGGTATGATTTTATTGAGAGTGTGTTTTGTTTATATTTTTTTTTGTATAAAGGCTATTAGAGCCGTACATTTGTTGTGAGGCCCTGGCTTAGAATAGTGCTTCCATTCTTTTCTCTTAGGTATCATCGTTTTCGGACGACCTGTTATTACAGGACGGGTAATCGAAAATACGTCAGGCAAAATAGCGTCTCACATTGTTCAGCAATGAGTTTCACCACCCATTCTGAATGTTGCCCTTTCAGGTGAGATTAGACTAGTGTGTGGGCATATACGTTTGTGTCGTACTTTCATTTATAAGTTTATGCACACCCACACACCTGCCGCTGGTTACTCCGCATACATACATACCATCATGGGATATGCCATGATGGTATGTATGTATGTATGTATATTACAAATAAATAAATATTTGAAACGATAAATTTTTTTATTCAAAAAATTGAACACATGAATATCTATAAAAAATGATTGATGATTGTTCGGCATGTCTTTTTTATTTATTAAAATTATTTCTCGAGCAATTCTTGCTTCTCTGGGCTGGAACTTTGAAAGAAATTTCCAGATTTCGCCATTTCCGTAGGGTGCAAGGAATTGTTTATTTGTTTTTATTTATTGTTTCATATAATTTGTTTGGATACATAAAAATCATGTTTGTATATAAAATCCGCATTTTCATGGAAACTGTACGAAATACGATGAAAATATTGTATATAGTTGTGTTAATGTGATTGTGAAATATTCAACCTCGGTACAGGCAAAACCTAGTGAGGAGGATATATAGTGATATGTAAAAAATGATATTGTTAATTTTTATTGATAAATAAATAAAGTAAATAAATATTTCATGAAATAAAAAAATCGTTTTATTTTTCATCATCCTAAAATATTTTATAAGTAACTTTTTTATAATCAAAAATATGAATGAATATTATTCGAATATTTGACGAATTACACAAATATTGTATACCTCCTAAAATGATCGTAATATCCGGATATCAAGCATTCGAATATTCTTTTTGAAAGCTCTATCTTCGAACCGTGATATAATTTCACATCGCTATGAAAATAACATGAAAAGCGGCGGAATGCGGAAGCCATGACAATGTCACAAGTAGGTACATAGGTACCTACCTACCAAATACCATAGGTACCTACCTACTTTATATCATTCAAAAAGTTCTTTTGTTGCGGGATATGAGATCTTATTACAAAAGCGAGGAGGGATTGATACAAAACGTATAATAAATGACACATAAGTAATCTGATAATATCTGAAGCCTCACACAACACACGTAGGTAGGTACTAATAATTTAATTAAAATTATTATTATGATGTTTCAACACTTTTACCCATATTAAAATTATATATGGCTTCACTTGTATACATACTTATTATTACAATTTACTCAATTCACAAGTTACCCGCGTACCTACGTGTCGCGAGAAGATACTACAATTTGGAGGATTATTTTACGACCAGGCATTTCATAGAACGATATTTATTTGTGGTTTTAAAAACTTTTAAAGGAGAAAATATTTTTTTCCTGATTCTCCACAAAATTTTATCAACCGAATCCATTTAAATACTTAATACTTAACCCGAAAATTTAAATTATTTAAAATTTAAATTTAAATAAATATATTTCGGAAAAGGTATAAAAAATAATATAAATAAAAGAAAAAAAGTTTAATATCGTATAATATCCTATGCTGATGACACAGTTATAGTAATTGAGGGGGGTGCATGGAATACGGTTTGTGAACTAGCGAATGCCGACATCAATATGTTAAAAAACTGGTTTGATACGAATCTTCCATCATTAAATACCGAAAAAACACACTTTATCCCATTCTCTATTAATAAACTGAAAACAGATCTGGATTTGAAAATAACCATACATCATAATAATTGCAACACCAGCAACTGCCGCGAAATTTGCTCAACACTACGACCAACCTCAAAGATAAAATACCTCGGTATTATTATTGACCAAAACATGAAATGGAAAGCGCATTTAGGTGACTTAGTTAAACGAATAAGGAAATGTATTTATATTTTTATAAGACTAAGAAATGTATTAAATTTAAAAAACCTAAAAAACATCTATTATGCGACGGTCCATTCCTAGCTTATTTATGGAATCGTTGGTTGGGGACGAGCATATGACAATATTTTAAACCAAGTTAGAGTTGTACAAAAATTAATCATAAAGGTTATACTTAAGAAAACACGCACTTTCCCCACTACAACACTATTTGACATGTTCAAAGTACCCAAAGTAGATAATATTTATAAAACAGTGTCTATTTTGCAAATTTTCAAAGATAATGTTAGGTATACAAAAAATTGAAAAAAAATAAGTCTGCGATTCCAAAATGATTTTAAAATACCCAAATTTAATACAGGACAATTACAAAACAACTACATTTATTTGGGAATAAAATTTTTCAATTGCCTCCCAAATGAATTAAAGCAGATAAAAGAATTTAAAAAATTTAAACATAAATTAAAATTGCACTTAACTTTCTAAAATGGTAGTTATCGATTTTGTTGTTTTGATTTGTTTCAATTTCCAGTATTTTCTTTTTTTATTTTTGAATATGTATTTTGATATATTTGAATCGTCTATAATTCTATATTACTCATTTTTCAATTATTTTCATGTTTTTATTTTTTTTGGTTTGAATATGTATTCTGATATGTTTTCTCATTTGAGTATTCTTCTTTTTCATTTATTTTCATTTATTTTCAACCATTTTATGATGTTTATTTGATTTTTTTTTTGTTCATGTATGATTTGATTTAATTACTTTTACTTTAATGTTGACTTTGCTTTGTATTGATACTTTTTATTTTGTTATAAGTGCTTCCCTCATCAAGCACAAGATTGTAATCTTTTTGATGAGGTACTGCAGGGAAAAATATGTAAGAATATTATTACTAGTGAATTTATATATTGATTTGTATTATAAAATATATTAAAAAATAAAATAAATAAATAAATAAATAAAGGTAAAATAATTGCCTATTAATAAAATTCAGAATATACTTATAATTTGGGTATTTTATAAATCGCCGTTTTCGCGAATATACCACCTCAAGAGCGATGAAAAGTGCCACAAATAACTTCAATTTAGTCCTTTTTAGATTTTTAATCTTTTTCTTCTCCGTTTAGTAGTTCTAGTTGGTCTGATTTCAGAAGCTATGTCTCCTGGTATGACGAAGTCCAACTATCCTTCCATCTCTTGGGTGGTCGTCCGGATAGACAGCGTACAGAGGGGATTTCATTCGCCGCTATATACGCAAGTCTATCACTGTCCATCTTAATTACGTGGTCCCTCCAATGTCTTCTTCTGAATCTACTCCACCGAACGATGTCCTCTATTCTACATGTTTTCCTTATTTGAACATTGCGAATACGATCTCGGAGAGTTTTTCCAGTGATTTAATATGAAATTAATTTTTACAAAGTTTATCTAGCAACATACCTACTAGGTACAATAATCTTAGTCCTCAACTCGATCTATTGAATAAAATTTATTTATACTGGATATACTAAAGCATATCCAGTATAAATAAATTTTCTTAATTATATAATCTTAATAATATACCCTCAATACTTAACCTTTGTCTAAATGCCTAAGTGTACTAACTACCTCAGAACAGGCGTTCAGCCTAGTGAGATAGTAAAATTTCAATATTTTTAATATGTAGGTATACCACTATGAAATGTACTGTACTGAAATATGTTAATAAATAAATAAATAAATGAATAAATAAATAAATAAATAAATAAATAAATAAATAAATAAATAAATAAATAAATAAATAAATAAATAAATAAATAAATAAATAAATAAATAAATAAATAAATAAATAAATAAATAAATAAATAAATAAATAAAAAAAAATAATAATAAATAAATAAATAAATAAATAAA
Organism: Molanna angustata; assembly: GCA_963576475.1. NCBI lineage: Eukaryota > Metazoa > Arthropoda > Insecta > Trichoptera > Molannidae > Molanna > Molanna angustata. The sequence continues at coordinate 11,664,541 of OY754968.1, forward strand.
TAACAAATAAATAAATAAATAAATAAATAAATAAATAAACAAATTAATTAATTAATTAATTAATGAATAAATAAATAAATAAATAAATAAATAAATGAATAAATTAATAAATAAATAAATAAAAAAAATGAATAAATAAATAAATAAATATTCTTTATGCGACTACAAGCATCGGTTAGGGAAATTATCCTATTACTTGGGAAATTATCGTTTACTTATCATATCCTTAATCTCATTCATCAGATCAATGTTCTCTTCATGTAATAACATGAAAAATATTTTTATAATTTAGATAAACAATATAATTGACAATTTCTTTGTTTATTGTGATGTATTTTGTAAAAAATACATCAGAATACATTTACAGTTAAATATAACATAGACAGATAGGTGGGTACCTACTTGGGTATTTATTTTTGAGATTATTATAAAAATATATTAATCATATCGATCGATTGGTTTCTTTGGTAAAAATAGAGTTGATACCAACTATTCTTGCTCTGATTTATTTTGTAACTTACCAATTTTATTGTAAGTGTTATATTGACGACCGCCCACTTGATTTGTTTCGTATAGGGGTGAGAAAGTATACATAGTAGCAGTAAGTATATTTTTATGAGTATGACACATACGGGAAGTAAAGTCCACATTCACATACTATGCTGGTCAGCACATCCAAAAGGCCCAGGGGGAATACTTTTCATATTGACGCCAACTATTCAGAGCACATCAAATAAACGCAATAGCGTATTTGAAAATCAAAAGGATGAATGCATTAAACCTCATTGAAAGCGGTGCGAAAGAATGAAAAGAAAGTTTTTTTTTTAATTTTATTATTTGTAAGTTATTCTTAGAAAATTCATAAACAACGTAGAATGATTATGACGCTTCTTCTTCTTTTGATACATTAAAAAAACTCTTCATTACGCTTAGACAAAATAAATATTTTGTAGGGACAAGCTCAATACAACTGGCATAAAAAGTATTTGAAAAATTATAAACAATTCATATTGGGAAACACTTAAATAAGTATATTATTATTACTTAAATGGCTCTTGTAACCTCAAATTGAGGAACATTGGCCAGAGTCAGGTTTGTTTTAAAATGGTAAATTCATTAATTAGATTAATATGAACAACAAATTAAAAGTGTGTGGAATACAAAAAAAAATATAATAATTAATACTTAAATTAGAATTCAAAATGTATGGAAAAGAAGTTTTTAAATGGGAAGAATAAAATGAAATCACAATATGATGTTATTCTGTCTGATAAATTTTGTGATAACACGAACAAATGTTAGGGTTTGGAAATCTAACTTCATTAGGTTAGTTTGCATATAAAATAATAATTTGTTGGTCTTTGTGGTTCTGATATTTAAATCAAATTTCTGAGCAATAGGTCCCGGTTCGATTTTCGGTAAGGATACCTACATTTTCGGTAAGGATACCTAAATTTTTTCTCTGTGTTTTTTCTTGATTCGCATACCAACCACAATAAATTGATCATTGAGTCATAATTATGCAATTTTCCAAGAATGTTTTTCGATACGGTATTTTCTATTTGTTATTTAAGGTGACACCACGTTGACTCATTGGGTTTTATTTCATCATATATAACTTGTTTTAAAAATATATAACTAAGAAATCTTCATTCAAACCTTTTATATATCCCACTTTCACGAAAAGATCAGGTATTGTTGAAAAATTGATCAATTCGTCTAAAAACATTCGGAATGATTTATAACTACTTATTATATAAAATTAATTTCTGTGGAATTCAACAACTTTTGACTTCAACACCAACAATTTGTCTACGTACATAATGCTGGGAAGATATGTACCATGTATACATCAACAAAACATCAAACGAAATCACATGTCTTGAAACTATTTCGATGCATATTCCATGTATGGAATTAATATCTCAAACATACACTTATAATGTAAGACAAATTTACTTGCGGCATGAGCTTATTCTATATAAAGAGAAAATGGCATGTCTTCTGAGTGATGATGACCATCAATTATTGTAAACATATTATAATCTATGAAGTGGCTAGAAATAAATCGACTAAAAGGAAAAAATGGTTTGTGGTAAATGCTATAGGTACGTTTCATTATTAGATTGTTTGTGAATAAATAATATCAAATTAATTAGATGTAGGATATGGAAAAAAACTCAATTGTTAATGGATAATTTGTTTTGTATTGATACTTGTGCAAATTACGTAGAAATGTATTAATTTACTAATTTAACACGAATCCATTGTGCCACATTCTGAGAATATATATGTGACGTAATTGACTTTTTTGTGTTTAAATATAAAATTATATCCTAGTAGGTACCTGTAAAAATAATAAAATTTTAATGTTGAATACAGACTTACGGTAAAATACATTCTATGCATTTGACGATGTCATGGATTAAGAAAAAAATAGTCATAAAAAAAAATACACCATTATAAAATCCCCACAAGACTCTTTAGTTTTCTTACGTACTCAGGTAAAAAGTTCATTTTTTCTTTACTCATCGATACAATTATGGATCAACGATTTGCAGAAAACATAAAGAATTTTCATGTAGAAGAAAATGTTTTCTGTCTAGTCTAGGTGACATGATCGTACGTGATGCTGTGACAAGATTGACTCTCGGAATAGGATTGCAATTGGAGCAGTCATGCGGTCATAACTAGAATGGATATGTTGTATGAGGAAGGTCCTCTGGGATCGACGATTTTATGGCTTATGGCTGGGCTACCCGCGAAGAGGATTATATTCCCTGGTCCATAACTTTTTACGTTCCGATCGAAAGTGCTAAAAAGTTTTTTTTATTTTTTTTTCGACATTTGGCTATTATATTTTGTCTCTCGGCGATTATCATAAAAGTGAATTGACGGAGTTGAATTTCGAAAATTTTCGTTTTGAATGCGTGCGTAAAATCGTTTATTCTAATCACCATTTTTTAACAGCAAACAAATTAATGTACCTAACGCTGTTTCCATTCTGATTTTATTTCTACATCATGTACATAGGTACTTTAGTAAGTTACAAGGAGTGTATTCAAAAACAGTAAAATAATTGAAAAACGTTTATATCCTGGAGAAATTGGGTGACGACTACATAATGCACTTCACTGGGATTGGACGTGGAATGAAATAAATCATAATTTAAATTATTTCTAATAACTAGTCAATAATAGGTACTTATATAAAGTTGAAGAATACACACCAAAAAATAAAGGAAGACTGCTGACAACGTACCTATTTTTCCATCATTATTTCTTATCAAATCGTTTGGTAACAAATAATTTAGATAGTTTGGGTATTAATAAAGAAAAATATATCTTTACTTTTTGATAATGTTCTGTATAAATTCTTGTAGAAAAATAATGGTATACACCAATTTTTATCTTATATTTTTAATAAAATATAATGCGTAGTTCAACATATTTTTTTTAACCTAAAAAACATTTATTTACCATTCAGCGCCATTGCGAAATAAAAGTTTTTTTGGTTTATTAACATAACCTGATGCATTAATGCAAAAATAAAAAATATAATGCTCTATACCTTATAGTTTTTTAGAAATTTAAGATAAATGTTAAAATATCGGGGTATGCTTATTATTTTCCTACAAGAATATATACAGACCATAATTATAAAGTTAAGGTATATTTTTCTTTATTAATATCCACTAATACTAACTAGGTTATTTTTTTCAAAATGATTCGTTTTGTAGTAATGATGCAAATTCAAATTGAAAAAAATAAGTACGTTGGCAGCAGTCACCCTCTTAATCCAAATTATTGAATATTAAAATATTTTTTTTTTCTACAAAACATATATGGCAAGATAGGATAGTGTGGGGGTCAGTCATTTTTTCATATCCGAATATGTAAACAACTTGATAATGTATGCATGTAGGGAGATTATAATATATACTATCGAGAGTCCCCGTACATAGATACTGCGTAGGTATACTGCCATACAAATTGTATGAAACAAAGTCTTCACTGAATTGTAAAGAAAATTTTAAAAAGTTTGAGATGTACTACTATTATATTATAATAATTCTCCCCTTTATAGATAATTAAATTATCTAGTTGGGGTGTTTGTGTGTTTTTGGATATTTTAAATTTTTTTGGAAATATAGGCAGTTAAATACATACATTTGTCATTTAGACACACATATATTATTATGTACACTAAATTTTGTTCTACTCCGAATTGGATGGAGTTTTGACTTTTGACTTTGACTTTTAACTTTGACTTTGAATTTTGACTTTTTGATTAAGTTGGAGTTTTTTGACTTCAATGTAAAACGAGTGGGTTGTGGCCAACACTAAACTCTCCACACCAAACTAAGCGTTCATTTTTTCTTCTTGAAATGTTGACAATCTCAATATGGTAAAGAATGCTTATGGTGTATGAAATATTTTAATAAAATCAGATAAATTTTGTTTTAAAGAGTGTTAGAGCATTTTGAAAATTTTGACACATGATATCATATGAATAAATTTTATGTTATTTGTAGAAAGCTAATCTGTTCTATGTTCAAGCTCTTTACATAATAACATGAAATCAAATTAAACTTTTCCATACATAAGAAATTTATCTAATTATATACCTACATATTTATTCATTCTAAATTTTACTACCAGGAATATAAACGGGGTGAGTATAGAGAACCGAGCGCCATACTCCTCTATTTTTGCACACATTCCTAGCTTCCTTTACATCCATGCATCGTCTCAAGCATGCTCGTCGATTTTCCAAGCTTCTTATATTTCCTTCTTTCCAAATATCATTCACACGGTCATGCCATCTCTAAAATAACTTATAAAATTATTGATAATCGCTTATATGTCATTTTTTTATCATGACAGCATCCATCGCTTCATCTGTAGATAGCATGTATCGTCTGATAAAAGTTGTTACGTTTATTAAAGATTTTCTGGGTATCGTTCACGTGGTCGAGCTATGCTTTCTGTTCTCTAGTTCTGATCCTGTATATTTTCACGCTAGGCATTTTTCCTTCATGCTTCCCGTGTGGCCAAACTATCTCAGAACGAACACATTGATCAAAAAATAGTACCTATAGTTTTGGTTATCACGAAATTTTTCGTTTTGAGGGTTCTGTGTAGTTATAACCCCTTCACCCCTTATGTCGTATATTTGCACTTAGTTAATGCTAACAATTTGTATGACCGATGGTAGGGTTGAAGTTAACAACCCCATATTGGCATCCCCCATCATGGTCTCGGATGTATTAACTCTACAGGCAATAATAATATCATATACCTACGCAGTTCACTTCCGATATCATATTTATTCTATCTCCTCGTAGGTATTCTCTCAGTTTCATCGTCATCTCGCAAACATAGCGAAACCAAAGCGAATACCGACCGTCAACCGTATCACAAAATATCAATTAAATCAATTTTGTGTAGAAACTAGTGATTTTGTATAGGTAAAAATCAACAGAGGAATAAAAATTAATAGGTACACTGAAAAAAATCACATTAAAATTAACCGACCTATAGTGACTACAAAACATTTCGTTATTTGCTACTAAACATTTTGTGCCCTCAGCCAAACAGTACAGTTATAAATAGATAAACATTTATTACTGATAACAAAGGTTTGGCTAAAAACGCAGGTAGCCAGTTCGGTTGTCATAATATTTTTTCAGTGTATGTAGGATGTAGGCACTAATAAGTATTACAAAAATAGTCGGGCTTCGTGGTTTAGTTGGTGATCTAAGGGTTCCAGAATCGATTCCCGGTGGAGACACAGTTTTCAATTGTGTTTTCAGTCTTGATCTGAGAGACGATTAATATCGTGAGTCATCTTCAGAATGTGGCAACTTGTTTTTGGGTGCATGTTAAATAATTGTTTTATATACATAGTACCTACCTGTGAGTTGCTCGAGATCATGTATAAATAAATAAAATAATGTAAACAAAAAATGTTTTACTAAAACTAGTTGCATGTAACACATGAGATCCAACTGTCGATAACTATAGTATATAATTGAAGGATACATGCCAAACTATAAAACGTTAAATCCAAATAATTGAATATTTTAAGATAGAAATTATTTTTTTATGTAGGTACAAAACATGTATGTCAGGATAGAATAATGTGGAGTTCAGTCGTTTTTTCTACCCATAGGTAATAGGTAAACGGATTTATGGTATGTAAGTAGGTATATAAGTATGAAGATAGATTATCAAACTATGAGTCCCCGTGGATATTCTGTATTATGCCATACAAATGGTATGAAACGATATCGTCACTAAATTCAATTTTTACAAAATGAGATGTAGTTACTGCTATAATGTGTATATTTTTTATAAAAAAAATAATTTATCTAGTTGGGGTTTTTCTTTTTTCGTAGTATTTCTTTTAATGATACCCGTTTTCTACGATTAATTATAAATAATAAAAATTGAGGCTTACAAAATTGAATGTTTTTTTAAATGATAGGTATTTTTTAAATCTAAACACTGGTCCAATACGTTATAACGCGATGCTTTTATTTTTTTGTTAAAATCATACAAACCATATTTTTTAACGTAACTCTCGATTCAAATACACCAACTCAGGCGCATGCTATTGTAATCTTTAAGGACGTACTTTCTCATACAATAGTTTCAAAGTTTGCATTTGACCCGCCTACATTGTCTTACCCTGTGTCTTAAAATGATAATTTTTTTTTATGTGACCTGATGACGTACAATTATAACTAATGATTTTATTGAATGATACGAATAAAGCACATACATCGATTTATGAAGCGGTTGAAGTGTCGTTGTAAACATTGACTCCGAGGCACCTTTCAAAGCAAATAATAATATTGCATATGGTTATTTGTATTCGGAATCCGATATCTGATTCCATATTTATTTGGTGACGACGAGGCTTTACTTTGAGGGTAACAAATGTATATGGAGTTTAGAAAGGCGTCAAAATAGGTACGCCACACACACAACATATTCAAATAATATTTTCTATTTGGATAGGAGGCACCTATTCATTATTACGACTATAATATTGTTTCATATTTGAACATATGGGATATATACCTACTTATTTATAGTAATTTTCAGTATAGGTATCTCATACCTACATGCAATTATATGGTGTCAATATGTTTGATATGATTACCAATGATTTTAGGGGGGGGGGGAACCCGTCAAATGGTGGAATCAAAAATCATGATAACCCACACTGTGGATATAATTATCATATGGAGTTCTGTCATATCTCAAAATATTATAATACTCTAAAAGATATTTATAGCCATGATATGGGTTATCGTTAGGGTATCGATTCCACCGTTTGACCAAACTTGCCCTCCAGGAGAGTTTTACTGGTATACAAAATATAAACCGCCAGTCTACGACAGAAGTAGGAACCTACTTTTCCAAATCTGTCATTTATAATTATACTAACTCATTTTAAGTAATAAGTATAGAGCACTATTAACACTGAAAATATTTTGATTTATGAACCAGATACGTTTTAAAATCTTTCGTTAAAGATTTTTCAGAAGAGAATTCTGGTTTTAAGAGGTTTTTTGTAATTTTTTTATTGAGTTTTCTATATTTATAAGCAATCGTGGACTACTACTATTACACGAAGATATATTTGAAGGGTTTTTGAAATAGATTACAGAAAAGTTGATTAGATCTTACACTTATCGAATAATATTATGATCTTTATTGATCACCTTTTCTATATTATATTGTAACAAAATATTGTTTTATTGTAACAAATTATACAGAATGGCAGTACCTACGTAGTTTTAGCAAGTTTGTAATTAAAAAAAAATATTGCCAAATATTTAAAAAAAAAAATAATACCCATAAATATATGACGATAAATGAATGGTTGGCAGTAAAGTGAAACAGAGAATTTCGCGGAAAGAATATAAAAAATTCCCATAATCCCGAGACGAAAACTAAATTTTCCAAATGTTTGATGATAAACATCAGAAAATCTAAGATAAGCACAAACAGAAAATACCTCCTTTTGTCATTCGCGGGGCGGACGTAAAATCTGAATAACACACAAATAAACTTTACGATTTTGTACACAATATGCGAAAATGAAAATTTTCTCGGCTGAGCTCTCTGTTTTATCATTTCCCACCGCGATTTATACGCGGGCCGAGCGTAACATAAACAAAGAGATTCCACCAAGAGTGCGCGATCGAACCCCATACCCCATACACCAAACCACGTACCCCCAAACTCAGCGTTACCAAATCGAAGAATATATAATAAAATAACGTACGACCCCGGAATATAAAGGACTGTTCACATGTAACCTAACTGTTTTGGATGAAAAAACTCTCTTTTTACAAGCTTTTATATTATTATATGTTTAGATTGAATAAAAATGTGGACATAATAAAAATGCTGAGGAGAAATTATCCAACTGTCGATTTGTTCAGGAGAACTTTGTTCTCTTAACATATCGACAATGTATCAAGCCAGAATACGCGAGAATTGTATGGAGAGGTCTACTTTTTTCATGGATTTTCCAACTTTGAAGTCAAAAAACACCAACTTAGAGGCTTCGCAGCATATATGTTCCATACACGGATTTACTCAGAATTCGGAGTAGAACATTTCGTGTGTCTGTGTGTGTGTGTGTCTGTGTGTCTGTGTGTGTGTCTGTGTGTCTGTGTGTGTGTGTCTGTGTGTCCGTCCCCCCCTTATAACTTTTGATCCGCTCAATTTACAGAGCCTAAAATTTCAGAATATATAAACAGTTACAGGCCTACAAAACTTTTATACTCGGAATTTTGAATTTTTGTTTCAGTCAGGGGTTATCAACTTTTGAATTATTATTTTATTTTTCCATATATCTCAGAAACCATAAACGGTAGAACGCTGAAAATTGGTACAAACATAGACAAATACAAAATCTCAAATTAGTTTTTTCAAAAAAATTCCAGGGTTTCTCAAACATTTTTTATTAAGAAAAATATTTTTTTTATGATAAATTTATGAGTTTAACTGCCTATATTTCCAAAACTTTTACAATTATCGAAAAAAGCCGAATTACCCCAACTAGATAATTTAATTTTCTATAAAAAATATTAACATTGTAGTAGAAGATCTCAATTTTTTTTTAACAATTTTTTTAAAAATTGAATTTAGTGACGACATCGCTTCATACATTTTGTATGGCAGTCGCCTATACACAATATGTAAGAAGACTTAATAGTTTGTTACTTCATCTCCAAACATACATACATACCATCATGCAATTTGCATATTCTGGGTAGGAAAAAGGATCTTCTTCCATACTATCCTATCTTGACATACATACCTACATATGTTGTATAGAAAACAAAATATCTGAAAATATTCAATAATTTGTATCTATGGGTTTATAGTTTGGTACATATTCTTCAACTATACATACTATCGCTATCGACAGTTGGATCTCATGTGTTACATGCAACTAGTTTTAAAAATTGAATTTAGTGACGACATCGCTTCATACATTTTGTATGGCAGTCGCCTATACACAATATGTAAGAAGACTTAATAGTTTGATACTTCATCTCCAAACATACATACATACATACCATCATGCTATTTGCATATTCTGGGTAGGAAAAAGGATCTTCCTCCATACTATCCTATCTTGACATACATACCTACATATGTTGTATAGAAAACAAAATATCTGAAAATATTCAATAATTTGTATCTATGGGTTTATAGTTTGGTACATATTCTTCAACTATACATACTATCGCTATCGACAGTTGGATCTCATGTGTTACATGCAACTAGTTTTAATCCAACTGTCGATTTGTTCAGGAGAACTTTGTTCTCTTAACATATCGACAATGTATCAAGCCAGAATACGCGAGAATTGTATGGAGAGGTCTACTTTTTTCATGGATTTTCCAACTTTGAAGTCAAAAAACACCAACTTAGAGGCTTCGCAGCATATATGTTCCATACACGGATTTACTCAGAATTCGGAGTAGAACATTTCGTGTGTCTGTGTGTGTGTGTGTCTGTGTGTGTGTCTGTGTGTCTGTGTGTGTGTCTGTGTGTGTGTGTGTCTGTGTGTCCGTCCCCCCCTTATAACTTTTGATCCGCTCAATTTACAGAGCCTAAAATTTCAGAATATATAAACAGTTACAGGCCTACAAAACTTTTATACTCGGAATTTTGAATTTTTGTTTCAGTCAGGGGTTATCAACTTTTGAATTTTTATTTTATTTTTCCATATATCTCAGAAACCATAAACGGTAGAACGCTGAAAATTGGTACAAACATAGACAAATACAAAATCTCAAATTAATTTTTTCAAAAAAATTCCAGGGTTTCTCAAACATTTTTTATTAAGAAAAATATTTTTTTTATGATAAACTTATGAGTTTAACTGCCTATATTTCCAAAACTTTTACAATTATCGAAAAAAGCCGAAACACCCCAACTAGATAATTTAATTTTCTATAAAAAATATTAACATTGTAGTAGAAGATCTCAATTTTTTTTAACAATTTTTTTAAAAATTGAATTTAGTGACGACATCGCTTCATACATTTTGTATGGCAGTCGCCTATACACAATATGTAAGAAGACTTAATAGTTTGTTACTTCATCTCCAAACATACATACATACCATCATGCAATTTGCATATTCTGGGTAGGAAAAAGGATCTTCTTCCATACTATCCTATCTTGACATACATACCTACATATGTTGTATAGAAAACAAAATATCTGAAAATATTCAATAATTTGTATCTATGGGTTTATAGTTTGGTACATATTCTTCAACTATACATACTATCGCTATCGACAGTTGGATCTCATGTGTTACATGCAACTAGTTAATTACTCATGCTAATATTGCTTCTCTGGGCTGGGAACACTGGTTAGTTGGAAGAACTCGCCAATTGCGCAGGGTGAAAGGAAATGTTAATCCAACTGTCGATTTGTTCAGGAGAACTTTGTTCTCTTAACATATCGACAATGTATCAAGCCAGAATACGCGAGAATTGTATGGAGAGGTCTACTTTTTTCATGGATTTTCCAACTTTGAAGTCAAAAAACACCAACTTAGAGGCTTCGCAGCATATATGTTCCATACACGGATTTACTCAGAATTTGGAGTAGAACATTTCGTGTGTCTGTGTGTCTGTGTGTGTGTCTGTGTGTGTGTGTGTCTGTGTGTCCGTCCCCCCCTTATAACTTTTGATCCGCTCAATTTACAGAGCCTAAAATTTCAGAATATATAAACAGTTACAGGCCTACAAAACTTTTATACTCGGAATTTTGAATTTTTGTTTCAGTCAGGGGTTATCAACTTTTGAATTTTTATTTTATTTTTCCATATATCTCAGAAACCATAAACGGTAGAACGCTGAAAATTGGTACAAACATAGACAAATACAAAATCTCAAATAAGTTTTTTCAAAAAAATTCCAGGGTTTCTCAAACATTTTTTATTAAGAAAAATATTTTTTTTATGATAAATTTATTAGTTTAACTGCCTATATTTCCAAAACTTTTACAATTATCGAAAAAAGCCGAATTACCCCAACTAGATAATTTAATTTTCTATAAAAAATATTAACATTGTAGTAGAAGATCTCAATTTTTTTTTAACAATTTTTTTAAAAATTGAATTTAGTGACGACATCGCTTCATACATTTTGTATGGCAGTCGCCTATACACAATATGTAAGAAGACTTAATAGTTTGTTACTTCATCTCCAAACATACATACATACCATCATGCAATTTGCATATTCTGGGTAGGAAAAAGGATCTTCTTCCATACTATCCTATCTTGACATACATACCTACATATGTTGTATAGAAAACAAAATATCTGAAAATATTCAATAATTTGTATCTATGGGTTTATAGTTTGGTACATATTCTTCAACTATACATACTATCGCTATCGACAGTTGGATCTCATGTGTTACATGCAACTAGTTATAATAATAATGAGAAATGAGAGATATACATAGAAGAATACGATATGTAAAAACTATTAAATGCCATAAGGTGGTTTGGGCATATTGTTTTGTAGGTATTTTATTGATTCTCTGGTAACGAACAGGTAATCCAACTGTCGATTTGTTCAGGAGAACTTTGTTCTCTTAACATATCGACAATGTATCAAGCCAGAATACGCGAGAATTGTATGGAGAGGTCTACTTTTTTCACGGCTTTTCCAACTTTGAAGTCAAAAAACACCAACTTAGAGGCTTCGCAGCATATATGTTCCATACACGGATTTACTCAGAAGTCGGAGTAGAACATTTCGTGTGTCTGTGTGTGTGTGTGTCTGTGTGTCCGTCCCCCCCTTATAACTTTTGATCCGCTCAATTTACAGAGCCTAAAATTTCAGAATATATAAACAGTTACAGGCCTACAAAACTTTTATACTCGGAATTTAGAATTTTTGTTTCAGTCAGGGGTTAGCAACTTTTGAATTTTTATTTTATTTTTCCATATATCTCAGAAACCATAAACGGTAGAACGCTGAAAATTGGTACAAACATAGACAAATACGAAATCTCAAATTAGTTTTTTTCAAAAAAATTCCAGGGTTTCTCAAACATTTTTTATTAAGAAAAATATTTTTTTTATGATAAATTTATGAGTTTACGTGTATTGTGCCTCGCATACTGTTCTGTGGTCATTACCACCAATTTAACAAAATTAAATTCGGTGCTGTCGTATGAAATAGAGCTCAAAATCTTTTTATTAATAAGTTGGTTTTTGAATAAGAATTTGAACCGGGTTAAATAGAACCGTGATGCAACCAAGAAATTTTTATAATTAACACTGAATGCTTATCTTCTCACAGATCGAGATTGAAAACACAATCAAAAACTATGTCTCCACCGTTAATCAAATCCGGGATATTTGGCTCAGGAGGCATATTAAAAGAATTTTTTTTTTTTTTTTCCAATTCCATATTGTTGTTATTTAATTATCTTGTAGTAACAAGATACCATTTATGTATTTTTTTTATTTTCTCTCGTTTGTATATTCCATTCTGACTCAAGTAACTAAAAATAGCCCGCTCATATCTTTTTTTTTTGTCAAATAAATTAAGAGTTATAAGCTTTTTAAGATAAAATCCTTAAGTTAGTTTTTTTTTATCTTTTTTTCATCTTCCTTTAATTTTTCTCATTGTGTACTTCTTTTTTTTTATTTTTTTTTATTTTTACTATTGTAACATCATGTTGCCTTCTCCCTCGTTTTCCTCCTCATCCGATGATTCCTTCTACTCTATCCCAGACTCTCCAGATAGAAACAACACACAACAAAACTCCAGCGATGCCTCAGATTTATCTTTTCTCTCCCAAGATGGTGATGTACTAATTCAAAATATTGATAACTCATCAACAAATATCACCTCTCAACTTCACAACCGCCTTATCTCCAGTTTGTCTATATTTCCCAAAGACTTCTATGCCTGCCATATTAATGCACAAAGTCTCCCATCCCACTTTTCCGAATTTTTAATCACATTTGCCAACACATCACTTCATGCCATCATTATAAGTGAAACTTGGCTTAAACCATCTCTTCCATCTACCCTTTATACTTTGCCAGGGTATCGGCTTATACGCAATGATAGATTATACAGTAGAGGCGGTGGCGTTGCTATCTATCTTCGGGAAGACATTGATTATACGGTTGTTTCAAAATCTTCGCCAGCTGCTAGTTCAGAAAAAATGGAATACCTACTGCTGTGCATCAATTTTAAATTTTCGAAACTTCTCTTAGGAGCTATGTACTGCCCCCCTACTCTCAACTATTTTGGTGACATGGAGGAATTGTTCGAACAGATCATACCTTCTTTCCCCCTTTTTCTTATGATGGGTGACTTCAATACATGCCTTTTACGAAACGACCCAAGATCTCAAAAATTTTTAAACATTCTGCAATCATTAAATTTAAAATCAATTTCAACACAGGCTACTCACCATGTAGGTACATGTCACTCCCTACTGGATCTCATTATAACTTCACAACCTGAAAGGATTAGTACACACGGACAACTAGCAGCCTGTGGTTTCTCCCATCATGATCTTATTTATGCAGCATTTAAAATTCGATGTCCCCCAAAGGAAAAACCGACTAAATATTTACGGGATTTCCGTAATATTGATAAAAATAAATTAGATGTAGATGCAAACAATGCAAATTGGAACGCTATCTATAGCCTTGCAGATATCGACTCAAAAGTTGATTACTTTAACGAACTATTCATCAAAATTTTTGATGCTCATGCACCACTGAGAAAAGTTAAAATCAAACATCCACCATCTCCATGGTTCACTCTAGAAATATCTACCCTTCTAACAAAACGAGACAAAGCCTTTCAAAAGTACAAAAGGCATCCTAGCGAAAATCACTGGGAAGAATTTAGACGTATTAGAAATCACTGCAATCAAACGTGCAGAAACGCAAAGCGCCGACACATCCATGCTTCTTTAAATAATTCCAACCCAAGAGACTCTTGGAAGTTCCTCAACTCCCTAGGGATCGGTAAATGTAACAGTAACGATAATTCAACTTTAATAGATGTAAATGATCTTAACAAACATTTTGCTCAACCTCCTGTCTCTATTGACAATATAATAAAATCTGACACACTCGCTTGTATTGACCAAATTCCATTACCAAATTGTGAAAAAATGTTTTTTTCCGATGTTTCCGAATCAGAAGTATCGAAAATTATTGCATCCATAAAGACCAAATCGGTTGGCAGTGATGGTCTTTCAATTGATATGATCAACCTGATTATAAATATAGTCCTACCTATCATTACCCACATAATTAATTTTTCACTTACATCCAATAAGTTTCCGTCTGCATGGAAAACGGCTTTCGTTATACCTTTGCCCAAATCCAATTCGCCAACAAGCCTAAAAGACTTCCGTCCAATATCTATTCTTCCTGTGCTATCCAAAATCCTTGAAAAAATAGTCTTTTTTCAGACTTCCAACTTTCTTTCTTCCAATAATCTAATGGACCCATTTCAATCTGGTTTCCGTAGTGGACATAGCACAACGACCTCTCTTGTCAAAATCACAGACGACATTAGGCGTGCTATGAACGATAAACAAATTACTATCCTCACCCTTCTTGATTTTAGTAGTGCATTCAACTCTGTCGACTTCGATATTCTTTTGGCGAGGCTCCGGTCCGCTAATCTCTCAGACTCAGTTATTCGGTGGTTCATGAGTTTCTTAATGGATAGGCATCAGCGTGTCAAATCTCAGAAAAACCTGTCAGATTTGGTAAATTTGTCTGCCGGTGTTCCTCAGGGTAGCGTTTTATCACCACTGCTTTTTTCAGTTTTCATTAACTCTATACCTAACATACTAAAGTGCTCTTATCACTTTTATGCCGATGATCTTCAATTATATTTGCATTGTGATTTAAATAACATAAACCCAACTCTAAACTGTTTGAATCACAATCTAAGCCAAATTTTTACATGGACAACAGCTAATGGTATTATCATAAATCCCTCTAAGTCACAGGCAATCTTAATAGGCAGCTGCAAACTTTTAGCCAAAATTGATTGGCCATCCTTAATCCCTTTATCTATCAACAATAACATTATACCACTTTGTAAGAAAGTAAAAGACCTGGGGATAATAATAGACCAAAACCTATCTTGGCGGGAACAGGTTGCTGAGGTGAGCAGGAAATTTCATTATACCCTTCACTCATTAAAAAGATTGCAAAATTTCTTGCCTTTCTCCGTCAAAATATCGTTATGCCAATCAATATTACTCCCTTTCCTTGATTACGCTGATGTATGTTATTTAGACGCTAATCAGGAACTCTTAGATAAATTGGAGCGATTACAAAATACATGCATTCGATATATTTTTAAATTGAAAAAATTTGACCACATATCGGAATACCGATCTCTTTTAAGGTGGTTGCCCATCAGGCAGCGTAGGAACCTACATACCCTCACACTTCTATACAAGGTCTTAAACAACTCCAATGCTCCAGTTTATCTACGAAATCAATTTCACTTCCTCTCTGAACACGGGTTGCCTCTTCGATCAAATACTGAAAGAACTCTCAGTATCCCAGTACACAATACTTCTTTTTTCACCACCTCTTTCTCCGTACAGGCAGCTCGTCTTTGGAATCACATCCCATCGCAACTTCGAGTTTCATTAACACTTCCCACTTTCAAAAGAAATCTGAGAAATCATTTCCTTTCACATAACACCTAAATTTGTCTCCTTATCCTATCCTTGTCCCCCCCCCCCTCTCCAGTCACCTCCGTTTCTTTATTGTTTTTGCTTATATGTTTTTTTTTCATTTTGTTTGTTTTATTTTCTTTATAGCTCTTGCTTGTATTGTATAAAAATTTTGCTACATACCATAATTGTAATAGTTTTTCACTAAATGTATATGGTTGGTTGGAAGATATTGCCATTTGGCAATAAGCCCGCCATTGTGCACTTGTGCTCAGAAAGTTTTAAAAAAAATAAATAAATAAATAAAAGAATGATTCTTTCAACACTTGCACTTGCGTTGTTTATTGCTAAATAATGTTTTTTTGAACGAATTTTGAAATATCTATCTTCTTGCTGGGAATCGATCTAAGAAGGACGGAACAGAAGATATCGAATAATTATTACTATGCCGCAGCGGTTATCGATTGATTTGTGTAAGTAATCATTAATATGCAACTTGTGAACAAAATACTTTAACAAAACAATATATTGAATACGTTAATGGATTATTATAATATTAAATGCCTACGTTGATCCAAAATTATAAAAAATAAATATAAATTAAAATTGATGTAAAATGATCCGGTGTAAACAAATGTTCATCACAAACTGCTATGTTAATTACTTTTTATTTTCTTGAATAAATAATAAATACTTACATATTTATGTTAATATTGTCATCAATGGATGAATAAAATATTCAAACTACCCATCTATAAAGGCCATCGAGTTGATAATTCCTTCATAACAATAAAATAACCTAGTTTTATCACATTCTCAACTAAATAGTCTAATCGGTCTGAGAGATCTGCAAAGATATAAAATTCCCACGTTTTTCAAGATCTCACTATGATAACCTGATAGGAAATCTTGATTTTTTTGTTCGGAATTCTATTAATTGGCCTCAAAAAGGTCAAGAAAGATAAATTTTTCTAACAATGTTTGGAGCAGAAATCGATATTATGAGTTTTATAAAAATATATTCCAGATGTGTTGTGCTCCCTTTTATAAGGCAATGCACACCCCCACACCTTTCGCTGGTTACCCCACATTGTGGGATATGCCGTGATGGTAAGAAGAATATTCTATTTTATCCAAGTTAGAATAAAAGATTTAAAGTAGGGTTTCACAATGACATTCAGTTTTTTGTGAGTAAACGACCAATTATAATTAATTATTGAACAAATTATCAATGAAAGTATCTGATTTTCGGGTTATGGAATTGAGTTTCGATTTTCTATTAAATCACACATTTCATTTGCAAGAGTTGTGAAATTTTTAATATACCTACTAGTGGGCCCGAGCAGACATTGTTCTACCACGGACCTCCCCTACTATGTAGACCGCTATTTATAAATACCTCGTTTTAAGTATAAAAATCGAGTACCTATTTGGGTGTGGTACAGTCTATAGATGCGAAATATAGATGTCAGTAGATTTGTTCTCACCGCGCGCCATCCATTGAAAGCTTACACAACTTAAAAGTGAATAAAGACCGATTTTCACTTCAAAAAAATCTTATGGGTGTGTAGGGAAATCAATATTCGTGGTTATTTATTTTTTTGGGTTAAAAATCTGTAAAAAATAAATTTCGTTGACAAAAAACATCGGGTTTAAAACTTTCCTATTTTTTAATCCGAAACCGACCATACAAATATGGAAAATTTTCATTAAATTGGTTTGAGATTTTTATATACTAAGATGTTCAGTGTGTGTTTAATGTAGGACAATAAATAATGATAAAAATATGTTCATATAAAAAAAAATTTCGATAGCGAAAATAATGTTATTTAGTATAAATTTTAAATGCATTTTTTTGTTTTATTCAAATTTTTATTTCACTATAACATGTTTCGGGAGCAACTGTTCCTTTGTTTCAGGTAGTGAAAATAGTAAATTAAAGGTGGAATAAAACAATGAAGTACATTTTTATTTAAAATTTATTTAAGTAAGGGATTTCAACAAGGTTGAAGCTTCCATATTTGATTATATAGAATACCGTTACGTCATTTGTGAACGCGACTCTCTGTAAGCGGCGCGGCGCGGTATAAACCAAGGAAATATGTAGCGGCATATCGAACGGCATAAAATTGGGATTTTCAATTCGGTTTTGTGAAAATCATCACCCTTTTTTATGTCCACCGAGCAGATACGACCTCGGGGTAGGCAGAGAGGAGTGAACCCCCGCCCCGCCCCAGTAATATGCAAGATGAACGGTGTAATGGGGTGTAAAATTATTAGTATAAAGCTTCCGGCTAAGATTTCAGAAGGGGGACCTATCTGCGATGCTGTTTTTCTTGTTTGACATCTCTAAAGGGCCAACATCCCCCGCGCGCATGAAATATTATCTCTATAACCCCTTCCTTCCTTACCCTCCCTACTTTCATATATAATCATAACTATATTATACCTTATAACGATATGTCATGGATCATTTTTTTGATTACCTATTGACAAGATCGCTCATTTGATTTTTTATTTTACAAATCAAAAAACATACAGAAATTTACACAATATACTTAAGACATTTGAGGCGATAAGTAATTAATACAAAAATATATACTAACTTACCAAGAAAATTATTGTTTTACAAAAGTATTTAATAATTAATTAATATGCACAAATTTGAACTAATATATTTTTTTAATAAATAATGAATATGTCCTTGTAAAATAAGTACATAGGTACATCTTCCAACATTCCCTAAGTAAAGCATAAATGCTTGTGCTATAGTTGAACGAAATCGGGCGAGGCAAGATCCGAACTCGCGACCACTGGATTTCTAGCCCAGTGCGCTAACCGCTCTGCCATCGACCCATCTAAAAATACAAATCATTTTACCACGTATAAATTAAATATACACTTTTTAAATATTAAGAGTTTATTAAGACTTTTTACTTCTTATAGTTAGTACATATCTAATAGAACCTGTATTTCGAGAGAAAATAAAATACAAAATAAATTGAAAAAAAAATTCACTTAAATTTGTTCCAAATCAGAAGATGACATAGGTTCTTGATAAAGATGGAGTCGCTTCGACACTGGTATCAAATAACTCATCATTTGAAAAAAAAATTATTTTCTGATAACTAAAAATCTTTACCATTTGCTACAATGTTACTTCCGAAAAATATTAATATTTTGATTCAAATTATAAAAGTAATTTAACTATTATTTTAACACATAAATCTATCACCTGGGTCTTTCACCATCAATTTATTTTAGATATCCTGGGACATTTTTTATATATTTAAAAATTCGCAATACACATAATGACTATAATGTTATTTGCATTTATTTTTAACCAAGCCGATTGTTATTGTATTTTTAATGTATAAAGAAAAAAATGAAAATAATCATGAAATTCTTCGTTATTGATATTAAAGATTTTTATTATCCGAATTAATATTCAAATACAATAAAACAATTCACTTTGCGAGGCAATAAAAATATTGCGCAGCAGTTAAAAAGTTTTTATCATCTTATTTATTACAATTCCTTATATTTGTTTGCCTTGCGAACATATTAGATTTTCACATAAAAATTTTCTCCCATATTTCATGTCCTTTTGTCTCGTTTACTCCCAGATACGGGTGTATGGTATGAAAGAGGACGGAGAGTGTGTGAGATGCTTATCTCCGTGACCGGGAGACAAAACTGTTCAATATTATTATATGAATGTTCTTATGGATGATAAACTTTGAATAATATGAGATGGAATATTTGCATGGATAGACTGAAATCGGTGGCGTTTGAAGAACATTTTCTTTGGGAAATATGTATTCCTTCTATAGATACATAAATATATTTCAACATTTGAGCTTTCCGTTTGCAATTTCATTATAGTTACAAATATTCAACTTTTATATGTTATGCTTTAATCATTTCGATTCAAGTTTTGGCTCAGATAGACGCTATAACGATTTTTGTCTCTTAAACATATATTTTTTGCTAAATGTGTTTCATATTATTTACTTATATTTTTAAAAACTACTGTGAAATAAAAATATTTCTTATCCAACTGTCCGCATATTATGATCCAAATATGGATTTTTCTCAGCATTCGGAGTAGAACATTTAGTCCGTGTTTCTTGAACAAAGATTAAAGTAAAGGTATAGTTAAAATGCTTTTATTTCATAAAATTGTCCAAAATTGTGTCGTTTGACGGCATTAGATTTCAATGAAATAACCAAAATTTTTAAATAATTTTATGAAATCAAAGTATTTTAACTATACTTATACTTTAATCTTTGTTCGAGAAACACAGTCTTAGTGTAATCTGTGTCCCCCCCCTTATAACTTTTGATCCGCTCAATTCACAGAACCCAAAATTTCAGAATTTATAGATAGTTATAGGCCCAAAAATACTTCTATGCTCATAATTTTGAACATTTGTTTCAGTCAGGGGTTATCAACTATTGAATTTTTACTTTATTTTTCATATATCTCAATA
The DNA here is from genome assembly GCA_963576475.1 of Molanna angustata. Taxonomy (NCBI): domain Eukaryota; kingdom Metazoa; phylum Arthropoda; class Insecta; order Trichoptera; family Molannidae; genus Molanna; species Molanna angustata. The sequence continues at coordinate 11,685,277 of OY754968.1, forward strand.
ACCATATATGCTAGAACGCTGAAAATTAGTAGAAATATAGACAAACACATAATCTTAAATTTGTCTGTTTTTTGAATAAGTTTCAAATTTTCTCAGACATATTCTATTAAGTTAAAATTTTATATAATGATAAATTTATCTGTTTAGCTGCCTATATTTCCCAAGTTTTCATAAAAATATCGAAAAAAGCCGAAACAACCAAACTTGATAATTGAATTTTCTATAAAATATATTACGAACATTGTTTACGTGGACTCAAAAGTTTGATACTTAATCTCCCACACACATACATACATATCATCATGCTGTTTTCATATTCTGGGTAGGAAAAAAGACAAACCTCCACACAATCCTATCCTGACATACTATCGCCATCGATAGTTGGATCTCATGTGTTACATGCAACTAGTTTAAGTAAAAGGTTCCAAGCCGTATAGACAAATGCTATGATGAGCAATAACGATTAAACAACGAAGGGAATTTTTTTGTAAACCTACCTTCATTAATGTTATAAATATAATTCATCGAAGGAAGCTGATTAATGCGGATAATGATATTAAAACAAGTAGGTATGTGGTTGAGAAAATGTGATAGACGATATACCTACATTGCACTTTTTTTAATAATCAGAGTTCTGGAATTTCTAGAGTCAACAAGCTGCTAAGGCCATCGATAATCTTCCCTAATTGCGATGACTTGTATGGCCATAAAATTGTACAGGTGAAATGCTTCAGTGTCGATTAAAAACTAATTAGCCATACATACCTCATTACTTACATATAATAATATATGTAGCTATACCTCCATAAGATCAATATCAAGGATAGTCCAATTTGCTCACGTGGAGAGGAGAAGTTTACTGGAAACCTTCAACCATGTCTTCTTCCATATTTAATATAATACGACCAAATTTCAAATTTGAACGCCGAACTCGCTGTCATGGAATTCTTCGTCCATAAACATCGATATTTTCCAACGATATTTATTTATAACCAAATTTATTATTCAAAAATCAAACGTTGTATGTATTCATTTTGGCACAAATCAACATGATTATGGGGTGGTTTACTATAATAAGATAGAAAATATACTATATTTTAATAGATTAATAGTCTTGGTAATTGGAATGTGAAGCAGTGAGCTAACATTTGCTATGCAACATGTTGTTTGTAAACCACGCGTGGTTATTAAAAATATATCCAAGAAAATAATATTCTGCGATTTTGCTATGGATACCTAGGTACGTAGTAAGGAAGGTAGGTCTGAATTTCCCCTCAAGTAGAAATACCTTGGGGGTCATTAAGCACTGACGGACAGTAAATTTCTCCATTACATGTTATGAATTATGGCACACATAATATTATATTATACCCAAAGGGAACTTGCTGCTTACTCGCTGGACTTGGCTCTATACAATGATCCGATTGCAGATCGGTACTGAATCAAAACTCACAGCAACTGGACATAGTGCATTTTTATCGATCGTTTTCAAAATTATTATTATAATTATAAAAAAATAAATTAAGCCTTAGGCAAGTATCCAATTTTTATTTGATTCATGTTCATTTTGTCATTTTATCTCTCCACTTCTATGGAATAATGGAGAGTCATGATTTCACATCTTTTAAGCAGATATTTAATTTTATTTTCTTAACGGGTAGAGTGTGCATATTTTGCGTGAATTTCGTTGAATGGCGTTATACGCATACAGTCAAAACTTTAAGTACAATTGAGTGAATATTGATGTCATGTGTGTAAAGAGTATTAACTAAGTGCTGATTAGTATTACACAGACATCTGTCCATTTCTTTTCTAAAATTTAAACTGTCAAAACACTCTAAATATCCTCACGTTCTGTAAATATGAGTTTTTTTATTAATATTTATTTAAAGAATGCACATTCCTACCCAAAATAGAAGTTAGATTTCTAACTTACTGAGGAAGAGGCCGTAAATATGAATGATATGGTAAAATATAAAGTGAAACATCTTAATAAGATGTTGTAATATGCATTAGGGAGGCATAAAACATAAAATATCTGAATTAGATAAAAGAAGGTATAAGAAACACCCAACATTATTATGATATGAACACGATGTTTGTACCCCGAGATCATAATTCAGTTCTCCCTTTACCGATTCTGAGTCCATTTATTTATGATTATTGGATATCAGTCGTGAGTTTTGAGGCATTTTCCCGCGTTTCCCCCTGAGATATTAGGCTATTGATTTACTCCATACTATGCTCACACCCCAAATGGTACCATACCAACTTATATATATCCAAGGAAATATTACAATAAAGAAGCAAAATGATATGAATGAAGAAACGTACCAAAGTGTTAGTATATTACTGATATTATTTTACCTGATTTTTTATGTTCAATCCCTATTGTCAGAGAGCAACAAATAATTTCACTGATAATGGAAAGGAAACATGAGGATAACATAATGGCGTAAAAGCACGAGCAGGTTATATGACGGGTAAGTTAAGTGGGTAAAATAGGAAAAATCTGAAATTAATAATATTTTCTGATTTGACTTTTATGAACATTATTTATTTATTTATTTGGGATAGAAAACAGCGCAAAACAATAATTAAATAAAACGTGTTCCAAAACAAATACCCACAAAATAATAAAATATGATCAACAAACAAAAAAAAAATAATAACGTTAACAGAAAAGAAAACTTATCAAAAAACAATATAGTAGTGTTTAGAAGATTTTGATTGGAGATGAAGGGGTAGGAAAGACAAGAAGGCAAATGAAGGTCATGAAGGTGTCTGCAGCATAAGGCCGAAACGCAATCAACCGTCACTAGTTTACTTAGCTTTATAAACTTCTTCATTTTCTTTCCTTTTTCCAGTCTTACTCACGGAGGCCTTCCTGGATCGTCGAGATATTGATGCGGTCCCCTTGAAATTCCTTGGATAATTATAAAAAATAAAATATTACCGTTTTCTAAACGACTGCATCTTTTTCAGGATTTTTCAATATAGCTGACAACTCCATTATCCACCCTGAAGAATAAGTGGTCGCTTCGAAACGAGTCGTATAAGACAGCCCAGTTTGAATAAAGTGAATTAAAATAGAAATTTTCATCGCGGTTTGGCCTCATGGAAAGAATGAACGATGAAAAATCGACGCCCAAAAAAGTGGCGAGTTAGACAACGGTTGATCAAGAAAAAATTACAATGGGTAAATCTTATTATAATTATGATAAGATGGATCAGTGACATAGTGGTTAGTGCACTAGACAGGTTATCCAATGAACCAGGGTTCGAATCTTGCTTATTCCAGCAGTGAAGAGAATTTTTTTTTGACTATATTCAATTTTTATGAATTGAGAAGTTCAATAAAGCTATTATGATCCCTTAGTCAGCTAATTATTTTGATGATGATGCAGTGAGTAAATCTTTTTTTTATATAACCATAAATCAACAATGGTAGGTACCTACATATTTTTTTTGTGGTTGACTCTCCTCTGATCTTTAATCGAGGATCTCACATCAATAGGCGGTAAATAATTTGTAAACAAACATCTGAGTCTCGGTTTGCTCAACGAAAAAACCAAGAGCAAGAAAAAAGGAAATATATGTGTACATACTAGTTTAAGGTAACCCGTAAAAATGACGGAATTTAATGCTACTATATGTATGACCTTCTGTGTCTTATGTCTACCTGGTAGATTGAACTTATTTTGTATATAAATATGTGTAGTACGTTATTCCGTTATTTCTCTCCTTATTCTATGCGCTCCTGATATTTCAACCGTATCAGCATACCGCGTATCTCCCATTATTCATATTCGAAGAAACTCCTCTGGTATTTGAATTTTGCGATCGATGCGATATCAGCAGAATTACGCGAATTACGGCGCCTGTAATTATGCAGCGTAGGTATTTAAGTCTCCACGTATGTACACTCCATACGTTTTTGCGTTCATTCCGTCATGACAGCATTTGTTCGATATTGAATCAAAATGTTTTAACAGCTAGCTCAGCAATGTTTGATGAGCATGTGGACACCTTATGTAAACTAAAAAAAAATAATATATCTTTTCATTTATTCAAATATAAGTACCTACCTACATAGATAATTCCATAGAGTATTAGATATATGTTATCAAAATTAATAAATGCTTCCTCAACTAATTTAAGATCGTAGCTAATAATACTATAAATAATATAATTTAATGATTCGGCGGATATTTTGTGGTAGTTAATATTAACCATATTGAATCATAAATTCGCTTTATAGGTACCACTTGTTTTTTGATGGAAGGACAGCGCTTCCGAAACATGTCGCGAAGTAACTCAAAAAACAAGTGGTATATAGCGAATTTATGATTCAATATGGTTAATACTATAAATAATTTATAAAGCAAATCACAAAAAACACCTAATTTTAAACCAAAATCAATACCAAATAAACCTTTCAAATCAATAAGAAGACCGACTTACAATACAAAAAAATGTATGAAAATGAACCACAAAACACGCAAATGACAAAGAATAATATTTTCAGATTTAAAAATGTGCGTCTGATACGTTAAAAGTAGATTTTAGCAGCATTACGCGGACAAACAAACATACAAACAGACGTAGTAAATTATGTAGGTATGTCGATGATCGGGATCTAGGGCTCGCTGCAGACAGGTGTTCAACAAATGTAAAGTATTTCTATAAAAAGTGTGGTTATTGGTCGAATAATATCGCGGTGTGGAGGTGACGGGCTATTGCTACCGGTGTATGGTAGAACAAAAGGACACCGACCAAAACTCACTCCATATCATATTTTCAAATCGGAATATTTTGACTTTGAATCATCTTAGGGCACACGTGTTGAATATTCTGCTGCTGTGTCAACATCTAGTATGCTTCCAACTGGGTGTGAACTAAAATTAAGAACGTTTTGACAGTTGATTCAACTAAAATGTGGTTATAGAACAGGGAATTGAACTAATACGTGACTTACTTGAAGACCGTGCCACAATACAAACGTTTCTATTTCAGCGTATCATTGTTGTTTAATTGAATTTAAAATTGTGAATTGTTTAGTTACAAAGTGCAAGAGTTGAAGTAGTAAGAAGAAACCAGCTTTTTAAGAAATTACCTGGATTGAAATTAGCTAGATATAGATAGCCACACTGCAGTAGTCATAATATTTACCTATCCCCTCTCTTTAGTGAGCAAGGTTTTTTTTATATATTTTTTTAAAGAATGAATATTATGTTCTTGTGAAAAAGAACATTATACATTGTAAATTACGCATAAATACTTGTGGTATAGGCGAACGAAATCGGTCAATGCAGTTAGGGTTCGAACTCGCCATCAATGGAATACTAATCCAGTGCGATACCCGCTTTGCAATCTAGCCATATATTATTTGTTCATCACATTTCAAATGAAAATTTTGGAAAGGTATGCGGTATATAAGAAAACTTCTTAAAATTGTAATATTGTGTGATATCTTAAATTATATAGGATAATTCAAACGACGGGACAAATTTTTGAAATACGAAAGTTTTGTTTTTAAATTAATAAATTATTTAATTATAACACTTAGGTAGGTACCTATATAAAAGAAAAACTAAAAAAATATTGATATTGTTGTAAATCTAGTTCTAAATATAAATACATTAATTTAAACAGGAAATGTATGCAGTCGATTAAATAAAACTTATTAAAATTGTAATATTGTGTGATATATTACATTATATAGGATGATTCAAACATCGGAACAAATTTCTGAAATACGAAAGTTTTTTTTTTAATTTATAAATTATAACACTTAGGTAGGTTATAAAACTTAGGTACCTATGTAAAAAAATAACTAAAAAAATATTGATGTTGTAAATTTAGTTCTAAATTTACCTAAACGCATTAATTTATACAGGATGATTATGAATTCCCTTATAATGAGTGAAAACGACTTGAAATGAAATAATTTAAATGCTAATTAACGAAATAAATATCTGAAGGCATCCCACTTTACATTTTTAAAAATGAATTTATGTTATAGGTATTTTGTATCGAATTTCAAAATACATATAAGGTACATTATAATGACGAGAAAATATGGACATATTTTTCCTTAATGAGGTATATAAATATAATCAGATTTTTTTTTCCTTAAAACCGGACAGTATTTAAGATTTGAATAAGGTTGATGAAATAATGCTTTAAATATACCTGACTAATTAAATTAATAATTATTTTCACTTTTGACATAATGAATGTAGAATTGATTTCCGAAGATACAAATTTTTCCTTAACATTCAAAAAGTTTTTCTTAAATATAGTTATTTCATTTTATTGACGGGGGGTATTTTTATTCCCATAGTTTTAATATTTTTTGATAACGGAAAAACACATATCAAGTGGTGGAAAGAGTAAACTCTGCACTGTTAAAACAACAGCAAAAAAGTACCTATATTTTTTTTATTTTCACAAAATTTTATAAATATTTTTCAAAGTTTTTATAATTTTTGATTACGGAAAAAAACAGCTGGTGAAAAGGATAAGTGCGTCGATCTCGAAGATCTCGATCTTCAGAGTATATTTTTATCATCATAAATTTCATTGCAGAAAAATATACATACTCATGATGATGAAAATAATAGGTAGGTGCGTCACTGTCAAAACAACAAAGTATAAATTTGGTCACGAAAGTTATGGTTTGCCTGTCCTGTGAATATTTTTTCAACTTCTCCATATTTATGAGTTCAGGTCGCATTGACACTTGAGGTATTTTATATACCTCTCGATACAAGAACACATAACTTTACAATGTCTGAAAAATAGAAAAGGAAAGTTTTATATTCAGCATACTCGAAATAAACAAAAGTTAAATCATTGTCCCTTTTGAATATTGCATCTCTGACACATTCAATTTGATCGTAAGAATATACAGTTCCATAATGTATTCCAGCCGCTTCATGATAATTGAGAATATTCATGTTTTAAGAAAATGATATACATACCTACATAACTATAATATAATACCTGTGCCTATATTTTTATAATAAATATCGCAATAAACACTTTCGATTAAAATGATACTGATTTGAAAACGAATTATATATAAAAAAAAACATAAAATAAAATATTATCTAATCGAGTATCTGGGTACAAATGCACTGTCTAAACTTTTCACTTTTTATAAATACATTATATTTTGAAAACTGTAAATATTCTCGTATTAAGACTATATGATGTCCTCTGTCTTTATTTGGTTCAATGATACTGAGAGGCAACGGATAGACGGAAATGGAAGAGACTCTTGAATTCAGCCAAGGCCCACCCAGGGCTATCGAGCTTATGATGATGATGATGATACTGAGAGTCCAGTTATTTTTTTTCTGGTCCCTCCAGCGAACATAAAAATTCAATATGTTTCTCGAAATTTTCCTTGAAAATATAGATATAAAATCATATGATTTCAAAGTGTACTTTCGGATAATCCAACATACACTTAAAAATTTGAACAGTTATTATGACGAATTTGCTTAATCATTATTCGAAATAATATGCAATTGGTACGTTAGATTAAAAATTGACATCAATTGATACTGATTGATAAATTGGCCCTTGACTATGAAATTTATTGAAGCAATTGCAAACTGTTGAATATTAAACGCGAAGAATTTAATCAACAACTATGTACACATTAAAGTTCATTGCATTTTACATTTTGTTGTTTGATTGGGAAATCGCAAGTTACATAGAGTGACCCGCATCGCTTATCAATTAAATCAATTATCCAGTTGTTGTATCATCAATATATTATTTTGTCAACGTAACCGATTACAAATTACCCGCTTCTATCATTACTTACCCGAAATTATACAAGTACCTACCTTCCTATATTTGGATTGCTACAAAAATTGACCAGTATCAAATGAAAGCGGTAACAGGCATTATACAAAACTGTTGATTTCAAACAAATTTCTTTCGTAGTTATGTCAAATGTGTTGTCATTATGTTGTTTCGTGTTAATATTCGGAAGGAAATTTTTTGGCGTTAATATAAATTATTTGTAATATTCAAAATAACGTAATTTGCTTACACCATTTATGAGTTGTAACGTCGACGTTCTCATCTAATGGAGTTTTCACTGGTGCACTTATAAAGCAATGCAACATTGTTTGTTTTATACATAAATTGTGCAGACTGTGTAGCTCTCTATAAAAAAACAATAGATAAAATTAAATACGCACAAAATGTTTTTTTGGGAATAGTTTCTACACATATGTTAGGTCCTACACGAATTTAAAAGAAATTAAACAAAAAGCAAATAACTATTTCCTACTTTTGATTAATCTGTTTTATAGTTCCGTTCTTCATTTTTCTTATTATTTATTTATTTTAAATACAAAAGGAGTGGGTTTTGCTTACACAGAACTTTCCACATTAGATGAGTGTATGCTTTTTTTTTTCTTCGTAAAAGGTTAACAATCTATATAAATATGTTCTTATTATTTAATACATTTTGAAATCATATGTATGGTGATGTAGAAAGCAGTGTCGGTATTGTTTTTTAATCACCATCAAACTAGGAAACCCTGTATCATGATGGCTATTTCATTCCCATACATAAATATAAAACATTTAATACATTCAAAACATTAATTTTATATTAACAATCACAAACCTTATACATATAAAAAAACAATATAACATACATGAATATACAAAAAAAACTAAATCCCAATTTTTACCGTAGGTAATAAAAATCTTGGAATGCCCTTCGTCACACGCCAGTATAGTTATCTATATTCTTGTTCATAACTTTTTTTTTCATTTTATTTTACTTTGAAATTTTCTACTCTTTTTTACAAGCCTTAGATTTCAATCGACGGTGAATACAGCCATATGTAGGTATAGGTAAATCAAGCTTTGCAATGTAAAAATATCCATAAATTTTATCATAAATTTAATATACAAATTGGTGAAAAAGACTATTTTTGATTTCACGATTTAGTTGGTGTCATTTGAACTCGGAAAACTCTTGAATTTCTCCAGAAGAATCGCTTCAATCGGCTTTATTATGTTCCTTATGGATATTTTTAAACCGTTGCCGTACAATGGATATTATTTTTGTCATGAATGTCAAGTAAGCGAAGAAGATTCGTGCAAGAAGATGAGAAAATGATCCAAAAGAGAATGCATCATGAAAGATTAATTGTCCCTTCGCAGTGTAGACGGCGACAAAGAATGTTGTGTTATGGATGCTTTTTTATCTTTTGTTATCTCGATAGTAAAATGACAAACAACGTTCTGTAAGGTGGAGTTAGTCATTTGCCAAAGAAATAATTTCTTATCGTAGCGACTAATTTAATGTTATTTTGTCAATATACCTATTACCTACTGATTGAAAACCAATCAGGTTATACTAACTAATATTGTGACTGTAATTTAAAATTATACTTAACAAAACTTTACAGAGATACATATATTTATATGGACTGTTACATACAATATATTTTATTTGATTTTATTAAATTTTGAACAATATGAATCGAATAACATGTACGTTAACGATCTCGCAAAAGTAATATATTATACCTATTAGATATGATTTAAAGCGGTTTATTTTTTTTAGTTCCATATTATATAGGGGTGCAAAAGTTATTACGATATTGAATTGTTGTTGAAGATAAATTCGACGGTACATGTGACATTTTAAACTAGTTGCATGTAACACGTGAGATCCAACTGTCGATGGCGATAATTGAAGAATAGTTACGTACCAATAAACAATAAACCCTTAAATCCAAATTATTGAATATATTAAGTTATTTTGTTTTCTATACGAAACATGTAGGTATGTATGTATGTCAAGATAGGATACTATGGAGAGGTCAGTCCTTTTTTCCTACCCAGAATATGAAAACAGCTTGATGGTATGTATGTATGTTTGGAGATTAAGTATCAAACTATTGACTCCCCGTAGATATTGTGCATTGTGTATACTGCCATACAAATTGTATGAAACGATGTCGCCAATTTTCAATATTTACAAAAATGGTTAAAAATAAATTGAGATGTACCTACTACTTTAATGTACACATTTTTATAGAACATTAAATATCAAGTTGGGGCGTATCTATATTTGAATAGAAAATGGAATTATACCTACACCGAATTCTGAGTTTATCTATATGTATAGAACATATGTACATGCTGCGAAGCCTCTAAGTTGGTTTTTAGACATCAAAGTTATAGACCTGGCATACAAATTTCGCATATCTTGATATTTTGTTAAGAGAAATAAATTTTCTTGAACAAATCGACAGTTGGATAAGTATACCCACATACATATTTATATTTTACTATGAACTTTACTGCAACACTCATGAACTCCATTCAATACCAAGGCATAATAATATGTAAAATAAATTGTTTGTTGTGTAAAATTAAAAATTTAAGTCAGCATTTTACCCAACCACGCACTATTATAAACTTATTATTACATTACTTAATAAACATTAAAGCAGTTTAAAAATTTGTTGTACATAGGTAGGCATGCAAATAAATGAATATCCTTAAGGAAATTAATTTGGTTGTTTATGTTGATACCTTCAAGTGTAAGTATCGATAAAACAAGGATAATTGCAACAGCCAATTCAATATACCTCTTATGGTCCATGAAAGAAGCCATCTTCGGATAACTAATGGATTCTTTAGATATTATCTCTGAAGCCTTCAAACTCTTGATGGGTTGTTAATACTTGATTCGGTAGCTATTTTCACATGAAGTCATTCAATAAACGAATTCAGACCGATGTACATATTTTCATTGAGTATTTTAAACGACATTGGTCTGTCACTACTTACATGCAATTATTTCATGCAATTGATGGTACTATTCAATATAAACTTTGATCACAAATTTAACGAATAATATTATATATAAATCTCAAGTGTTATTCATAATACTATCTTAGTGCCAACCTTGACGTATGCAAGTGAAACCTGGACATGGTAGTCGCACGAAAGCAGAATAAATGCAGTTGATTTGAGATCGCTAAGAATAATCTGTAATAGGACGATGAATGACAGGGTCAGAAATGAGGACATAAGAAATGAATGTAAGATAAAGAAAGATTGAGATGGTTTTGGCACATGGAGAGAACGAATGAGGAACGCCTGACGAAGAAAATATGCATTGCGGTCGAGAGAGAATGAGAGGTCGGGGCCGCCCAAGGAAGGGATGGCACGTCCATGTGAACGGTATTTTGAAAGACGGAAATGTCAGAAGCATGAATAACAGACGAAAATGTATAAGACGATGTATGAATGTCGACGAGGCGATGAATGTGTGTCAAGATAGAAATAAGTGGGGCTCGGTTCTCTCTGCCTACCCCGCGAGGGACATGGCGTAATGGTATGTACCTATGTATCGTTTCTTAACGTACAATCCTTGCATGGAAAAATAATGACTTAGCCCAAATGGATTCGAGGGAAAATTATGAATTATGAAAATTATGACACAATTCACAGATGCTCTATCAATTGAAGAATTCTAATCCTACACAAATGCTCTATCAATTGAAGAATTCTAATTCTAATGCTACAGCAGTATGAAAACATTCTGATTTATCCATAAAAATTTCACGTTTTTGGAACAATTTTTCCCTCCCTTTTTAATATTTTCCCACTGACAGCGTAGACTACGTATTTAGAATTCCATTGTAACAATTAAACACTGTGATTTTTTCTACAATTTTTAATGCCTATCCAGGCGAAACGGTAGTCCTGCATAGGAATAAAACAATTGCAGAAGAAAAAATATTGTTTAGTTTTTATAATTTTTCTTTTCAAATTAAATTGTCGGCCCTCGTGGCTCAATTGGTTTGATGTCTGGAGAGACGATTAATATCACAAGTCTCCAGAATGTGGCAATTTGTTATTGGGTGAGTGTTGAATTAATATTTGACTAAATATCTGTAAAATGCCCGAGAATTACATAGTAAAATACAAAAAAAATGTTATATTTACTAAATAACAGAACTATTTGAACAATTATTAATATTTTAGTTTCTAACCACGTTGAGAACACAAAACATGGTAAGAAACGAAGATATTTTACTATAGTAGTTAAAATGAGCCACGAAGAATTAGCAGCAAAGTATGAAGAAATTAATATTTGATTATTCAAATATTTAGGTATTTAAATTAATGTATTTTTCATAAAAAAAGGAATACACCGATAAACAAACTGCATATTTACAATAAAATTTATCTCGAACTCAATCGCGATTTAAACAACGATTATATAAATGAATATCCTTATTTAATTAATTATTTTATATTCAATCATTTTGAAATGAGTTTAATATTATGATAACGATAGCTACCTACACCATTGACACGTACCTATGGTTAAATGCAAATTAAATGGACAGCCGTTTAATAGATCAAAAACAAACATATTAATGCTACAATTAAGTTATCTTTGTGGGTGGTGTAGACACGATGAAAATTAAGTTATAATATTTGATCGAATAGATTAGGATTGTAGATTATGAATGCACGCCCTCTATACTTATGTCCATTATTATGCCACAGACATAATAATATTTCAGACAGGCTAACAGATACGGGTTTAAACCTGTCTTATAATGTATCATAGGTACACCTGGTCCACAGAGCAACGACATTATACTCAATACTTACTAAAATACAATAATACTAAAATAAATAAGTAAAATCTTATTCAATTACAGTGTTACTTATAAACGTGGTTTATTAGTAACACTGTAAACGTGGACACCAGTTAACAGGATTTGGGTCCTTTATACTCTTCCTCAGTAGCGCACCACATTAATATGATTATCAATTTTTAATATGACATTCTTTTTCTACCGACAAGAGAATCGAATACAGTAGAAAACACGTCTTTGAAAATGAATAAAAAATAATCCGTACGCCAAATGTCTAGTTACGTCTGCTAAAAAATAGACGAAAGGCGACATACATTAGTTAAATAGTTTAATAATGACGGCAATCAAAAGTTAATTCGTTAGGAGGCGTGGCCGTGTGGAGATTCAATTTGTAACTTGTATGATGTATGGATATTATTGGGCTGTTCAGAAAGTCGTTTCGTTATACCTACATATTTTTGTTGTGTATTTACATAATTGATAGGGCATCAAACAAACTGTCGAGTAGAATCAAACCATTTTTTACACATTTAACCTTCGCTTTATCATCAGCTTAAATACATAGGTTAAATGACAATGCGGCTCACGTGTGAAGTTGACTGTTCTTCCCCACCGCAACCCATAAACCCATTCCGGCCCCTTGCAGAACTCTGACAGAACACACGAAGAACATTAGAAGCGTCCGGGATAACTATAAAAATAGAGCTTTCTGTTAGAAAATAGTAGAACTAGAATGAGTACCGCTTTGGTTACCTTTTTTAGGTTTTTAATTATATCAGTATACCAGAGGAAAATAAAAGTACCTAACTTCTACAATTTGTAACAAAAAAAAAACATTATTTCAAAAAAACATTGTTCTAACTCTATTTAATATTAGTGGAAAATAGCAGTTTAATGTATATAATTATTGTTTAAGATTTTATTTTATTTTGGATATATTATTAAAAAAAAAAGAGTTGACCCATTTTCATTTTAAAATGTCAGAAGATAAAAGTGAAATAAATCACAAATTCGTCTCGCTTGAAAAATTCAAACTTTAGACATAATGTAATTTACCTCTCGTTTACATAGTCGTTGATGAATTTTAGCCATTGATTGTGAGAAAATGTAACTAAATCCTCCATTGGAAACAAACGACATGACTTACCGAGCAACCTATTACTATTGAAATGAAAAAGAATAAGACCAGGCGGGTGTGTGTCTGGTTGGTTGTAATATATCATGAGTGATATTGTAAATGTAATTAAATCCTCTATTGGAAACAAACGAATTGACTTACCGAGCAACCTATTACTATTGAGATGAAAAAGAATAAGACCAGGCGGGTGTGAGTCTGGTTGGTTGTAGTATATCATGAGTGATATTGTAGTGAAATATAATGTCGGGAATATGTTACAGTTATCTTCATGAGACATCATACTTGCCTCTTTCCAAATATTATAATATACCTATATAATATTATTATGTATCCAGAGCGTGTCATATGTAATGGCCCTCATCATTTGCTGGGCGCGATTTATGCGTCTACACTCTAGACACAATATTTCTTCTTAAAAATAGATTACTGCTTTGTTTGGTCTCTCCGTGGGTGCTTCACTCTTCACTGCTGAGACAGATACAACATACATACACAGTAATACTGATTAATATTTCATTTAATTAAAACGCACCACATAGGTGCGCGCAATTCTTAACAGAATAACATACATAGGTACTCGTTAAAGTATATTTTTAATCTTTATTACATTAGTAGTGAATACTAACACTATTTTTTGTTTTATGATTTAATGATGACAATAATTGTGATGAATTTTATTGCAATGATTGAAATTGAGTTACATTTTTAGTGAAGGTAGGGACCTATGACCAAGTCAGCCGACGATTGATCGTAAGCCCTGTTTCTAACTTAGTCTTGTCTTTCATAGTGTAAGAAACATAATATATAACTCAAAACTATTTGCGTTTTTATTCGTATTTTATCAATGAAAGCTGTTAAAATATTTTCATCACCTACATAATACCCCGTGCCATTCCAATAAATTGACTCTCAATCACTTCCCTACAAATTACGAGAACACTATTCGCTACATTAATATACCATATAGTTGGACTTCGTCATCTCAGGAGGCATGGTTTTTGAATAACAGACCATCAGGTCTAGTAAACGAAGAAGAAGAATATACCACGATATAACGAGAATATGAAATATTTACACCATTATGAAATATTTTGCAAATGAAAACAGTTTTGGTGTTAACAAAAAAAATATAAACCAAAATATACCTCCATCCCAAACTGTATTAAGAGTATGTATATCTATTGATCTCGAAGCGACAGTAAAAAAACAGAAATATTTTGGACGACTAGTATAGAAATGGACGCACCTACACAAAAAAGTTGCCATAATATTTCAAAATATTACAAAAGAACATAGATTCATTATTTTGAAGATTAATTATTGAAACATCATAAAAAGTTAAGTATTCTTAGAAATATAAAAAAGAAACATCCACGTTTTGTATTTTAATTGTAGATTATAGTATTATAGTTGAACCATATGTATATTTATGTACTTGAAATGCTCAGGCTAATTTAAACTCATTACTAGGATTATAACTATGCTTGTTCGTATTATATATTTCTGATAATATTCATCATGAAATTCATATGAATGAAACACCATTTAGCATAATCAGTAAAATTATAATAATAAAATAATGTAATGTAAATATATGCATGTAAATTATTTTTTATAATAGGTATTTACATGCTGTGTAGGTAATGAGGCACCTTATATATAATATATATAATTATTAGGTGGGCAAAATATAATTTTCTTTACAAATGAAAACGTTCATAAAAGTACCCTGGTTTTATTTTCATTGTAAATAAATTTAATGTTTAGGTGTATAACTACTTGTGTTAATGCGATAATAAAAAGAAATATTTACCCCGACACGATGATAATATAAATTTATATACATAAATAGATTTTGTTATGAGAGTAAATATTGTGACAATAGAGGCAGTTTATTTATCGTAAAAGCGAAAGTATTCGTAAAATGTGTCTGTTTGGTGGACATCTAATTATAAAACTAACAAAGTTATCTGAATATTTTGTTGAATATTTGAAATATGCGTGTTTCATTTTGGAGCGTCGAGGACTGCTTTAACTTGTATAAAAATATACTACTTTTTGTTAACTATTGTTATAATTCATAGTAGGTACCTAAATCTTCTATGTCATTTGATAATACCTAATTCATATAGGTACTTACCTATATTTTATTGTTTTTTTCTTGACAAACAAATTACATAAAAAATATATATTTATAAAAGTACCTAACATTAATTGGTATGTCAACAGTTCTCTCTCAGTTCTGGCTTTCTGGAGCACATTTGAATTGCTGACCATATCCATCAATTATTCTGCGATGTATCTACATTTCAAATGCTTCGAGGCGGTTCATGGTACTTATTTTGAGGGTCCACGATTCAACTCCGTACATAAGCGTGGACAAACATGAAGCGAATTTCATGGCTCTGCAATATACGAGAATTAGGACCGTGGAGGAAATGTTTCGATCCGCTGAAGGAAGGGAGATATAGAAACTAACAAAAATGACAACAAAAATAAAAAATGACACCCACGAATGTAAAATACTACCTAAATATTATTACATGTATACATACAATGAAAGCAACGATCCTTATACATGAGGTGTCAGTTTTTCTCGCACAGATGTCACCCTTGAACTGCGCCAGAAACATTATTATATTGGTCATTAAGAAATATTGTTTTTTTCATGTCTGTGATGATACTCTATAACTTGTCATAAGATTAGTTATATTACATAGGATTTCACATTTTTGTGACAAGCTTTATGACAATCACTCATAATAGACCATCTTCTAAATATTCGCAATCTTTGCTTTTTTATCACATACACAAGTATAAAGAGTAGGTATGGAATGTAACTTGTGGAAAAATATTATTTATTATACGGCACATTGAGAATATATTCACCAGTGAGAGCTCTTCATGACGTTATGACATTCCGTTATGATGTATATCAGTGATTTATTGGTTTATTTAATTTGTCCTAAGCCTATAGCTTTTCTCCATTAGATGATCTTTCAGTTGATTGGGTGGCCGTCCGTTCCCCATCTCCACATCTTCGAGAATTTTCTTCATAACTCTCGGTGTCATTAATAATACAAGATAGCGACAGGCCGGGGACACGCCAGTCATATTTCTTCATAACATTTTCCTTTGTAAATCTTCCGTCAAGTCGGGCGCGGGTGTAGTGAACTATTTGACTAATAAGTCCTCCGGTATTTGTCAAACGAGTCTATCTATTATAAGCTTTACGCTATCGTAAATCGTTGCTGATTATTTTAAAGAATATTCCACGACGCTATTTAGCGCGTATACCAACGAGACAGACGGAGACGCTAGATTTTTTGTGTATAAATATTAGGTACATACGATGTTTTTAGGGGATCGTGATTCTGATAATGATCTCGACGTGGACCGAGTGGCTGCCGGAATAGCGGACTTTTGAAATTCAAAGACGATAATTTCACTTTTATGATTTAAATATTAAATGTGACATCAAAAGTTAATGTCTCTCGCCAAAGTATTTGTGTACATTTTTTTTGGGATTTAAGGTGACTACCTTCATATGATTAATTATTTTATATTGATTTTTTTCCTATTTACTTTAACTAATTAATAAAACAGAGATCCATCAAAACGAAATGATGTATTCAATTAGCAAATTTTAATACAAAATGAATGTTAATGATGTAATTAGTTTTGGATATAGTGCACGAATAAATATGAATGATTATTAATGGAAATGAAACGGATGAAATTATAAGCAACAGGTCTACTCATGGAGTTGATTAATATATGATGATGATCATCTTCAGTTTTTAGAAATCTTTGAGGAAAAAAATAATCAATTAATTACCTATATTAATTAATAAAAAAAAATAATAACAATTTTATACTAAACTTTGATCTGAACTATATTTTATGATTCAATATAGATGAAGGTAAAGATTACATTTTTATCGAGTGCTAATTTATATTTTTTAAGATTACGATAAGAACGTATGAAGAACGTGTGATGGGATGCTCAAAGCACTACTACGTACCTTATGATATTTTGAAAGTAGTAATTTTAAAAGGATGAACAACTTGTGAGAAAGTATGAAACGATGTATGAATGTAAAGGAAATCATTAACGCTTGGTCCTCTCTGTGTAAGTACTCTCTTTCTAGGTACATGTAGTGATAATTTGTGGGTATCATTTTTTTTTGTGTAAAATTTACACCTACCTTCATATTTCGTGTAAAGTATTTAGACTCGACTCGACTAAAAACGCAACTTGTTCACGCGAGTAGCCGTTAATAATACCTTAATAAATTGTTGGTGTAATGCTTTTATGGTTGATACACATAATAAACAAAAATTCAAAATTCTGAGTAGGTATACAAGTTTTGTGGACCTATAATTATCTATATATTGTGAAATTTGGGCTCTGTGAATTGAGCGGATCAAAAGTTATGAGGGGGGACGGGGGGGACGACGACACACAGACACACACACTAAATGTTCTACTGCGAATTCTGAGTAAATTCATATATATATATATATATATATATATATATATATATATATATATATATATATATATATATATATATATATATATATATATATATATATATATATATATATATATATATATATATATATATATATATATATATATATATATATATATATATATATATATATATATATATATATATATATATATATATATATATATTAAGAACATATATGCTGCGAAGCCTCTAAGTTGGTGTTTTTTGACTTCAAAGTTGGAAAAACCGTGAAAATTTTTGACCTAGCATACAAATCTCGCGTGTTTTGACTTGAAACATTGTCGATATATTAAGAGAAATAAATTCTCTTTATCAAATCGACAGTTGGAATATTTAATTTTCTGTGGGTATATAACAGATTTACGATAATGTAGTAACGTTGTACTGTTATATTTTTTTGTAATATTTTTTTTAAATTGGCAGTAGGACCCTTAACAGATGACCGTTGAATTTATTTATTTTTTTCGTTAGAAAATCTTAATATCAGTTCTTTACATCTAATGGACGATGCGCAAACAACCTTTTATATGATTTATTTTTGTTATTTACATAATGTGGTATAATGCTTTTCATTTTTCTTGCACTTAATTTTTTCTACGTTTGTAAATAGGTACCTACGTTATTTCATAGATATGTTTATTGAAACCACATTCATAGATAATATACCTAAATAAAAATATTTGGTTCACGATAAATTTAGGAAATTAATCATTTGCAAATGAACATGTTTTCATTTCACCTCCATTATAGACGTAATTTAAAAAAATCATAAAAAGCTTTTTGACACACATAGGTAGGTATACTATGTCGAATATTAATACTGATAACAAGTTGCCACAGAATGTATAACCGTGACTTAACCGTAAATCGAGCCTTCTTGCTTCTGAATCCTAATCAGATACGTTAGGGTGCTAGACTAACAAACAAGTGAATCTTGGTTCAAGTCTTGCATTGAACGATTTCATTCATAATATAAAACAAACATTATTCATGTACCTAGTTTAATAATATAGAATTAATGTTTAATGGTTTTCAAGAAGCTTCTGAAGTCACACTTCTTATCCACATACATATAATTCCTTTATCCTTCATCCTTTCACATCCCATCCTGTTCCTATTTTTGGACATTATCATTATTATTTTTGAATTGCGTTATTTATATTGAATACCTATTGTGTTTTATATATTTTTTTCTTCATTGTAATTTTATTTTATATTACCAACTTCTTGGACAAATAACACGCACCCAATAACAAGTTGCCATATTTTGGAGACTTATATTAACTTCTCACAGATCCAGTCTGAAGACATAATTAAAAACTGTGTCTCCACCGGGAATCGAACCCGGGACCTTTGGATAAGATACCCATCCAACTGAGCCACGCAAGCTGACAATGTTTATTAGTTTTAATTTGTAATATTTTTTTTTATTTATTTTTTTTATTTTATTTATGATCATATAAACATATACATTATTTTAATATAAGATAGCCGCCTCACTAGAATAAATCTGTTCTGAAGCAGCCACCTGTACATTTGTGAAATTATTACATTACATTAAAAAACAAAAGAATAAGAAAGCTATAAAAATAAACATTAGGAATACTTACATAATTTTAAATTAAAAAATACAGTTTTAAAAGTGAAATAAATAAAAATAAACACAATATAAACAGACAACAAAAAATAATTAGTTAAGAAATTATTGTTGCAACGTTACTTTCATTTTGGGTTCTACCCACATCGAGTAGCCACTTGGTACCACGGGCTTTGAATTGAGTTAACCCTTTAAGGTCCGATGGCAATTTATTATAAATTCGAGGTGCAGTAAATACAAAAAATCTTTGCCCAAATTTAGTATTCATTTTTGGCACCAAGTAGTTACCCGATATTTTACCTCTTGTGTTATTCAAGATGGAGTATTTTTGAGGAGGTTTGTTTTTTAGAAATAGAATTAATATTGATCTGGTATAAAGCTGCCTCACATCCAATACTTTGAATTGCTTAAAAAGTTCTTCAGAACAATACCTAAAAGGCTTTTTGTTGATAACTCTTACCACAAATTTTTGTGATTTAATTAGTGGATCCAGTAATGTACGCGCAGCACCACCCCAGGCACTAATTGCATAACTGATAATACTCTGGCACAGAGCGTAGTACACCATTTTTAATAGTGAAATGTTCATAAAGCTACGTAGAATTTTGAATATATATATTAATCTTCGCACCTTGGCGCTAACATATTCAATGTGTGGGACCCATCTCAGACCGTCATCCAATATTATACCGAGATACTTGATTTCAGTTGCCCTTTCAATAGTCTCGCAGTTACACTGTAGGGCTGCATTTGTAGAGCAAGTGTGTACTTTAATGAAATTTGGGATGGTGGGGTTCTCTTATTATTTATTTATACTTGCTACTGATGTATTTATTAGTGTGGTTGACGGGTGGAAATTGCCTAGCGGTCAATAAGTCTACCTTTTTTTATAATGAAAGAATTTTATTATTATTATCATGTCTGATGTTTACTTCTTATGTAAATATTATTTTATTACCCGCATACAGGATTATTTTTTTTCTTTTTGGTAAGTAACTATAGGTACTAATACATCTGTATTCATCACTTAATGGCATATGTACCGCATGTAGGTGCTCCTGCTATATGGTGCTCCCTAAAAGAGTGTTGTCCAATGATCCAGTGGGGCAAAGAAGTGTCGGCAGAACAAAACTGCAATGGTTGGATGGTGTCGCGATGGATTGTCGTTTGTTGGGCCAGGGAAACTGGAATGTGGCAGCCAGTGACAGAGCATGATGGCGAAGTTTGATTCTTCAGCAGTATGATTCATCACTTTATATTGATTATTTTAAAAAAAAGTTTTTGACACCAACCAATGTATGAATAGGTTTAATCCATATATTTTCATATAATACATATATACTAGATGTCGTAGTTAGCAAAATTAGTGTGTAGAAAACATCGTTTTTCTTTAATAGAGAATAACGACTAATGTGAATTGTTTTCGGATTTATTTGTCGAAAGAAACACTTTGTTCATTAAGATTTAGAGAACAGTTATCAAGGAAGTGTTAAAATCTATGGAAAACTGCAATATGCTGCCAACCAAGCAATCAATCGCGCGATATACCATGACTCACTCATTGCACTGAGTACCTACTCCATCTAGTAGTATATTATATGGAAATCTTTGTTTTAATCTACCTAAACCTTGGATTAAATATTTTTTTATTATTTTTATTTATATTTTATTTTTGTTTACACCCATCACATTACGATTATGCACACAATCTTTTAAATATAAATGCATTACAATTACGATTTTACAGGTGAAATATTACATATTTTACATATGCTTGGTACAAAAAATATTAACAAATAAAATAAACAAAACTAAAGTGATAGAGGAAATAACAACAAATTAATCAAATAATAAATTCAGCGAGATGAAAAATAAATAAAATTATTATACAGAATATAAATCAAAAAGAATTGAAAAAAAAAATAGGTAGGTACCTACCTTATAATATTTTATTTAAATTAGTGTCAGCCACCGATTTATAAACTATCGTTTACATAATAAACAGACATGTCTATATTTGATGATCAAGATCTGCTTTGGGTAGGTGGGCGATCCATGTATTTGTAGAAAGACCAACAGAGGGGATCTTTGGAGTTTTTATGATTTGTTAAATAACAAAAACACACGAAGAAAAAGAAATAAATACAATACACTAGATCACGTAAATAATATAAATATTTAAAGATGTTCTGGTATAGTAGTGGCTGCCGTATGTATATCATAGTAAATAGTTAGGTATATACCTACATTTGCAGCTGCTGTGAGGTCGTTCTGGCAAAACAATGAAGATCAGATGGAAAATGTAATATGGCCCCTAGACTATTGTCTCAGACGCCAACTAGAAATAATTATGTGATTAGTTGAATATTTAAATGTGCCGCGACATTATGACAGCTGACATGTGTTTTATATACTTACCTACTTATTTATATAGATACCTACACATTCACTGAGACAGATACTATTTTCTGGGAATTATATCAATCTAGATTATATAGACCGCATAATGGTATAAAGAGGTGCATCTTAATTCCAATGTTTTGTTAAACAAATTTCAAATACTTATAAACGACAGCAGAATATATTGCAGTATGACTTCTTACATACCTATTATTTTTCTTCAAAAAAATGGTATTTAATGGGTATCAACAATAGACTTGTCGAATATTTACGCTTTTTAAATTAATTGTACCTGCCAAGATAAAAATATAAGTAAAGATATTAAAATGGTTAAACATAGTTTTGCAAACATCTTATTAATGTTGGCCGAGAAGCAAATAAAAAAATTAAATGTAATAAATATAAAAATAATTTACCTTCCTACGTCATTTGAAAAAAAACAAAGGGCAATTATTGAGTGAGAAATAATTATAAACAAATTTCTACTTGGTTATGAATTAGGAATTGAACCCAGAACCCCCTTAGTTTTGATTTAAAAAATTGCAATTCCTGTGTATATTAGAAAATTTATTTCGTTTCACATATCGTAATGTGCAATATTTAATAATTTAACATATCGTAATGTGTTTAACATATCGTAATGAGCATTATTATTATTTTTATTACACCTTTACAAAAAACGACTATTATGATGATTACTGCTGCCCAACTAGGTAACCCTGTTCTAGGGCTAGCAGATTACAATTTTACCAAGCCATATATTTGACTTTGCGTTTTTTTATTATTATTGTACATAAATATTTTTTTTTGAAATAATTTTTGATCGTTCAATAATTTAATGCATAGTTAATTTCGTACAAGGATCCCTGAAACTTTAATTCGAACATAGCACAATTGTTGATATTTGCTGGGTTGTTTCAACAAACGTATCAGTAATAGTAAATTTTAATTTCATAAAAATGTACAATTTTGCGTCGTTTGTCGGCATTAGATTTTAATGAAACACTCAAAAGTTTTGAACAATTTTTTGATATCAAAGTATTTTAACTATACTTTTACTTTAATCTTCGTTTGAGAAACACAACCTTAGACTAGCCATCAGTCGTCTACCTATGAAAACAATTGGTAAAAGATTATTGAAAATTTACGATAAGAAATATTGGATTCAATATTGACTGTTGCCGCT
This sequence comes from Molanna angustata, assembly GCA_963576475.1. Classification (NCBI taxonomy): domain Eukaryota; kingdom Metazoa; phylum Arthropoda; class Insecta; order Trichoptera; family Molannidae; genus Molanna; species Molanna angustata. The sequence goes on from OY754968.1 coordinate 11,708,810, forward strand.
GTTGGTGTAGCCTCTTGATAATGCATACATTTTTAGTCGGTAAGTATGTACCTGAAACATATGTTTTTTTTCAAAAAACCCATCTTATTATGAATTCATGTGATGTAATACATGCAAGGTGGTAAGTAAAGTGTCATAGATAAAATTATATAACAGTTAGAGTGAGAATATATCCTGGTATGAAAATAATGTTGTGTGCCGACATCTGAATATGAAACAGGCTAAATATTATAATATTATACATAGAGATAAATAGATACGTTTTCAGACACGACCTACGTGCTAATGTCATCATGTTTTGTTAAATATAAATATATTATATATTCACATTCAATAAAATATTCTCTCATTGTTATGGCGCTACGATTCACTACTGAATTTCATTATGTGACCTATTTGGTAAGAGTTAATACCCCACATAATAAATTATTTTACCCATTATTAATAAATTATTTTTAAAATTTTATATAACACAATACATTCATATGTACATAATACGATACTTAAATAGAAAATAGTACACCTTCTAATATTTCTATTGCGATTTTTTACTCCTCACTTACCCAAGAGGATATAGCGGGGAGTTATGATTTCGCAATTTTTAAGGTATCTACATAGTACCTATCATGCTGAGATTGTATTCTGAAAGTTTCATCACAATGTATCTGTGTGTGTATACTATGTGCTGTGTGTATACTATGTGTACGGCACGACGTGATCATTTTACTTTATCGATTATAGACTAAAATACTCATTTGATTCTATTCAAATTTTGCAAATTTATATATTTAATACTCACTTAGACTCGATTAGATTTTGAAGGATACCTGAATAGTGCTTATCATTTTTTTTTAACTGTCAATATTTCAAAGTGACCCCAAGCTCAGGAAAATTATAATTTGAAAATTTTATTTACAAATTGTTAGAAAAGCACATCACTTTCATAAAATGGCGTTGAAGGAATATAAAATTTTCCCAATAAAATACATAAATAAAAAATAATTAAATTAAACAAACTAATTTTATAAAATAGCTGAATTTTTTTTATACAAACTTTGAATACTTTATAGAGTGACTTGTTAGTGAGGAGTTTAGCGTTGGCCACAACCCGCTCGTTTTAAACATGCTTTAAAAAGTGATATTTAATGTTCATGCATATTTGGTAAAGCTATATACGAAAACCGTTATCTAGTAACCAAATCAATGCTAATTTTTTAATCTTTTTTTTACGGAAAACTTTAGTACCTACAAAGTATATAAATTTACATACTTTGTTCTGCTTGTCCTTTAATTAATGTATAATTTATCTAGTCTAATGAATAGGTGTATAATATATTAAATAACATATCACAAATAGTGTAACAAAACCTACAATGATGGACAAACACGCGCACTTTAATCATTTAAAATTTAAATCATATAAAATACAAACCTGCATCAGAACAGGTTTTAACCTAGTGAAGCAGCTTACGTTTAGCATCTAGTTTTATGTATTTATTTGCATTTTGATAAATTTATTCTATTGTATCTAGGTGTATAAAAAAATATTGATTATTATTTTACAATAATAAAACATAGGTATGTATGTATACAAAATTTATAGTACATACCTATAATAAAAAAATACATATAATAGGTGCATACACATTATACCATTACGGTTGTTCTCTATTTTTTATTTTACATAAAATTTTCACTTCATTCACGTTCATGCATATATTTTCTTTTAATTGTCTTATGTACAAAAAATTGAGAACAATATTGTTCTGATTCGTTTGTAAAACACTGATTGAAATGATAAATGTACATTATAAATTTCTAAATACGTAGTAACTATAGGTTTATCTATGAATTTATTCGCAAATTCATATGTAAAATATACACATGAATTAGTCAACGTGTATTGTTTGAACATATAACTAGCTGAGGATTGCGCAAAATTGTGGGCAATTCATCATAATATTAAACATACACGCTCTGAGCTAATAAATACATAATATCAACAGTGGCGTATCATGCCATTTTTTGCCCTCGCGCAAAAACAGTATAAGGGCCCCCTATTTTTTTTTAACTAGATACTCATTTGAGCATAGGTACTAAATTTTCTTCGCATAATAGTAAATTACAAATAAATTGGTTCCTACGATTGTAATTTTTTTTACTCTTATGTAGGTAGGTACCTACTTAATTTGATATTTGCGAAATGACTCAAATCAAATCAAATATGAACTAAGTACCCACTTGGAGCTCAAATTTTCACTGAAATAAAGCTGAGTAAACATTGTTTAATGTAATGAAAATTTGCACTGAGTGGAAAAAAAATAGATTTTACACTTAATTTTAAAAAGCGCTTCCCTTCTCTTCGGTCATCGGTCATGAATACTATTATAGCATCTGGTCTAAGGTTGAAAAACGTAGGTACTGGCTTACAATAGTGATTCCACTTTTTCCTATTACACTTTTTCCTATTTCAGGGGGGCAATTTTGGTCCAACCGGCGAAATCAAAACCCTCGTGATTACCCATATCATGGATGTGATTATCATATGGAGTTCTATAACATCTAAAGATATTATAGAACTCCATATAATAATTATATCCATGATAAGGGTAATCGTGCGAGTTTTGATTTCGCCGGTTGGACCAGACTTGCCTCCCAGATGTCCCGCAAGAACCGGGTAATCGAAAATACAACATGCAACAATTAATTTTTACATACATTGTTCAGCGTTGAGGTTCACCACCCATTCTGAATGTTGCTTTTTTTTGTGAAACATGATTGGTGTGTGGAGATACACGCATGTGTAATTTATCCTTTGTTTAAGGTAATGCACACCCATACACCTGTCGCTGGTTATCTAACATTGTGGGATACGCCGTAATGGTATGGATGTAGTACCTAATGGTATATGTATTTTACAAAATAAATTTCCTACATAGGTACCTACTAAAGTTTTTAGCCTACGCTGCATCATTTGAACATACGATGGATCAGGCTCATAGAAACTCTGCTGAAATTTGCCATAAGATTATTATTGGCCCCCTTGTGACGCTGGGTCCCTAATGCTTTGCATAAACAGATAGCAAGCCACTGAATGGCGCTATTAACCGATGGTTGTTATGATTAATGACCACTTTGTGGATATGAACGTCTTGTAATAATTATGTTGTAACAAAATATGATTCATAAATCTAGTTTCACACATATTGTGGCGACAACGGAAACGTCTCGTTACACACGTGCCATAGTACAGACGGACCCACCGGACATACGTGAGATCCCATTGCGCGTCATAACCAGACGTCGCTGTCATAACTCATCTCCAGAATGTTTAGAGAAATTAATTTATCAAGTATAACATTTTAGAACAGCGATTCTCAACGGGGAGCTCGCGAAAATATTGATTGGTTTATTTAACTATTTATGTTTTTGGGAGAATTGGTGGGTCGGACATATGCAAAGAATGAGCGATGGAGACATTCCGAAACCGAAGGAGAGCTGGAAGGCAAATGCTGTAATGTGATTGGACGGCGTTGCTCATGTCATAAATTTCCAGAACTGTGGTGTGGCGTAGTGCAAAATCGAAAGGCATGGAGTCCAAGACCCGACCTGGGTTGTAGACCTATGGATGATGATGTCAAAATATACAAACACTGAATATAATTTTTATTCCTCATGCCTTCATTGTTTACAAATAAACTAATTTCTCAATAGATGGCGTTACAAAAAAGACTTTTCCGTTACTTCATACATGACAATAGTATAGTTTCTTATTTTCAGGTGAATTGTTACACACTATTTTTGAACTTTCAAAAATTACATTGATAAGGGAACTCAATAAGAAGGCATAATTGGTGAACGTTGCGCAAGCGCATAAAGTGATCACGTCAACCAGCCGATGACAGGTCGTAAGCTCTGTAGGTGCCTCGAGTTCCTGGATCTTCTACAATATCCCAACTTCGTCTCTATTGAGATGTTAAAAAAATCAATAAAAATATCATTTGACTCCCAAAAGTGAAAAAAATCCAATGTTTGCGTATATGCAATTTAATAAAATATTCGATATAAATTTTGTTCATAAGATATAATAGAACTTACGGATATAATTATCTTATGGGGTTCTACAACATCTTAAGATATTATAGAGTTCCAAAACATAATTATATCCATGATATGGATTAACATGGATGGTTTTGATTTCGATGGGGGGACTGACAGACTTGCCAGATCAGACATGGTGGCAAGTCTGGTCCAACCAGCGAAATCAAAACCATCACGATTACCCATATCATGGATTTAATTATTATATGGAGTTCTATAATATCTTTAGATGTCATAGAACTCCATTTGATAATTATATCCATGATATGGGTAATCGTGAGGGTTTTGAATTCGCCGGTTGGACCAGACTTGCCAACCTGGTTTGTTTTGACTTATATATAGGATTGTATTCTCATCTCCTCGTATTTATTTAAAAAAAAATCCATATTATTTTTTGTCAAATATTTGTTTACGTTGGGGAATGGGAGGTTGTAAATATTAGGCTTTAAAAGGGGCCTCGAGTATAATTTCGGCTTGTAAGGGGGACGCGACTGCTAAAAGGTTAATAACCACTGGTTTATATTGCCAAGAATCCCGGGAGTTGGCCAGCGGCATCACATGATGATTTCTTGTGTTTTGTCTGTGTGTCCCATCTTCACACCAATCAACTTATTCATCCTGACAATTTCGTTACATTCCTCTCTGATATTAAATCAACGCAGATATTTTAATTCAATATGAAGTACCTATGTACAATACAATAGTGTTTAGTGCGAAATATTTAACGCAGTTATTTATGTTAGACGAGTCCCTTTAATGAATACTGACACAGTAGACAATAACTTCGACAGACCACCAAGAATGACATTTTACTTAATATTTGTTTTTTGTTTACTAATAGGTACAGTTAGTTATTAGGTACATATACCTTTAATTACATACCTACATGCAATCATAAATAAACGAATGAATTGTGGCCAGCACAAAACTCTTATTTTAATTAATGTATGTACCAACCAACCTACATTTTCATTTCTTTTCTAAAAGTTGAAATTCCCCGAATGTCTGATTACAAAGGAGATTTGATTGAAGAAATACATAATTAAAACATGAATTTTGAAAACTTAATTTTCCAGAACATGATAGTATTTGGAATGTTTTGTCAGATTACAGTGATCTGGGGGGCAAGTCTGGTCAAACGGTGAAATAAAAACCCTCGCGATAACCCGTACCATGGATATAATTATGTATTTATTTATCTTTACAGGTAAGAAAATACAAAATTATATATAATTTTCGACCTCACTAGGACTGGCCTGTATTGAGGTTGATAATTTAAGATAAAATAGTAAAGACAGTGTAGGTATAAAAAAGTCAAACATAAATGAACAAAATACAATTAAATACAAATGAAAAAAAATTAGCTTGGAGTTATAACAAACCACTCACAGTTGGGTACCTGAGGTGGAAACTGCAACAATAATCTTATAATCCCAACTGTACTAATTATCATATCGAGTTCTATAATATCCTCACATATTGTACAACTCCATATGATAATTATATCCATGATATGGGTAATCACGAGGGTTATGATTTCAACGTTTGACCAGACTTGCCCCCCAGTTTGTTTATCGAAGAAGTATTTTTTGTATAGCTATTACTTTGTGCTATTTTGTACCGAATTTACTCAAGATTTCACATTTTTTTAAACATTGCTACGCAGAGGACACCAGCTTTTACGATTTGGGTCCATTATATCGAAGAAGCGCATTACGTAACGTTGGGGAGGGTTTGCAAGGGATGTTTTATGGCAATAAAAATACCTTTGTTCAGAAAATTTTAAATAAACATACAGCAATATAAATTGGCGTATTCAGGTGGAGCGTAAATATGATATGTATGGACTTAGTATATAAGGTCTTTGGTATGGACATAAATAGGTACGCAATATTTCAAAAGATAGAACTACTAAATTTTACGATATTTTGTATAGACCTGATGAGATGATAGAATGCATTATCTATAGCTTTTCATCAGTTATTATGAACTGATGACGAAGTGCAACGCCTGAGAATGTTCGGGCGGCTCTTGTCTTGTGTCCCCAAATGATTTACATTCACTTTGATACTAACCAAACATACCAACTAATAATATCCAATAATACCAGAGCCATACTTTTATCAAACAGTAGTCACGGAGATTCTGAACAGAAAAAAATAAAAACATAAACAAACATTCTTTTGAATATTTTTATTATTGCATATGCGCAAACATTGGATTTTTTTCCCTGTCGGGAGTCAAAGATATTTTTTAACAGATTTTTAATTATCTCAATAGAGACGAAGTTGGAATATTTATTGTAGGAGAACCGGGAAATCAAGGCACCTTCAGGGCTTACGACCTGTCATCGGCTGGTTTACGTAAACCAGCCGATGACAGGTCGTAAGCCCTGTAGGTGCCTTGATTTCCCGGTTCTCCTACAATAAATATTCCAACTTCGTCTCTATTGAGATAATTAAAAATCTGTTAAAAAACATTCTTTTCGTTATGGATGGAGATATATCAAAATGATCGGTATGTCGGCCCCATAATAACGCTATGTGTTTTATTTTAATATTTTATTGTCTCCTCTAAGTCAGGCATTCTAGCCAAGCGGTAAAGGCTGATGATGCACAGTTGGAATATTCCGAATCTGAACTATATATCTGATCGATCGATATAGATTTATAGATCATATCTGTCCGTACAATTTCATTGTAAAACTAGATTGTCTCATACTATCGAAAACTTTAAGATTTTTCTGCAATATGTTGCTGGTCTAATTCTATGTCGGGATATTCTGTATTATGTGGGTTTCCATCAAACTTCTCTGTTATATAATAACTAATCAAGTTTACGAACAATAACTATTTGTTGAGAATCTTCTATCATACACTTGTTTTTTAGTCCATTTGTTTAGTTATTTATTGTTCTTTATATAGTTTCATATAGGTAGGTGCTTTTTTAATAATATACTTTATTGAAAATTTATGTAGCAAAGATGTATTGCATAGTTATCTATTGTTAGTATTACCTCAAAACAGGCTTCACCTAGTGAGGTAATAAATTTCATTATAATATTTTTCGTTATATTGAATTTATTGTACCTACTCTATTATGGAAATAAATTAATAAAAAATATATATACCTATATGAAATTGATAAAGCCATATATACTAGCCATTAAGGAATATGATCATCAGTTTTAATGTTAAATTCAACTTGGAGTTCAACTAAGATACAATGGAGTTTCATCAATAAATTTCAGTCAAAAATATAGCTTAACATATTGAACACAAAATTTTCAGATACAAAAAGGTGGTTCATAGTTTCAAAATACACAGTTTATTGCAAAGCACAATACATCTTATAAACAAAATTATAATGCTTATTTCAATCGCAATGTCAAAAGACTGAATATAGATTGCAAATGTGTTTCTAAAGAATTGAAATGTGTGATGGCAATCATAACTCACATCACAAAATAGTTTCATAAAACATCTGTTTAATAACAAGATGTCGTGCAGTCGTCATCATATGTTGGTCTTGTGTGTTGATATGTATTAAAAATAATCATAATACTTATAAAAAAAATGGTGACATGATTTCTGAAACGGTAGCGTCTCCAGGTTCCTGGTGGCAGACTGGTGAGAGACTGACTATCTACATTCAGAGTTTTGAGAAATTCATCCAACTGTAAACAAACTTTTGAAAGCATTTTTGTCTGACTTTCTTAAGTAAGTCATAACTTACCCGTCTTAAGATTCAGACGAACATAAGAATGTCTTCACTTATTATTTTATTTTATTTTTTTTTTTTTTTGGATATCCAACAGTACAGTAGAGCATAATGATATTAAAGACAATGAAAAAAAAACAAGTAAATGTAGACTACAGTACATAATAATAGGACATCATATCAAATAATTTTAAAAGCTTAACATACAATTTACGAAAAATGAGAAAAAACAAAATTATAGGAACACACCTGAAACATACAGGGAATAGTACAGAGAGGATTATATTCTAGAATCATAACATGGGATTCTAACGTACTTAAGGATCAACGAAGAAGGTGTTGCAACCATTATGGTGACACATACATATACTCATGTATATACTAGAGAGTGGAATTTAGAGTTATGTTATCAGTGCAAAGTTGGCGCTTTATCGCAATTTTGAACGAGTGTAGAGATTGGGTATCAAAAAAGTCAATGTTATTGAGCAGGTTGTTAAAATTGGAGGTGGCCCGGTTAGTAAAGAATTATTGTACAATTACTTTTTATCATTTATTTCCAATTAAAACGATTGAGTTGTGGTTAACACTAAACTCTCTACTACATAGTGAGTGTACATTTTTTCGCCTTGAAAGGCTGAAAATACCTAAATGCATTTTTATGAAGTACATTTCTATTAGATTCCTAAACAAATATTACTTTCCAGAGGACAAAATTTTTCATAATACCAACATACAAAAATCAAAGCAGGTATGCACTCTCTACATGATACCCAATGAGAAATTTTATGTAACAAAGTACGCTTAAAAATTGTATAATTATGACTCTCCACTATTCCATAGTAGTGGAATGTAAAAAATATTACAAAATTACTTCTGGAACTTCCATATTACATTACACAAATGAAAAATTGGTTACATCCTTAATAAACTTAATATAAAAAAAAATCAAGGTATTGAAAATATCAAGTGAGTGTTTGTTTCGTTGAAAGAAAAATCAGCAAGTATCTATGTACGTAATGAAAACCTAACTTTGAAAAATATTTTAAATTGATTTTGGTTCGATAAATACATATTAACATATATTTTCTTTATAGCGCGATAGGAGGCTATTTAGGACTTTTTGTACGTGACATAAACTATCTTCAAGACATATCGCAATGTTTCTTTAAGTTAAATAACCTCTTAAGTTAAATAGTCTCTGTCAGCTGTCTCCTTTTATATTTCCTATTACTTTGATTTGAGCAGCTGTTATCCTATTGAATAATGCGTGGAGGTTTCACTGGTCCACTAATAAAGAAATGTACCATCGTTTGCTTTATAGATTATGTAGACTCTATCAATCAATAAATAATTAAATAAACAATCCAGCTTCTACTAGCATTCCCAATTATTATTCCGTCGTGACTATTTAAAAAAAAACGTTGATCATATTCTTGCAATGTAACGCATTTGTATGGAATTATAATATTAATTAAGCAATATCACCCTTGGAATAATATTATTATCATAAAACGGGGCTATATGAATTTATTTAATTATTATGATTGAGTATGTTTTTGTAGGATGGAGTTTGTTTGCGTTTTGTTAGAACTCTCACAAAATGAAATGTAATTGTGCTAGACTATGTTGGTTGGGTGGCTGGCACGAGCTCCCTGGGCGTTCTGTGACTAATTACTGGTCGTGTTTTTTAAACGTCAATTCGAGATTCCAGCTGGTAATTAATTGCCCCAAGGGCAGTTAGCGTCTACAGATAATTTATAATAAAAATATTAGACATTTTAACTTTAAAGGCCTTTAATGAAGAGGTAAGTGAAATTTAAATGGAGAGAAATAATATTTTTTACTCACCGTAGTGATATAAATCAATGAGATACTTTGATGTAAAAAAAATACTTGGCACAAAATGTTTATTTTGTGAAGTTATGCATTTTCAGCAATAAGGAAGTAAAATTTCTCGTGACGTTATATACCTACTCACTGTTTTGTAATTTTTGAAAACTTTACTGATATAACGTTTTATGTGAGACATTGTTTTACCCTAATTGAAAAAAAAAAACAACGATTATATGTATTGAAAGGTAAAAGATCCAGAGGTCGCTGAACGAGCCGACGAAGCGACCTTGTCAAGTGCGCTACAGAATCTTCAAGCACTGAAGCCCTTCGGTCTGCTCAGGGCTGTCCTACATGGAGGCGGATCTTTCGACGGTTGATTGAGTAGATAGTTGATTGAGATGAGGCCAAGGAGGAGGAATAAGATTATTATTTTTGTAATTAAATTTCATGTTAATATGTAGATAAAAATATTTTATTATCAAATGTCCCTTAAAATCACAATGGGCATGCGGAACCCGAGATTTTTTCTATAATTTAGTACCTTCTTATACATAGAAAACTCTACGTAGATAAAATTTGATAAATTTAGATTCGACGTTTTTCATGTATATTTTTAGGCACAATGTGAAGGGGACATATGAACCTATACACTCTAATTTCAAATCAAATTCCTCAAATATGTTGAACAGCGTGTTTATAAAAAAAATACCATTTAGGTAAGTATTTTCAACATTTTTCTAGGGAATGTTCGTATCACAATTTTAAAATTCAGCATAAATTGCCATAAAAAATATTCTTATTTACAGCATTTTCTTAAAATTTACTCCATAACTATGTATCGAAGAGTAATACATCTTTTGTATGCTTAAATAAAGTGTAAAATCAAAATGAATGATCGATAATTTTTGTCATTCAAACTAAGGTTTATTCTCTTTATAAACCCTTTTTAACTTACGCGATATTTTCACTTACTAACAGATTTCTTCATGGTACATTAGGCGGTTTTAATGAGAATTTTCAGTCACTGGATTTTGCGTTATAATAATATGTCCTCTTCAGAAAATACAAAAAATGCATGAACAAAATAATATATTTTTTATATATGTGAAACAACAATTATTTAGCATGATGCATAATGCATGGGGTAATGACAGTTAATTTTCTGTTTATTATTACAGTCCTGTTTCATTACCTACATATAAAACAAAACACAATAAAAATACCCCATTGCAAATTAACACCAAATATCGAAACACCTTTTGCTTTTAAATGTATAAGTAGAATAAAAATACATTGCAATTGTCATATGGCATTCACAGTCTACTTATGTTTAACATCTGCGGGTGCCGCAAGAAATCTTCAAGTATAGGGGGACTTCCCCCGATATAACATTTTACATATGAGCATAACTTGCGACATGACACATAACTCAATTACTCAAACAAGCCTAATTGTACACTAAATATTGCTACAAACATTTTTCATAACGTGTTTATTTCCCCAACATACTAATACGGTTATATGATGTACTTATAAGGTATCGTGGTATTCATCCAGAATCTAGACCACACCATAATTATTTATGTTTTTTTTTCATTTAATGTTTGTTAAATTGTATGATTTAAATACTATGTACGTATTTGTTTTAATATGTACCTTATGTTATATATAATCGATACGGTGCAGTATATTTACATTTTTAATTAGATACTTTCATATCAATCAAGGAAAAAAAACGCAAATAAGTTGTTAACCAAATAATCAGTATCAATTTTCATCAACTTAATATTTTAATATATAAATGAAAATTTATGAATGATTTTTTTTTAGTCTTTTTTACATAAATTTATCAACAGATTTTATAAAGAGATTGGGTATTGTGAGTTTCTTAATAATGCACATTCTTTGAGTATACATTTGTGTGCTAAAGTGAGCCGATTAATTTTCCATCAATATAGGTTTATTTCTTCGCTATAAATTCTAAATACCTTCCATGACATCCATTACCAAAACTTCCAAAACAATCGCATATTCTCGAAAGATATATCATTTTTTTTTGATCATAAAATGGAAATGGGCTTCTCAAAACATATTGATATTGTAGATTTTTTATGTTGACCACAACCCACACGTTTTATATTACGAAATCGAATTTCCTTCGTAGCATGAGTCTCTTAGTGTAGATTTAACAAGAAGATAAATAATTATTATGACCACGATAATTATAACCGCAATTAATTATTAATGTACACATATGTAATATCACATCTTGCACCCCCGTAGTTGTAGTCGATGAGCGGAAAATAATAATGATAATGACATGAAATATATTCAAACAAATTTAGGGTTACCTCACGTTTTATTTTCATAGGAACTGACAATAAGGTATGTATAAATTTAGATACTAATTTATTATTTAATGTGTTGGCTTTATTGCCATAAGGCAATAAATTTAATAAATTGCCAATTTATCATATTTTTAAAAAGTCACTATCCAACGGTACATTTCCTGATAGATGGAAAAAGGCATTAGTTACTCCTATACCTAAGAGTGGGAACCTGAAAGATGTTTCAAATTACTTTGCGGTCAAACTCCATTTAGATCTTAAACAACATGGTTTTGTTAGGGGACGTTCTACTAATACAAATTTAAATGTCTTTCTAAACGAAATTCATGACAACCTTGATAACAAAAGACAAACTGACGGAATATATACAGACTACTCAAAAGCCTTTGATAAAGTGGACCATCTAATTCTGACTAAGAAGCTAAAACTTTTGGGTATTCACGGTGATCTTCTTAGGTGGCTAAAATCATACCTTATTAATAGAAGCCAAATAGTAGAGTACGGTGGTCATCTATCGTCTGCAACACAGGTGCCATCGGGTGTACCTCAAGGTTCCCATTTGGGGCCTCTCTTATTTAATATTTACATGCATGACATTGGATTATGCTTCAGGAACAGTAATTACATATTATACGCTGACGATATGAAAATCTACAAAACTGTTATAGACATTACTGACTGTGAGGACTTACAACTTGACCTTGATAGACTAACTTCTTATTGTGTCTCGAATAAGCTGTTACTAAATGTAAAAAAATGTCACTCCATTACATTCTCTAGGAAAAAGAGTACAATACAATACACATACACAATCAATAGGGAGGCGATTGATAAGAAATCAGACTGTAGAGACTTAGGTATACAACTGGACAGTAAACTTTTATTTGACAAACACATTGACACAATTACACTGAAAGCTTATAAAATGTTGGGATTCCTGATGAGAGTATGCAAACCATTCACACAAGTGAAAACATTTATCTTACTATATAACACAATTGTTAGAAGTCAATTGGAGCATGCATCAGTCATCTGGAATCCACAATATAATATTTATATTAACAATATAGAACGAATACAACAAATATTTTTGAAACATATGAAGTACAAATTTGGTAATAACTACAAACATGAATTGCAGACCTTACAGACAAGACGAAGGACCTCAGACTTAATGTACCTTTATGACATAATAAACTTCAATATTGACTGTACAGACCTTCTGAAAATTATTAACTTCAACATACCAAACAGACGAACAAGACACACCTCAACGTTCTTTTTAGATAAAAAAAACACTAATGCCGCTCCAAATTCGCCATTGTACCGATGCCTTACCACGTATAATAATTTGGAAAAGATCAGGTCCGTGGACATATTCTGTATGTCCAGGACTCTTTTCAGGAGCCACGTTAGACAGGAATAATAATTTTTTTTTATTACCAGTAGTGAGTACAATGCACCATGAAATCAAAGGTGGGCTGATTAAGTTACTATTGCTTATGTTGCTATTCTTATTTATTATATTTGTTTAAAAAAATATTATTGTACGTTGCCCATTTTTTCAAATAAAAAAAATAAAAAAAAAATAAGGCAATCTCTTCAGGCGAACCGAAGCACTGTAAAGCCTCAAGTAAATTTGAAGCACAGTACAAAGTAAATGATAACAGAAATGAGGAATGGAGTAGAAGGACACAAAGGAAGTAATATTGTACAAAGACATTTCGATAAATTTGTTAAGTTTTTTCTTAAACAGGTTGTTCTACTCTACTTCATAAAGCGCCGTTCAATGATACATGATCATCAAAGGGCGATATTTCTAGTCTGTTGACCCTTAAATATAACTAAGAAATCGCAACAAATTTATCGAAAATTTCAATACTCCGAGCTCCACGTGCATAATATGTCATTCATTCATTCATACCATCACGGCATATCCCGCAATGTGGGGTAACCAGCGACAGGTGTGCGGGTGTGCCTTACCTTATAAATAGAAGTACAACACATGCATGTATACCCACACACCAGTCTCATTTCACCTAAAAAGGCACTACATTCAGAATGAACCTCATTGCCGAACTAAGTGAGATGTTATTGTTGTTTATTGTAATATTTTCGATTATCCGGCTAGTATGGGACACGGGACACTCGAAAACACTAATAGAAAAGAGTGGAAGTACTATTCTAAGGCGGTGCCTCAAAGCAAATACATAATAATATGTCAGTGGTTATATTGAACAAAGTGCACCTATCTATAGCTGATTATTTTTCTATTCATATATTTTATAGGATTTCATATATAATATGTCAAGATTTTGAATTACTCTCACATTATGAAATTTAGTTTTTCGACTATACAATAGATAGGTTTTATTAAAAATGCGTTCGTATCGTCAAACTTTCAAGAAGAAAAAAATGTGTTTACAAAATTTTGTACTGTAGATTTTAGTTTTTGCCACAACCCACACTTTTGATCTTATAGTTGGTAGCTACCTACTTTAGTTTCAAAAAATAGAGTCCCGAATTTAATTTTCGAAATGATGATATCCCACAGTATTTTTGTGTTTTATTTCCGCCTATTATGAGGGGGTTCCCGTTCCATAATACATAGTGTGTCGTCTTCAGTCTTGTGTATAGTTTCAGTCAGTTTTGTATTATCCATAATATTTCTTCCACGTCAAGTGATGACAAATGGCCGCGCCTCAAGGACTGTAATAAATTAACGCAATATATTATTTTCCCCGCTTTTTCACCGTGTGACGTTTTTATTCAACATTTCGCTTAGCATCAATTTTTATAGCTGGATAAAAATATGACTTGCTTTTTATAAAAACCCACCAACGACGTCGGCCCTAATTAAATTAAAATTTTATTGAAAGCACAAGGAAGGGCTCCTACTGAATATTACAAGGTATTTTTTTATTGTTGTTGTGTTATGGTTATACTGTCATACCTTGCCACACGACTGTAGTTTTTTCATTACATTATTAATTTGTTTAGTAATCAAATTCACAATAAAATCATACACAATGAAATGTAATTCCTATAGTTTCCGCTCTCTTTACTGTACATAAAGCTAATCATATTTTATTTATAAAAGTTAGCAATTTCTGAATTAACTCTTTTTTAAGCTTGTGTACTCCCTGTGCTCACTTACGGCTTTGAAACATCCGCATTTACTAAGAAAATGATGGAAAAGCTAAGAGTGACACAAAGAGCGATGGAAAGAAGAATGTTGAATATCTCGTTAAGGGACCACAAAACTAATGAATGGATTAGGAAGAACACAGGAGTAGCGGATGTGGCCAAAAGAATAGCGGAGTTAAAATGGAGTTGGGCGGGTCATATATCTCGGATGTCAGATGGACGACGGACAAAAATTGTGATGGACTGGAAGCCAAGAACGGGAAGCAGAAGCGTGGGAAGGCCCCAGACCAGATGTTCCGATGACATAAAAAAAGTGGCAGGTCCTGAATGGCGAAGAATGGCACAGGATAGAGACCAGTGGAAGTCCAAGTTGGAGGCCTTTGTCCAATACTGGACTCAAGAAGAGGCTGAGTAAGTAAGTAAGTAAGCCCATTATGTTCTAATTATTAATTTTTGATTAATTTGTAGGATTTCATATCTGCCAAAGCTTTCGAATTGCTCTCACAATATGATTTTTTTCTTCGACCAAACAATAATGGGAATGATCTTTGTAAAAATACGTACAGAAGGGCTACTCATGAATTTGATTAAAATAAGATTAAGATCAGCTTCAGAATTTAGAAACTTTGAGGTATAAATTTATTTTTTTATTAAGTAGGTATAATTAATTTGTACAAAAATTAATGAAAATTTTACACTAAACATTGATCTTAATAAATTTTTATGATTAAATGATTTAGGTATAGATTTTTAAGATTAAGGCAAATAAGAATGTGCCATGAGTAGTTACTGAGTAGCCCCCCTGGTACTATCTAGATGGTTAGACCTTTTTTAATGTTTTATAATGAAATCATTAAGAAGAAATATACATACTAATGTTTACATTTTACACTCGCTATACGATCCCTGTTATAAAAGTACGCTTAAAAAATATAAAATTTCTTCACTATTACCTACACATTAGTGGACAGTTAATATAGTAGGTATTTTAAATACTTAATATACCATAACAAATCCGAAAACCGATCTTGTATGTCATGGTAAGTATAGAAAAGTATATCAAATTGGTTCAAACCTAGATGGGTTGTAATACCCATGTGTAATCAATACGTGTTTGATTTTCTTGGGACGGGAGCGCCCAAGAAAAGGATGGCACGACCATGTGAATATGCGTCAATATAGAAAAGTGGCGTTCGGTTCTCTTGCATACACCATGAGGGTCATGGTGTAATGGTGTGTATGTGTCAATAAATAACTCACTCTATGTTTAATGTAGGTACCTATATAATATGTTTGATAAATATTTATCTATTTTCCCATATAAAAATTCGTAGACTACGTAACCAATCACGTTTAATATGAAATTCACGTGGTGCTACTAAAATATTATGTAGGTAATTCATAAAACTGAATAATTCAATGGATTTCAATTGAAGATACAGCGTTACATCATATTATCATTTCAGATGATAAAAGGATCGCTTGCTAAATATGTATATTGCACAATAATGTACCTAATGATATATTGAATACATGTTTACCTAACATGATTCTGTTGTTATAAAACGTGCAAGTTTATTTATTTTTGTCTTGTATCTGCAGTTCATTGTTTCGTTGAATTTTACGTAATTATTTATGCCTGCAATAACAATATCATTATACCAACTACTAGAATATAATTTATTTTTGTTTTTTCTTCGAACTATATAATCTTTTTGCGTATTTAAATTTTATTTTTATTTATTCTTAACTGCAATGCCCCACTAGGTAAAATACCCTGTGCCGGGGCTAAAGCATTTTGAAACAACGATACTTTTAACAGTGAATGCCAACTAACAAAACATTCACAAAAATAGCATTCCAAATATAAATAGCATACAATAACAAAATAAGAAATAATATTAAAAATAAATACATAAAAAAGTGCATTACAAATTAGAAAAAAAAAAAATCAACGAATGCCTATTCAAAAGTAGAAACAGGACATATATTATGAAACAAAATTCAAACTTAAAGACGGTTTAGAACAATAAGGGTATGAAAAGGAAATCACAAAAGATGACACGTTAGTCCGCCAACGCCATACAATCCCTGAGTTCCTTACATCATTGGCAAATATTCGTTCTAAAGAATGCTCTCCGTCCTTTCCCGACCAATGTCGTAGAGCCAAATAATTTGCACATGCTTCTTAAAAAGTGTTTTCCTATTGATTGTCTTGACAAATGCTTACATCACATTACAAACGTACAAAAAAATAATCCATAAGAAAAAAGAGGTTTATCAAAAACGAGTTTTCTTACGCAGAAACAAATTCCTCGGTGTGAAGTCCCTTTCACTCTTTCTATCATCATCGTCTTCGAGAGTTCCGCAAGAGCTAGGTAATTGAAAATACAACCTACAAAATAACATCTCAGTTAGTTCAGCAGTGGGGTTCACCGCCCATTCTGAATGTAGTGCCTTTTTAAGTGAGACGAGATTGGTGTGGGGGATACACGCACGTGTTGTGCTGTATTTTATAAGGAAATATACATCCGTATTCCTATCGCTAGTTACCTCACATTGTGGAATATATACTGTGATGGTTTGAAAAAAAAAGTTGTTATAGGTACCTAGGTATGCACAGAGCCTAAAATTTCAGACGGTAGGTAGGTACTTATAAATAATTTTAGGAATGTAAAACTTCTTAAACTTTTGAACAAAATGTTTCAGGGTTTCTCAATATTTTTTAATAGGAAAAGTAGTAATTAGTAATTAATAGGTAACTGGTTAAATTTCCGAAGAAAAAAAAACGTCGAAACACCCCAACTAGATAGGGTAAAACCCGGAGAGACACCATAGGAGGAGAGATGCCATACTTGTCAGATCTCGCGATGTGTGAGCAAGTTGGCAAAACTTTGAACATATGTAGAATGTAAGAAGGTCACATACAATCATAAACAAGTCAGTGCCTGTCTTATTACGATTATCGTCTGTAGGAGAGATGCCATACTTGTCAGATCTCGCGATGTGTGAGCAAGTTGGCAAAACTTTGAACATATGTAGAATGTAAGAAGGTCACATACAATCATAAACAAGTCAGTGCCTGTCTTATTACGATTATCGTCTGTAGGAGAGATGCCATACTTGTCAGATCTCGCGATGTGTGAGCAAGTTGGCAAAACTTTGAACATATGTAGAATGTAAGAAGGTCACATACAATCATAAACAAGTCAGTGCCTGTCTTATTACGATTATCGTCTGTAGGAGAGATGCCATACTTGTCAGATCTCGCGATGTGTGAGCAAGTTGGCAAAACTTTGAACATATGTAGAATGTAAGAAGGTCACATACAATCATAAACAAGTCAGTGCCTGTCTTATTACGATTATCGTCTGTAGGAGAGATGCCATACTTGTCAGATCTCGCGATGTGTGAGCAAGTTGGCAAAACTTTGAACATATGTAGAATGTAAGAAGGTCACATACAATCATAAACAAGTCAGTGCCTGTCTTATTACGATTATCGTCTGTAGGAGAGATGCCATACTTGTCAGATCTCGCGATGTGTGAGCAAGTTGGCAAAACTTTGAACATATGTAGAATGTAAGAAGGTCACATACAATCATAAACAAGTCAGTGCCTGTCTTATTACGATTATCGTCTGTAGGAGAGATGCCATACTTGTCAGATCTCGCGATGTGTGAGCAAGTTGGCAAAACTTTGAACATATGTAGAATGTAAGAAGGTCACATACAATCATAAACAAGTCAGTGCCTGTCTTATTACGATTATCGTCTGTAGGAGAGATGCCATACTTGTCAGATCTCGCGATGTGTGAGCAAGTTGGCAAAACTTTGAACATATGTAGAATGTAAGAAGGTCACATACAATCATAAACAAGTCAGTGCCTGTCTTATTACGATTATCGTCTGTAGGAGAGATGCCATACTTGTCAGATCTCGCGATGTGTGAGCAAGTTGGCAAAACTTTGAACATATGCAGAATGTAAGAAGGTCACATACAATCATAAACAAGTCAGTGCCTGTCTTATTACGATTATCGTCTGTAGGAGAATTAAAAGATTTTTTCGCTCAAAAAAACACTCATAAATTTCACTTACGTGGCATTGTAGTGCCGATTGTAGACAAAACAGAATTATAATTGACCAAGTAAGTTTTTTTTCGATCTATTTGGATTGTTAGCAATATAATACTACAGTATTTTGGTACAGTGATACTTATTTCGTGTTACTTTTGGGTATGGCATCTCTCCTACAAAATTGGGAGAGTTGCCATACTAAGCAAAACATATGTAGGTATCTATATCTAATATTTATTGAAAGGTATCTAGATATTGCAATAAGACAAGCTGAAGGCCTATCTTTGGCAAGAACTCAAGGCATGAATAGGACTGAAGTAAGTAACTTCTTCAAGATATTAGAAGATGATCAGAAGATCCTGGAGCTTACGTACAAGAGGGCCAGTCCTGGATAAACCAGGATAGTGAGGCTAGAAAAAGAAAGATGAATTAGAAGATGAAATGAAAGCCAATGATTTGTTAAATAAACCTGAATATATTTATAACGATTCCTGGCTTATTGATCAATAAGCCAGGAAAAGTATTGGCTACTAAAGGATCTAAGAACGTTCACTCCTCGATTACTCCTCGTGGGAAAGGAGAAACTGTTTCTTTGGTGGCATGTTGTAATGCAGAGGGTCAGTTTTTGCCTCCAGTATTGGTAATGATTGGTTGGAAATGCTTGGAGAAAAGCGGCCAGTGTGTTGAGTGTTGTGAAAATTATTTCCAAACAAAATGAACACAGACTGGGCGAAGAGCATCATGTGTTTGAAATGGCTTCACGAGTCATATGCTATGTACTTAGCCCATTGCAATGATTGTAGAAGGGAAGAAGTTAGAATGTAAAATATTAAAAGTAAGAAATAGATATTTTTTTAAACGTCATTCAGATATTTTTTTATTATGGCAACTCTCCTTCAATATATGGCATCTCTCCCACACATTGAAGGAGAGACGCCATTTTCATAGACTTTTGTTTTGAATATTTTTATATTTTTTAAATTGATATTTTATTACTTGTTTGTATATTTTTATATAGTATATTAGTTGATATTAAAAATAAAAATTAAATTATTTCGTTTGATTCACAAATCTGGTTTTTATTGATACTCAAACAAAAAGTATGGCGTCTCTCCGGGTTTTACCCTAATTAAATTTTCTAAAAAAAACACAAATTTCAGAAGTAGGTACATCTCAATTTTCCTTGATTTTTACTCTCCACTAGGTACCTACTATGTTTTTTCTAAGAATTGAATTTAGTGACGACATAGCCAAACAATTTGTATGGCAAAATACACAATATCTACGGGACTCTTATAGTTTGATACTTTAGCTTCGTACAAAAATATGTGCATACTATCAAGCCGTAAACTCTGTCAAGTGTAGAACGTATCACACTACGTCATCAAAACACTGCATGACTTGTATAGGAAAAAAAATACCTTAAAATATTCTTCAACTATACCTACTTAGGTACATAATACAAACCATTGCTATTAACTGTTAGATCTCATGTGTTACATGCAACTAGTTAGTAGCCGACCGCCATGGCACGGTTTCTGTGCGAGCGTCCTGGGTTCGATTCCTAGCATAGCAGAAATTTATTTAAATTCATTTCTCATGCAAATATTGCTTTTTGGGCTGGAAATACTGGTTTGTTAGAAGAAATTGCCACACGGCAATAAACTCGCCACTTGCGCAGGGTGCAAGGAAGTGTTTATTATTTTAAGTATCTACCTATTATATAATATTCATTGCATTGAGTTTAATATTTTGGATATTTTTGACACAATATTTTCTTTCTCCGATCATCTTGAGTATTTATATATTTCGTGAAGAATAAATCGTATAATGCCACAGTAATGTAGCTATGTACAATATAATATACTAGGAAAAGAAAAAGAGTAAATAACATTAGTCAATTGTGTTACTCAAGTGTTAAGTGTTTAGGAATGTTCAAAATTTTCCTCGCGTTTTGGCAAATAGCATCTCTTCTTTTACCGACCAGCACGTATGAAGAGGCAGGCCGTGGAAAAAGATGTTTTTGATCGATGTTAGTTGTTTGGTATGTTTTTGCTCTGTACGCTTACACGGGTGTACAATGTCTGTCTGAACAAATTTTCGAAATTGCGACACGGTTCCGGGTTGACACACAGAGAGAGACCGCCTGTCTCCTGTCTCCTGTCTCCCAATGTTGGTCTCATCGAATACAATCAACACTTGTTTAGCGACACATTATGAAATTATTTTGTCTACCTAATGAACGCTACGACACTTAATCGACGAATGGATAATCTTGGGCAGATCGAGGGACTTGGTAATAAAAGATCGGGTCAATGAGTGACCTCTGGATCTTATAACCTTTGCGCTAAATGAAAGAAAAACATAAGAGGAATAGCGCAGTCTCCTACCCTATCCCATTAAGAACGTTGTAGGATGTTTAGTCCTGTTCATACCAGGAGTGGTTGCTCGTTGGTATATTATCAAGCATATTTCATACCTCTGACACTATAATAAGAGGTTGGTGTTAGAAATGTTTAATAGTTCAAACAAAGATTTAAGAATGGCTGGCGCACTGGGTTTGTGATCCAGTGGTCGCGAGTTCGAATCCTGCCACGACCGATTTCGTACACTTATATCACAAGCATTTATGCTTCATTTAGGGAATGTAGGAATATGTATGTGTACTTGTTTAATAAGGACATAAATATAATTTTTTATTTAAAAAAAAATGTATGTCTAGATAGGATAGTGTGGAGGTCAGGTTCTTTTTCATTAACGAATATAAATCGCTTGATTATGCTAAGTTAAGGGAATATATAGGTTTTGCATTTCGCCGCCATTTTTTCGTCTCGAAACTCTATTTATCTTCGTCTTTCTCAACCTATTTCCGTCCACTTCTGGAAGAAGGCTTCCTCAATTTGCCTCCACATCGACCTCTCTTGAGCAGTCTGCATCCAGGACGTGCCAGCATATCGTTTGATATTCATCGCTCCATCTCATCTTTTGTTGCCTTTCACACTTTTCATAGACATTCGAGGTCTCCAAGTCAACACCGTCTTTGTCCATTCGTCATCCGAGCTTCTAATTACGTGTTTCGCTCATTTCAATTTCAGTGTTTGACTTTATATTATAATGTAACAAATGAGCTTTTCCACTGCGGTGTACTGAAATTAAGATTTTTAACGTGTGGTCGCTTTTGCATCTAATCTGTTGACATATATATAAACGAACTGCATTACCGATCTGAGGTATAGTTATCGATAAGCATCACCATATTAAAAAGGCGTGCAAATTGGATAGGCCATGTGTTGCGACACGAGGATCTCCTACATATCATCTTGGAGGGAATGGTTGAGGGTACATACAACTGGCAGAGGGCGTCCCCGCCGGGAGTATTTAGAACAGGTGTGCCGCGACATGCAGTGTACCTCTTACACGGAGATTAAAAGAGTCGCTGAAGACCGAGCGGAGCGATTTTTCTAGATCTTCGTTTCGGAAGACCGAAAAGAAGATCTAGAAGAATCACGTGTGTGCGCCAATCACCCACGCCCGAAAGAATGGCGATAATTAGGTAGGTATAGGTACATATCTAACTACTGAAAAAAAATGATTTAAGAGTGAGTCTCCGCGTCGATATTGTCACAAAGTACCTACTCATCAAATTTAATGAACACAGTTTTTTTTACTATCGGAGTAATTAAAAATGATCTTCAGTGTTGTTTTTAGAATGTTGTAAAGCGAGAATGTGATGCAGACGAACGTGTTGAAATCGATGATCAGAAATTGATCCCATCACCGAATTGTCATTCTGCGCGCGGTGTATGTAGGTACGTGCGTGAGCAGCGGTGGTGGGTTCTGTCGACTGTAGGCACCTACCTATCCATCAGTGGCCATACCAGCCCTGGCTTCTGCCTCTGGTGGCCAATATAGGTAGGTAGATATACCTGCCTCATGTCACTACCTCCACCAAACATGACAACCACGTCTCGGATTAGGCTGTACAACATGACATTGGTGTGCCCCGATGTTTTTAAATGACCCCCATATCAATTTCACCAATTTAATAATATAGTTTGGTAATAAACGGAGCAAGTACGGAATACAATATTTACGTGCAGGGGTGCCTTTACATTTCGTAAATTACAATATACGTCCAATTGTTTATTTAAGACTAATTGCATGTAACACATGAGACACAACTTTCGATAGCGATTTTTCTGTATTAGTTAGTTACTTTACTTTTTGTGTGGCATTGGCATATGTTTTTCTCCTCCACACTTCACGGGAAAAGTTGAAGCCCGGTACCTTCAAGGTGGGATGCTGAATGATGTTATTATTTTGCATAGGATCTGCATCAGTCCACCTCTCTATCGAAGCACTAGGCAGATTGAAATTTGTCCAATCCTCTGACCAGATGGGTTTTCTGGATCGCAGGCTGTATCTGTATAATTAAAAAGTAGGTACGTACCAAACTACAAAATTATTTTAAGATAGTAAATAATTGGGATTAAGGGGTCAATAATTGGTAAACGCAACCACTCCCAGGTGCCAGACGTACCTTTCTCATACCTATATTCAATCAGAAAGGGAATATAAAAAAAGCCATTAAAAATGATTCATCGAAAACGTTCTCTCAAAATAAGTTTTAATCTCTTTTTTCAAGTACGATCAGCTATAATATGGAACGACCAAAGCGAAATTACGTCAAGTACAGTAAAAAAACTGTATTTCTAAATTTCCTGAATATTCCTTTTACATCTTGTCTTTCCTCTTTAGAATCATCAGTTTTATTATTATATATTTTTCTCTCTTTTTTATTTGTATTTAATAAATAAATATATTTTTTCTTTTAAGTGTACCAAATTATCTACATATATAGACTCGCCAAGCATCTACATAATTCAGGATTTGCAACTCAATAGTTACATGATGTCAGATGTATGAGTCCAAACCATGTAATTGCAAATTTTCAATAAAGTTATCTATTACGTACATATGTAGATGGTTGATAATGTAGTTACACAAATAATTAATTAAAAATGACTTTATACATATGTAGATACAGCCTTGATATGTTATTAGCTGTCATAGTACCTATACGTTATTAAATGTCATTCACTATGGTTAGGAACGTGATCAACATGAATAAATAACTAAGAAAATAACCTACCTGTTTAAATTCATAATTAGATTCAACGTACCATAGAAAAAATAATTTAGAATATAATTACCCAATAATAATAAAAATAATTAATCTTTTTGTAGAAAATATACTAAATATACACTGATGGTCTTATTGCCACAACCGCAGTATTCTCTGCTAAGTCTTTCTTAAATGTTTCTGGTCTAAAGAAACGACAGTTTCGACAGAGCCTTGTTAAATGGGTAAGTATGTACCTAATAAAGATTGTTTTTAGTCAATTATTTGTATAGTTAACCCATTAGTTCTATCGATTATTTTTAACACAAGCCGAATGAAATTTGCAGGGCTAGCTCGTAGTAGTTTTTAAAACTAGTTGCATGTAACACATGAGATCCAACTGTCGACAGCGATAGTATGTATAGTTGAAGAATAAGTACCAAACCCATAAATACAAATTATTTATTATTTTATGATATTTAGTTTTCTATACAACACATGTACCTAGGTAGTCAAGATAGGATAGTATGGAGGTCAGTCTTTTTTTCCTACCCGGAATATGAAAACAGCATGATGGTATATGTATGTTTATATTGTATGTTTAGAGATGAAGTATCAAACTATTAAGTCTTCTTTGATATTGTGTATAGGTGACTACCATACAAATTGTATGAAGCGATGTCGTCACTAAATTCAATTTTTATAAAAATTGTTAAAAAAAATTTGAGATGTACTGCTACAATGTTAATATTTTTTATATAAAATTAAATTATCTAGTTGGGGTGTTTCGGCTTTTTTCGATATTTTAAAAATAAATGGAAATATAGGCAGTTAAACTCATAAATTTATCATAAAAAAAATACTTTTCTTAATAAAAAATGTTTGAGAAACCCTGGAATTTTTTTGAATAAATTAATTTGAGATTTTGTATTTGTCTATGTTTATACCAATTTTCAGCGTTCTAGCTTTTATGGTTTCTGAGATATAGGGAAAAATAAAATAAAAATTCAAAAGTTGATAACCCCTGACTGAAACAAAAATTCAAAATTCCGAGTATAAAAGTTTTGTAGGCCTGTAACTGTTTATATATTCTGAAATTTAAGGCTCTGTAAATTGAGCGGATCAAAAGTTATAAGGGGGACACACACACACACACAGACATACACACACACACACACACACAGGCACACACACACACAGACACACACACACAGACACACGAAATGTTCTACTCCGAATTCTGAGCAAATCCGTGTATGGAACATATATGCTGCGAAGCCTCTAAGTTGGTGTTTTTTGACTTCAAAGTTGGAAAAGCCGTGAAAAAAGTAGACCTCTCCATACAATTCTCGCGTATTCTGGCTTGATACATTGTCGATATGTTAAGAGAACAAAGCTCTCCTGAACAAATCGACAGTTGGAAAAAATATGAAAAAAAAACTTATATAAAATTTTTTTTAGAGCCCTTGAAAGTTGAAAGTTACTGGAAAATTGACACATGCATATTTTTTAAGATTGTTTTTATTTAAAGTTATTAAGTGCTGACACACAGCGGTATTGTTTTGCATAAGGATCACTATTGAACTATTTTCAGAATAAAAGTCATGACAGAAGACCTAATAGTTTAGCTACAGTGACATAGTTTAGTCTGAAATCCAATTTTATTAAAATTTCACAAAAGTCTTCATAACTTTTGAAGCATACAATGGTTATTATTATGTCCAATTCTGATTCGTTTCACAGTACGAAAAAGTCTATAACCAACGGGCGACTTGTGTAAAAGGATTTAATCCGCTCGGTGTGACGAAATAGAGTCCCGTATAAATGCAGTCAACTTTTTGACATTTCTCATATACTAAAATTCCGTATAAAATTTTTAGTCGAATCTGAATAGGGCCTAATATCGATGAACATACACGGGGGTTAAATCGATTGGTTTTGAGGTCCCATACTGACCTGCTTCGGATGATCCACCCCTCATTATACACCCTCTACATATAGGCAAGATATTTTTTTTATGTCAAGTACAATTTTGAAATATTTTAACATTGTGACTAGTATTTTTTTTGTTTGAAACAAAATTACTCCCAAAGTCAGAAAATAGAAATAGGTACATACATTTAGATGTATAGCAATAGAAAACAGGTCTGTTTATATGTACATTCAATGTTTATTGAAAACTGTTTATGAAAAAAAAATGTAAATAAGAAAGAAATATTATTGAAAGTACCACCATATTATTATCTATGTGTCACAGTCTACTAATTCAAAAGAAATAACATTGTGAATACATTATGACCATTATCGACATTATTAATCAGCTCTTCCTTTGTTTCATCAAACAAAATAATATAATGGAGAAAATTACATTAATTTATCTCTACATAATAAATGGAAATCGCCTTAATTTTCCATAATCCCATATAAAAGTAGAGTCGTGTCGAGTCACAAAACATATTACATCGAGTTCTGCTCGAATGATTTATATAAATTTAACTCGCTCCAAGTAAACGGGCAATTATCCAATTCATCGGATTATTTTATATTAAAATAAATGTCATCGCGGCAATTGGGGCAATAATTTTTCTTTAAAACCCCGTCAATATTATTAGACGGACGGCCATTGTTGTACGACTGGTGGTGGGAGGCCGAATCAAACGTATAAATTTATCGAATGTTTATCTAAATTTATAATACAATAAACGATCGCTTTGACTCACACAAATGAGCGTTTTGAAATGTTTCATTTGGTGGAATGTGTTGTCTTTGAATTGGAAACAGTCGTAAAAGTGTACCAAATTAAACCGATCGGCAGCGGAGTGAATATGTTTCCAGTCAAAAATTCAAAGTCTTTTATATTTTTTATGCGCTCATTGATTTGTCTCGCGACTTTTAATATCCCAATTACAATGATTATCTTTTTTCTATTCAAATTATTCAGATAAATTAACTGTTTGTAAAGCGGACGCCAACAATCAAACTCTGATAGGTCATTGAATTAGTATTGCCCGTGGACTGGTTTGTCAGCTACTAATGTGAAGATATAGGTAGGTGCCAATAACGCCAGACTTGACATAAAATTTCTACCATAAAATTAGTCAGAGCATGTGTGAAGAGTAATGCAAATAAATTACATTATCTACTGTAAAACACCAAATATTGGTTATATCATTCAACAACGGAGGGAATGGCAATAAAGATAATAATAAAAACAGAAAATATAGGTAGGTATATTATTATGTATAGGTAAGTGATATAAAATAAAAAAAAATGTATTATAAATTTTGTATGGATCATCATAGATGAAAACTATTCAAAATATAGTTATTAATTAATAAGTACATACATGCCATTCATAGCGCTATCTTAGTGCCAACATTGACGCATGCAAGTGAAACTTGGACATGACAGAAGTGGCACGAAAGTAGAATAAATGCAGATAAAATGAGATCGCTAAGAAGAATCTGTAATAGAACGATGTATGAGGGCATAAGGAAAAAATGTAGGATAAAGAAAGATGTTATTAATAGAATGAAAATGAACGCATTAAGATGGTTTGGCCACATGGGGAGAATGAATGAGGAACGCCTAATGAAGAAAATATTCATTGCGGACAGGTATGGAATGAGAGGTCGGGGCCGCCCAAGGAAGGGATGGCTCTTCCATGTGAACGGTATTTTGAAAGACGGAAATGTTAGAAGCGTAAATAACAGACGAACATATATAAGACGATGTATGAATGTTGACGAGGCGATGAATGTACATATGTTAAGGTAGAAGTAAGTGGCGTTCGGTTCTCTCTGCCTACCCCGTGAGGGACATGGCGTGATGGTATGTATGTATGTATGTATTAATAAATACATTTTTTGTGCCTAATAATCATTTTCCGTTCAGGGCACGTGGAGAATCAGATACAACCACGAACTAGAGAGCCTATTCAAGGAACCAAATATTTTCCAAACAATAAAAACAGGGAGCCTTTATTAGTTAGGTACCTACAGTCAAATAAACCAAAGTTTTATGATAAAAAACACAGACAATTATTGATATATGAGTTCAGTAAAATAATTCAAGTTATTGTGAATATAGAAAGAATCAGATATGCTCTCATAATAGAAACCTGTGGAATCGAGGATATCGTGCGGTGAATCCGGAAAAGCAGACGGTTCCGGACAGGGAAGGAATAGAGTGAAAAAAAACTCGTCCAAATGAAATTCCTGTAGGTTAAAGTCTGCCTAAAAGACCACTAAAAAGAAACTTACCGATGAAAATAGATTGTGAATCTACTACAAAAAGTGGAAGATGTTTGTTAATAATTTATCAAAAATATATTTCAATTTTCATTTTTTTGGATTCGGTTCGCTTACTGCTGCAATATAAAAACGAGTTGTGCTGGCGGGTCTATAGTAAAATGATTAATTTTTCGACTTTGGCAGTCATAAAAGTGTAGCACCCCGGTCACGTGTTACCATTATTTCTTGGGCGAGCTGTTTATACATCGGAAACCATTTGAATATTTTAATTTGCGGGGCGTTTGTGTCCATTTTATATTATTTACTTAGAAAAGGGTGAAGCTGTTTATGCCGCATAATGCAGGACGAATGCTCCCCTGGTGATGCATGTGAATAAATATTTATGGGGCGATGCCTATTTTTATTGTTTTTTCATCAACACATTATATTTATAAAAGTTAAAATGTATACATATAATATAATAACAAATGTTGTTGGATAGATATCTGATTGCTGATCCAAAGGTCCCGTGTTCGATTCCCGGCGGAGACACAGTTTCTAATTGTGTTTTCAGCCAGGATCTGTGAGACGATTAATATCGTTAGTCTCTAGAATGTGGCAACTCGTTATTGGGTGCATTTAAATAAATTTTTGATAAGAAGCATAATAAAATAAAAAAGATAATATATAATGAAAAAAAACACTTTTATTTTCGGACTTAACTGTTTTGAACAATTTTTATTTATTCCATTGTTTAAACCACGAATTAATTACTTTATTCCAGCGATTTTGTAGCGACCGCTTCTTTCTCAGGATGGTCGACTAATCCTGAAAATATTAATAGTTGATATTCTAAAATGTATCAGAAAAAATACTGTAATTGGAGTAAGGCGGTACAAGCCAGGAAAATGTTAATTATTGCAGGAAATGTTGAAGATAGGTTCCTACATTTTTTAATAAAAAAACGCAAAATTTTTTAAAACAGTTAAATTATATAAATATGTACCTATTGAATCCTTAAAACAAGTCCATATACATTCCCTAAACTAAGCATAAATGCTTGTACTAGGTATAAGTAAACGAAATCGGTCGTGGCAGGATTCGAACTCGCGACTACTGGATTACTAACACAGCGCGCTAACCGCTTTGCCACCACCCTTTTTTTGCTCCACTCTGATTGTGCCGTTTGGTTTTTGGTTTGGTTTAGTAAAAAAGAGAAAAGTGTTTTGTATGTTGTTATGTATTTTAATATGAAAAACGAACAAAATCTACCTTTTATTGTCAACTATAATAAAGCATTATTAATGTAAGGTGTGAAGACGGGTTATTGAAATAGATATTTAGTAATTTTATGTACCTGTCTTTATATCACAAATAAATATTGCGATTCAAGTTATCAGATTACATCAAAGATATGAGACACCATTTTAGTCAACGAATAAAATACGACATACTTAAATCATTTAAAATCTTATTAAATACTACCTATATAAACTTATATATTCTTATGATTCTGAATGATTATTGTGTGTAATATCTCATCTCATTTTCAGCGTCCTTGAGGTGAGATATTCACGAAAACGGCGCTATGTAAAAAATCAAAATTATTTATAATATTATTAATATATTATTTTTGATAAAAATTATGAATGTGACCAAGTACCTACTATTATGAATGTATTCTTGAACTCTTTTTTAAAAAGTTTATTTAGCCAGAATTCTTTGTTTTATTATGAACAAGGTTTTCTGTCGATATTGAAGTTCCATGCACCCTTGTGCGAGAATCAACTCACTATTTGGTATTTTTTGAAAATAGCCACTGTGTAAAATTAGGAAAAGCTAGAAAAAATAACTATTTTTTAATATTATTTTTACCACGGCTACAGGATGAAACTTTATCTGTTTTAGGAACATAATATGTATCTATGATGTTATATTTTTGTTTTACAACCTATCAACGGAGATTTCTAATTGGCTGTTTATTTATTCAATTAGATGTAACACTGTAACGCATAGGTTGCTGTTTGTCTTCCTAAAATATATAAAAAAATATGTGAGATAAAATTTGATAAAAAGCATAAATAAATCCTCTTTAATATAATCTTCACTATAAACACTGGGATGGAAATCGAATAAGTTAGTTTATTCTTATGTAATATAAGTAAATTAAGCTAACTAACTATAAGTAAGTTAAGATAACGATTACATATTTAAGTAGCATTTTATACTATTTTTTTTATTTTCTAAGTTGATATAGTTCCTTAAACATATCAGTGGGTAATTTTGTACCTAAGAAGATTGTACGTACATTATAAGTCTGTGTTGAAAAAATACTCATTCTTTGTATGTATGTGTAAAGTTAATCAATTTAATAATCAGCCGTGTAATTTATGTCATATAAGTAATTGTTTTGTAATGATTTTCGCTAGTTTACTATCCTGCATACATTACTGTACTTAAATTCCATGCAAATTGTTTTTTTAATAGTAGTAGACTGACATCTTATTTATCAAAGGGGAAGCGTAAAGCGTGACCAATGATGCAAATTTATTATAAATATTATTTCTAACACCCCATTATAATGCGATTTTATGATTATGATGTATGAAAAGATTAATTTTAAAATAAATTGACTTGTATAATAACCATCCAGGAAATTTAAATATGAATGCCAAGTAACTTATCGCAGGAAGGTATATTAAAGAAGTTGTTCACATTTACATCGAGAAAAAAATTTTGATTTCATAATCACAATTTCGTTTGAAAAATCGTCTTTTTTGCGATAAATATTTTTATCAGTGCAATAAATGTGTACTTTATGGAAAATTGTAAACTAAAGTGTTATTTATCATATTTCGATTTCAACATGTATCATGTGAAGAGTGTAGGTAGAAAATTTCTACATAACTTTGAATGAATATCTTAATATTTTATAGAAATCCATAAGATAATTATATCCTTGATATGGTTTGACATGAGGGTTTCGATTCCACTGTTTGACTGGACTTGCCCCCCTGATTTCCTAAAACATATCGGTAGGTAAATGTATAAAAGCTTTTTCTTTGATTTAACCAGACAAAATTTCAGAATGTGCTTATTCGGTGGAAAAATAGGTATTGAGTTGTTTGGTGAAAATATGTCACACATTAAATCAAAGACATCTTTTTTCAATAAAGAGAATTTCAGAGACTAAAATATACCTGGGTAGGTACTTAAATATAATTTTGCTACAAATTTCTAGCAAAAGCACTTAGGTTTATCGAATGTTATATTTTTGTGATGAATATTTTTCTTTCAGAAACAAATTTAACATATTTATCAATTGACGAAATTCCCACAACTATTTTAACTTACATTTCGTGTAATCATTCAATTGTTTCTTAGATAATACATCTCTGGGATCCACGATATTACATTGAATGCAATTCTGTCCGTGGAATCATTCGGAGGTGGGTATTTACTTGGCGCGCGCATCAAAATTTGTGAATTTAATAATGAACAACCCTTTGGTATTAGGAATTGAAACTCGTTGATTACAGATCCAGCTCCCCTCAATGTTTACTTGGTGGCCTTTGATGTTTCCAGGGGCGACGATATCATTATGGGATCATGTAAATATGTACCAACTTTCCACATTTTCCACGTCCATAATTCTACTTTCATCGCACAGTCGAAACTGTTAATAATTAACACAGGAACATTATTCAATATACACACCGAGCGACATCAGATCTACAAACGATGAAGGGGTGAAAGGAACTTAGAAACAAAAGTCATTTTACTATAAATCATTTTAAAATTATTGAATTAAATTGTAGGTTTACATAACTCACTTTTGAATAAAAACAAGAAATACAATATTGGATAAAGTAGGTAGATAAAGTAACAGGTATGATAGTGAAAAGCTATTATTAAATGCATAATATGAAAGTGCATAAAACTGAGATTATAGGAAAAGACTATTAATATATGACAGTAAATATTGTGAAATTGATTTAAAGCATAGATTGTTGTCAAGTTACATATAAAAGATACACTTAAAATATATGATACAATTAAAATATTCGGGGTACATTTTGTTTTAATAACTATATTTATAACAAATTGATATGGTTGGTTTCAAAACGACGTTTTATTCCTTTATAAGTTAGCATACATCCTAAGGAAGGATCATTTGCTTCGAAACCTCTAATGTAAATAAAAATTCGATTAAAATTGCAAAATCCTAAAATGGAGTGTAAACAATAATAATGATCGAAGTTTCTTCAAGAAACATTTTTTTTCCGCCGAGCTAAATTCAATAATAAGGATTTCATAGTAAACATAATAAGAAGACACTTAACAAAGTTTAAGTCAGTCGTTAAATCGATGCAAGTCAAAGATTACTTACCTACGTACGAGTATTTTCCTACATATGTAAGGTAAGTAAAACATGTGTTCATGAAGAGATGATTTATAATGATAGATGTAGTTACACCTATCTTGTCAGAGTGACAGGAACAACTTCATATTTATTACATTAAGATCCCTAACTGACTGACATAATGTAGGAGTTGAGGGTTAATATGTACTAGGTAGGTTTGGGAGATGTCTTAATAACATAACCGCGGTACAAACATAATCTTTACCGATACTTAGAAGATATTAATATTCTTGTAAAGGACAATAATTCTTTTTGAAACTCCATGATATAAAAATAAGAAATAAGTTAAGATTCATCACCGGAAGATATATCAGGTTATCGAATAAAATCATCAGATTGCAAGAGCATTTAGGTGATAACTTGATGAAATTAAATATTTGGCTACAATATGACCATTTATTTTTTATTTGAATATTAATCAAAACGTTTATTATTTTAATAAAACTAAAATAATAATATCGAAATGTAGAAAAATTAAGATAAATAATATATCATTTTTTTTATAAAATCCTAACAACGAATTCAATTTCTTACACGAATTACAGCTGCAGATATTTTTTGCATTTTTACCTACTTTTTAAGGTAAATTGATTTTAAAAAATACCCATATTTTATTTTATCTATTGTTACAATGCAACAAAGCATATAACTACAAAATATGTTTTTAAACGGATTTTTTAACACCTTTAACATTTATATAAAAAAGTATCATAATGTATTGTATAAAAAACATTCCTATCCACCTGCAGGACTCTAATATTATTTCTTTTATAAATATTTTTATAACAATTTCATTCTCATATTCTTGGTAGGTCATGCATGCCTCTGGATTAGCAAGTCATTCCATTTTAATATTGAAGCATGTTGTATGAATGATATTATACAAAGAACATAATAACAAATATTTCAAATATGTGATATCATTTATATTTTTAACCAACGTAGAGTTTATATGACATTATAATAATGACAGGTAATCTTTAAAAATAAATTATATATTATGTTCATTCATTGTCATGAGTTTAATTACATTTTAATTGTTTATTATAATCAGGTATTTGGTCTTCTTCGTTTTCTATTATATAGAAGGAGAAAAAAAGGATGTCAACTATCCTTATTTTGTAAAAAAGTATGAATGTTTTGCACTATTCTAATTTCTCCTTATCCCATTTTTTCTGTCGCAACTTTTTTGTAATTTTTAATAATAACGAGCACTCTTCTACTCTGAAGACTAAAAATGTTCTTATTGTTTTTTTTATACATACACATCAATACTCGTATATTCTATACAAGAAGTCTAAAGCTAATTAATGTATTTATTTATTGATTTCCCACTACTTATGGCAATCTTTTAATTAATTAATTTGATTAAAATATGAATAGTTAGATATAATAATAGGTATACAAAAAAAAAATATTGTTATCACAACCAGTAAATCATTCCGTTTAGTAATTTGAATTTTAGATTTTATAAACGTAATTCCGATTTCTAATTCTAAATCATTAGTTTTTTCATAGGTACCTACATATATATTGTAATACCTATAGGAAAACACTGAAAAAAAAATTTAAAAACCAAAATACCTTTAAATAAATCTTAATTTTTGGTTTTTAAAACGGAATTCTCGTGATGGTATGTATGTATATTTTTCAGTGTAGTTAGGTATACCAATAAAAGAAAAACGATGTTTGGTAAGTATATTTCTTTTCATAAGACTATTTCAATTCAAAGTTATCAAAAGTAGGTATGTCGCTTTGTAGACCTGAAACATGTCAAAGCTTAGTTAAAGTTTTGCATCTAAAAAAATAAGCGGAAATCTTGGAATAATTTTTTTATCGAAAGAATTTTCATGTAGGTACCTACCTATAATGCGATTCTGGTTGTAGACAGTGCAATCGCTGTTTTTAGTATCAAGACGATCGAATTTTTTTTTTATTTATTAGATAATTAAAAATCTGTTACAAAATATCAAGACGATAATGTCAGTATCTATTGGCTGAGTAAATGAGGCAACGCCAAATCAACTTATTACATTTGAGTGCTTGTTCGGCCTTAATTATATTATATTATGTAGGTACATAACGAACTTCCTTTAGAGTCTCTTCAGGTAGGAATAGGTATAATGTTTGGGTTCAAGAGATGATAGCTACTGGTTTATTTGGAGAATCGATAATAATTCAGAAGCTATTATTATAATATAATATCCAAACAAATTGATGCTCCGTGAAGGGTGCAGAGGACAAAAAGATGTTATATGTTTTTTTCTTCTCACGCCTGCGCATTCATGGGTATTGGCCGCGGTGCTTCGTACAATGGACGTGGGCCGGTCTTGATGATACTAAGTCATTTGTTAAATAGTAATACCTACCTATCTATATTTCTTTATGTCTAACCTCGTGGAGCAGTGGTTAGATGTGACTAAACGAGACTGATTTAAATACCTCGAAAAACATTAAACAGGTAGGTACTTACGTTTTTGTATTTGTTGAATTTTATCCAAATATTTTTTTTTAGTTTTAATTATAAGTTGATTCACATTCTGATATATTTTTTGAACTTAATAAATATACACCTACAATCAAACGTGCGAATCGTCCAAAACAATCTTAAAATATGTACCAAAAAATTGAGTTTTTTATTTGTATTTTCAACATTTAGGTACCTACTTGCAATTTGTGCAACTGGTGAGTTTGGAAACAATTCACAATGTCTCTTTTTTATTTATTTCTTTAAAATATAATAAAAACATTCAAAAATAAAGTACCTATGATAAATAATTCAATCTAGGACCCCGGTCAGCTTGGATTTTTTATGTTGGATTTTAGGAAGTGAAACCATTTTTTTTTTCAAGAAAAGTTCTACTATAAGTAATCTTAATTTATGACATTATTTGGCAGATAGTATGTCCCATTATTTCAACACCATGATTTTTTTATCACCATTGAAATTCTATACGTATTTCATTAAAGCAACCCTTTACTCTTATTGCATATTTTATGTTGGTGTTTAAATACTACCCTTATAAAAACGTAACTTTGAAAATAAAAACAAATATTTTAATAATAAA
The DNA here is from genome assembly GCA_963576475.1 of Molanna angustata. Classification (NCBI taxonomy): domain Eukaryota; kingdom Metazoa; phylum Arthropoda; class Insecta; order Trichoptera; family Molannidae; genus Molanna; species Molanna angustata. The sequence continues at coordinate 11,744,880 of OY754968.1, forward strand.
GGATTCGATGCAATTCAAAATATAAAAAGAGCGTTCAAAAATAATAATACTAAATTTAAGTTAACACATTTCCAAAAAGGAAGGTACGATATCCGAGGAAGGTACGCGAAGCAATTTTGTGCATATTAGAACCATCAGCAAAAACTCTGACCGCAACTAATTTCAAATCGATTCTCGAAAGAGATAAGGGATTCATTCAATGTTTCATTCAAAAATATACATTTTTTATTATCTTTATTTATTATATTTAGGTATATATTTGATACATATCTGTAGATCAAAATGATGTTGTGATTAAATACAGATTTATTAAAAGATAGGGATTTTAGATATGTAGTGAAATTGGTAAGAAATAAACTAGTAATATAAAAAAAAGAACATTTTACGAAATCAGGGAAACACACGGACGCCCCCAGCATAATATAGAGCAAATTCGCCTACTGACTATGTATACATAACGTTTAATAATTGGTTGAATCATAAGGACACTTCGTACAAGGAGGATATTAAGGATATACGGGCCATCTTAATATTATAGGTATGCGAGCATAGAAACACCTGCCTATCATGTGTGTGTATATTTATTACAATAATTAGATGTATTGAAGGTACATTGATTGTAAGTACCTCATAAAGTTATATCCTCCATCTAAATTAAGAAATTTATTTATATAATTTATGTACATGTGTACAAAGGCAGGTTTATTGCCATAAAGCAATTTCTTCCAACCAACCCGAGCAACGTGAAGTCTCTAAGTTAAATTGGTACAATACTTATTTAGTGAGAAATAAATTCATAAAAAAATTAAATAAAGGAGTAGGTAAGAAAAAAAAATACAAAGAGAAAAAAAATGAAAAGAGAGTTAAAAAAAAGAATGATAAAAAATAACACTGATCATAGTAATGAGGAAAAGGAGGTTACGGAAGCATAGAAGGAATTCAGCAACTATTTGACAAATAAGGTTTTTTTAGTTTAGGTACCTTTAAATATTTGAATGTAGGTATTGAGATGATGTTAGGTACTTCATCACTTAGGCCATTCCATAGTCTAGCTGATTGTATTTGAAAAGAACAGCTGAAAACTTCTATATTGTGAATGGGGGTAGCTAGTGTAGTACGTTCAGCATATCGAAGGGATAGGCCGTGACTTGACAATAAAACGACGTTTTCTTATAAAGTAATGACAGTATGTGAATGTTACGACGATCTCGTATCTTTGGCCAACGAAGTATATTTCTACAAGTTGAAACATGATCATGTTTTTTTAGATTGTAAATGAACCGTATACAGACATTCTGTAATCGTTCCAGTTTATTTAATAATATTCTTCATTGGCATCCAGATAACACACATCACCGTAATCAAGCAATGGAAGAAGTAAGGAATGAGCTAGTGCAATTTTACAATGTATTGGAAGAAAGTTCTTCAATCTATTGAGAGAATGGATATTATAAAACAGAGTTTTGCTGACATTAGAAATCAGTTCATGCCATGAAAGATCTTCATCAAAAAGAATGTCATAAAAATTTCACGATTTTTTACCAATTTCACAATTTATAGAAAATACAAGAAAAAATAATAGTAAATAACATAGTTTAGCAATTAGGTTCACCACGTTTTCTGACTGAATGTTGCCATTTTAGGTGAGACGAGACTGGTGTGTGGAAATACACGCGCATGTCTTGCTCACTTTTATAAGGTAATGCACATTCGCAAAGCTGTCGCTGGTTACTCCACATTGTGGCATATGACGTGATGGGATGAACGAATAAATCAATTTTCCTATGGATATTAAAATAGAATAATTGTGAATATTCCTACATAAGCAAGTACCTACATGCCGTGGATGAATACTTGACTGTGAATTATTTTGTATCGAAGCATTACTTGAAATACACCGCATAAAGTTTTATATCTCTCAGAGGCAATGTTGGTAGGTAGGTAGTTGTGCCAGCTAGCATTATTGTCATTTTATTAATTATCTTCACATCCCGCTCTGTTGCAATCTTCTTGTAAGTATATATATAACTAGGTATATAAAAGATATAACCGATATCAAAGATCCCGACCTGCCCTCGCTTATTGAATATTTTCAACCGCAAAAAAACAACAATTTTAATGGTCATATTTATGTGACTCGATTTCATGAAGATATTTCTCACAAATTATCAAAAAAATATATTGTATTGAAAACCAACGGAAGCGATAATTATTTTGCATGGATTGATAAAAACTCGTACGATAAATAAATAAAAAATACCTTTTATAATAAACGATTGCCCATTCTTTTTTTTTCTATTTTGTAATATCGGGATTTATGGGACATTAATCAATGAATTTTTTCTATAAGTAATGAATAAAAAGTAATTAAATAAATACCTAGAAATTGTTACCAATCGAGACAATTTAATAGTTTAGCAGTTGGAATACACTCTTGTGACAGCCAGTCCATACCTATAGTTTAAAATCAAACGGCTTCTGAAAATATTTACAGATCCGTATTAGACCGTTTTCCCAAAGAAGATAAATAATTTAATTTTATAGAGATAATTTTTCGATTATTCTTAAAACTCAAAATCAAAAAATACAGATTGAAAATTAAATATAAATATGTCCTTTTTATAAGTAGGTACGTATTTTTTTTTGTTTTGCTTAACTGATGTAACTTTTTTTTCTTTTTTTTTTACGAATTTTCTCTTATTTAACCCTTACTTGTGTTACTTATGTGTGTAATTGAATATGAGTTCATGTAATTTTGTGTGCATCCATAATTGGACGTCCAGCACTCATAATAATAACCAATATTATTTTCTTTTTATGAAAATTGTAAGCTGGATGTCTGTCGATGTACCCTTTTTTAATAAATAAATAAATAAATATAGGGGAGAGATGGGATCATTGGGCAGAAGGGAAATAATGTAAATTTTTTTGCACGTTGCCATTAGGTTTTTTACTAGCAACACCAACAAACGTCAAATCAACTAGCAGTTACCTAGGTCAAATAAAAAAAAAATTAATGTTTATTAAATGAGTGATAGTGAGCATTAGGCAATAGGCACTGTATGTAGAGGGAGGATTGGGCATATCAAAAGTTTCTGTCCTACCACAGGGAGGTTTTAGCCCTTCGGAATTGCCTTAGCTTAGAAAAATGATAATAATTTTTAAATAAAATAAGATTTTTACATTCTGTGTTCATAGAAATACTAGATAAAAGTGTGGATAAATGATTTAAAGAAAAATATTTGAGTTATTCTTATAAGTATAAATTCAAAAATTGAAAGTGTAAAAAAGTGCCAAATGATCCCTACATCCTCATATATAAATTTATATTTTTAATAAATAAAAATATATATTAATTTAAATGGAATTCCATCAAGAACTGTCGATCAAAAAGTTAAATCTAATTATCCTCATATATTCCCTTAACTAGGAATAAATATACCTTTTTTTTATTTATTAGTTGTTTATGTCTCAGATTTCGTGTTTCATACAAATTTTATTTTTGAGTTTTTAAAGGAATCGGTTCATACATTGACAGGTATGACTATAAAATATATTTAATATTAAAAAAACGAGTAATTTGTTCAACATGTTTATGTAAGGTGAATTGTTGATTTTTTGCTATATATTTTTAAGTGTTTTTATATGTGTATTTTTATAATGGCGTGAAGCCGTTTGTGTTAAAATAAATAAAGCTCGATATGGGCTGTTACACCATCGAAAGAAGTAGAAGAAGTTTGTGATAAGCCTTAAGATCCTTATAAGATCAATGACAAAAAATAAATAAAAATATTATTCTGACAATGTGCCTTGCACATCAATTAATAATCAATTAATTTTAAATAGAACACATACCATATAAAGTATTTTTTTATTTTAAATTTATAATATATCTATAACATAGAATGGAGTTGTATCAAGAATTGCCGATCGACAAACTAAACTTAAGTAAAAAAAAAATTGACTTAAAAAATTCTGCATCCAAAAATCTTAGGTATTTAATTATAACAACAAATAAGTTACTACATATTTCAATTAAAATTAATTTATTGTTTACCATGACATGAGGTGAAGTCGTATGAATTACTAAATTTTGTCATAAATATTTATCCACGGTTAAAAACCCTTGTACCTACCTACCTTTCAAAATTATGTAAAACATATTCAGTATCCTTAAAAATGTAGTTTAATTTGGTTTTAAATATTTCGTTTCGCCCGAAGGATGTGCATTTTTAATTATTACGTCCTACGTATCCTTGAAGGATCATGGATTGATAATTAAACCGAAAACCCATATCCGCCAAGAAGTGTTACATGCTAATGATTGGCCAGGACTCCTGCCCCGGGCCTGGCAGGTGGTGGGCATACTGGGCGATGGGTAGGCCCTGTTCAGGTGCGATCCTTATAATGCCACATTACATACTATACAAAGATGATGCCGACAGCTAAGTTGGCACAAGACATCTGATAAAGATGAAAAAATAAGGTATATTATAAAAAATATTATTTTTAACCTTATATTTTTGTATTTTTTTTCTCGGGCGACTAACAGATAGATACTATATTAAATATTAATTAAACATGCATTCAATAACAATTTTCACTCAGACTAATATTTTTCATTGAGTTTGAGAATAAATATGTTTTTTTACGTGCATATCAATTTCATACTTTTTCAGTAGTCCAAATTAATATGATATTTTGCCATTAAGTAGGTAAAGTTCTGTAAAATGAATGTTTATTATTTGTCAGCTAAAATCTATTCTACATAAATGACGCACCTCAACTTTTGTAAGTACAAATGCAAGATCGGCAGAACTCTTCGATGTTGAATTTTATTTCGATAATTCAAACAAATTGCATTTTAAATTGGCAAAATAAACAAAAAAGGAACGATCAACATAATTAAAAATGTATACAAAAAGAAAGCAGATCTTTTTGAGAACTTTTAATAAGCTAAAACAAAGTTGCTTTTCGGGAACCTTGATCAATAAGTAGGCACCAATTCGATTCCATGCCCATCATTCAATTTAAACCGCTAATGACTGAGAATTTAAAATTAAATAAATATGAGTACATATCCACCATAATGGCAGCGAGCAATGCCTCCGCCTGCTAAGGCAATAATCGGTTCAATCTTAATAAAAAGGTGAAATAAAATATAAAATATTGTATAGAATAAGCCGACAGGAGGTTGTAAAACGTTTTTGCTATACCCCACCAACACGGGCATTCTATCACATCCAGTTCATTTATTTTTTAGTCATGGAAATTACGATGATAGAGACAGCCGACGTATGTATGATTGGGGACATCATATCTTTGTAGCAAAAACTGATCAGCTCATGTTTGTAGGTAGGTACATTCGATATTCTTTTGAAACCATACCAGGAGACAATTATATAAGTAAGTACAAACTACCATACCATCACGCTCTGTCAACGTTTACCAAAGCATCAAAGCCTTTGATAAGTATTTCTATATTAACACCTGCACCACTTCCTCTATAGGTATACATATTTATAATACATTATAGCCTTTGATTTTTTGAAGATTTCAACAACCAATTAGGTAGATTTTGAATAATATAGACAGATCTGTTTTTAAGCACATTTTGAATTGTGTTGAAAGGTCATTGAACCCTCCCAACAGATTGTAGGTAGGCTGTAGGTTCATTTGTGGTTAATTTAAGTGTGCAGTTGCTACGTTTTCTTTCAAATAATTATATTTAAAACAATTCACTACTGCAATTTGCAATGATTAACTATATAAATACGAATAGTTCAATACAAAATTTCTCTACTACATTTTTACAACTTAAAACTTAAATCATATAACTACCTAGTGCAGATTTTTACTCTCCACACTATGCAATGGTGGAGTCATGATTTCACAATTTAAAGCGTATTTTTTTACATCAATTGCTCAACGGGTATCATGTAGAGAGTGCACACTATGAGTTTCGTCGTGGTGTGTTTGTATGTACGTATTTTCCTTTTTTGTGTCCTCTGTACAGCCCAAACTATAAGTCCAATCAACTTCATATTAACATCATATGTGTAAAGTGTATAGACATCGAGCTGATTAGTTTTCCATAACAAATTTAATTTCTTCTCTATGAATACATAATTTAAAGAAGTCCGATTGACATCATATTGATATCATACTATGTAAAGTCCATAAACTTATAGCTGATTTGTTTTCCATAGATATCCGTTAATTTCTTCTCTATGATTTCATCTGTCCAAATTTTAAAAATGCTCCTACGGCCTGGAAAATCGAGGTATTTTTATATTTCTTGAAATTTTGATACAATAAAAATACACTTATAAAAATGCATTCAAGGATTGTCAAAATTTAAAGAAAATGGTCTGCCATATATATCAATCCGAATTAAATTTCATATTTGTATGAAAAATTTATAAAACAGAAGTAAAATAGCTTCTGTATGGGAAAATTGAGTGATCAACTTCATATTGATATTTTATGTGTCTCAATAGAAAGTGTATTTTTTACTCTTCACTTTTATCTTACTCAATGGGTTGGCAGTGAGAACCGAACACTGCATTCTTTTATCTTGACACAAATACATCGCCTCATCAACTTCGATACACTGTCTCATACATGCTCATCTTAATAGTAATGCAATTTTACATAAAATTAGTTAACAGGTATCATGTAGAAAGTGCATACCTACTATGAGTTTTGTGACAGTGTTTTTGTGTGTATGATGGTGTATTGTGAAAACTTTTGTCCTCTGAGAATCATATATTTGTTTAAGAATCTAATAGAAATGTACTCCATAAAAATGCATTTAGAGATTGTCAACCTTTCAAGGTACATATTCGGTAACAGGGAAATTCCGAATAACCTAAAAGCCAAAGTGTACCTACAATTCTTGTGTTTTGCCAGTGACAACATACGGTCTCGAAACCATGTCACTTACTGCCAGAAGCCTCCACAGACTAAAGTGTACTCAACGAGCAATGGAGAGACAAATGTTGGGCGTATCCTTGAGAGACCGAATAAGAAACGAGGAAATAAGACGCCGGTCAAAGGTCACCGACATTGCAGAAACAGTGGGAAGGCTGACCTGGCAATGGGCAAGTCATGTGGCTAGAAAGAGAGATGATAGATGGACCCCCAAAATTCTGAATTGGAGACCCTATCATAATAGAAGAGGTGTAGGGAGACCACAGAGGAGATGGACTGACGACATTGTCGAACTGGTGAGACATGGGTGGAAACAGAGCGCCCAGGATAGAGAGAAGTGGAAAACTCAGGAAGAGGACTTTATCCAGCAGTGGAGTGAAAGGGGCTGAAGAAGAAGAAGAAGAGAAGAAGAAGAACCTTTCAAGAAGAAAAAATGAACACTTACTATGGTGTGGAGAGTTTAGTGTTGGCCCACTAGTTTTAACATTTGTACCTAAATGATGAATTTTCAAAAGATAAGTATCGAAATTTTGTCATTTACGAGTATTACCAACCCATAGAAGTAAAATTTGATAATTTTCTCATTAATCGATAATCGATAATAATTAATTCGATTGTTTAGAAACTCCAGCCACAGTTTGATGATAAGTAAGTACCTAATAGTCAAAACATAAAATAATATTATATGTATATTTTTCTCATTCACTTTGAATAAAGCACGCGGTGACGTGACGATATTAATGTTGCAAAGGCGAGTGTTGATCGTACAAGGAATGAATCGTTGTTGAGTATTATTTGCACAATAGGGCACGCGTCCGAAACATAAATCTCCAATTATTCTCGTCGACATTTAAGCAAATTTATGCCCAAATAAACGCCACTCAGGGTCGGATGCTGCCTATGAAGTTATCAGAAGCAAGAGGGGCTGGGCGGGACTTTTAGGGCAGAGAACGGAACGGTAACCCCGCGATATTATTGGACATGGGTATTGACGTTACCTACATCACAACATTTATCATTTTGCCTTTATACAATTATACTGTTTTGATAGCATTTCGTTATAAATACGTACATCACAATACAAATAAATACATGTAATATAATAACAATAAATTAATATGTAATTAATTGTTTGTCTATCTTAAACAGGTATTGTTTCTAGTCGATAGACAAAGTTCTTAGTGGAATGGAAATTTTTATTAAAGAATTAGGTACCTAAGCCGTAATAACAAAACAATATTGATACAAAATACAAATATATTTCAAGCTTTAGATACTTGGATATATTGTCTCACTGGGCAAGAGCCTTTTCCGAGGCAATACCTATTCAAATGAGAAGTTGTGAAAGTATTTAATCAAAAATTATTATTGCTATTTTTATCTATTAACAATACTTTTTTATTTAATGTTTTGGTTGATTTTGAGTCCATACGTACTTCATATTTTTATGTTTGCATACGTCTTATGATTTTTTGATTTTTGAATTAAATGTTTTTTATTTTTTAAGTTACCGTTTTTTTTATCTTTATGTATACCTTTTTTTATATTTGCTTACATCTATTTTTTTTTATTTTTGTCTTAGTTCTGTTTACGTTTAAGTTTTTTTTGCCAAGTGTATATTTTACCTAATTGCATTTTTTTTCTATCTATTATTATCATCAATATGTGTTTTTATCTATGTATGTAAAAGGCATTTTATGCCGTTTATAAAGAAATAAATAAAAAATATAAAGTCCGAGAGATCGCAATGTTATCGATGAATCATTTTTGAATGGCTGTTTTTTATATTTTCCTTATTATTGAATTAAGGTATGAAAAAGGTAAGTCTGGCACCTGGGAGTGGTTGCATTTACCAATGCGCATCCTCTTTACCTATAGATAAAAATTCGAACATTATTTTAAAATAATTTGTATTTGTATGTTATTTGAACCTATAAAATCCATCCGTTTGTGAATATGTACTTACTGTTACTGAAATGTGTAAAAAAACAAAATAAAATAAAAATAGAAGAAGTAATTTTGTTTTTTTAGAACGGACTTTACAAAGTACAAACGATACTAAATTTGTGAAATTCTGTATTATTTAGTTCTAAAAAGATAAGAGATTTCTGAAATTATGGATAAAGTAAACAAAAAAATGTCTTCGTTCCCAGATCTTTGAAATACGATCAAACTTCTTGGGTATTAAAACCATATAAAACCAAATTCATTATTCCATGTTGATACAAAAGAAGGAACCTCAATAAAATACATTTAAGTGGATATATAAATCGCCCCTGACTTGTTCACCACGTTATTATCTTAAAAACGTTAAAATTTATTGCAATTTGTCGTGTTTAATTCAATATATCGGTATTCATATTAAATAAATAGTATAAAAATCAGCAAGTCTGGGTTGTCTCTAGGTTCGATGAAAAGTGAAAACGCCAGATTATCATTCCTATGTATGTATATAAATCAGCGAGGTAGATAACCTCTAACATTTCAATAAAGTCATCGCACTAAATATTGGAAAATAAGAATGAAAAAAATATATACTATGATGTGTCCAATACTATAATCTCAGATAATGAATAATACAATTATTAAGTTTAATGTTGTTTCGTTTACAGAGTGGAATTTCATAATGAAATTATTACGAATATAAACAATTATATTATATTTAGTTTTGATTGTCGCCTCCGAGGATGATGGTGTAACCATCGAAAGCGCTCAGGCTAATTTTAACTCAATTTGTGGATTAAAACTATGGTTTATATTCTTAATAATTTAATACAATTATGTTTTGCTGTCAGGCACCGCCTAAGAATAGTGCTTCTACATACATACCGAACGCCACATTCTATCGTGGCATGCATCCCTCGCCTCGTCCACATTCATGCATCATCTCATTTGCATCTCATTTATCGTTTTCGCATGTCCCTAAATAATATCGCAAACAGTTCAGCAATGAGGTTCACCGCCCATACTGAATGTTGCTTTTTAAGGTGAGAAGAGACTGGTGTTTGGGGATTCACACATGTGTCGTGATTCTATTTATAAGGCAATGAATACCTGTCACACATGATGTAATGTCGTATGAATGAATTAATATTTTTGTAAACCAAGTTGACCTGAGTATGAGCATGTCATGTCAAAATTTACATACTTGAAAACGTCATTTGTTATAAAAAGACAATACAACAATTAACAAAATAAACAAATCGAACTTTTGTACACCGTATAGGGTAGGCAGAGAGAACTGTCTGCCGCAGACATATCTTACAATATTCTCATAAATTTAATTCATGGCATTTTCTAATTTCACAATATATTAATTATCATTCACATAGTCATGATATGTTTCTAGACTGCAACCCTTGCCTTCATATTGTAATGCACTTTTTTATCAGAAAAAATGAATATGTCCTTGTTTAACAAGTACATCGATATACATCTTCTTATATTCCCTAAATAAAGCATAAATGCTTGTGCTATAGGTGATAGAAATCGGTCGAGGCAGGATTCGAACTCGCGACCACTGGATTACTAGCCCAGCGCGCTAACCGCACTGCCATCGACCCATCTAAACATACATTCGGTAGTTATTATTTCCTTCCATCAATGCTACCAATCTGACTCAATCATCTGATTCCAATATCCTTTTTATTTTGCATTTCAGTCATTAATTGTCTTTTTACACCCTTTTCTCTAACGTCACTTGTTTATCTGTCCGTCTGTTGGTGCTGGAATTTTCCAATCGATTTTTTACTAATTTCTGGACCAGCTCTGGAACTTTCAGAATTTGTGTATACCCGATGACAATTCACGTTAAAACTGTTTGTAAATATATTTTGATAAAATTTTACATATTTGTAATTCATACAAAGAAAACAATGATGACATGTGTGTTTTCGACTGAGCGTTAATAAAATTTGATTTTATTCTGTTAGATGCAACAGAAATATTTTACAGTCTTTACATATATTCAATGTGAAAACAGTTCATAATAATATATGTACATTTCTAAACATGATTTTAGTGTCAACTTAATTAAAAATAAGGAAAATAACTAATAAATTATCTATGATTATAATATTTATCAGAAATTCTCAGAAATTATTTATCAGAAAATCAGTTTGCAATGTTTACCATAAAAAAAACTCTCTACGTTTTGTGTGTGTACGTAAAGAAAAAAATATGAATCTAATATCCTAATACTTAAATATTATAAAGTTTGCGTTGCCTCGCTATTAATATTATTCTTATCTCTCAAATATTTAAATGTTAATATTCACATAAAATATTTTTCTCTGACAATTTCAAATATCTTTATGAGAACAATGACAGTTGCGAGTTGTATTTTGTGATGATATAAAGTGCAGGTATAATACGAATTAAAAGGAAATAAAAAATATATATTATTTACACACTAGGTCAATCAATTTGATAACGAGAAAACAGTTAATTATTTTTTAAAAAATATAAAATTTTTCGTATTCATATTGATTTCATTTGCACAAAAATTACCTATATTTGAATTATTTATGTACATTCTTCAAAAAAGAAAAAGAAATAGTTAATTTATAGAAAAAAATTAAAAACAATACTTACTGCAAATAAAATTGAAATTGATATTATAAGTTCATTATCGCTGAACTATGTATGTACTTTTTAAAAACATATCGGATGTTATTTTTACTCTAGACACCTACTGTCAACATGTGACTTACTAACTTAATATCACAATAATGTAATACAACATTCATATATTTACATCATACTGAAAAGCGAACATTTGTCGATACAATATTTTTGTAGGTTCGTATTTCAACTTTTTACTTTCCTAAATGGATGTATACCTAGTGGGGGGTTATGAATTCGCAATTTTTAAGGTTAGATTATTTGCAGATTATGAACTAGTATCATGCTGAGATTGTATTCTGAAAGTTTCATCAAAATGCATCTGTGTGTGTGTGTGTGCTGCGTACTATGTACTATGTACGTGGTGTTAAATTTAAATGTATCCCTTTGTGTGTGTGCTGTTTACTATGAACTATGTACGGCGTGTTTATTCTACTTCGTCGATTGTAGACTAAAGTACTCATTCGATTCTTTTCAAATTTTGCATAATTCGTACAACCAATGCTCGCTTAGACCCCATTAAATTTTTAAGGATATCTGGGGGGCAAGTCTGGTTCGATCGGCGAAATCAATACCCTAGTGATTACCAATATCATAGATATATCTATCGTATGGAGTTCTATGACATCTAAAGATATTATACATAGAACTCCATATAATAATTATATCCATGATATGAATAATCGCGAGGGTTTTGATTTCGCCGATTGAACCAGACTTGTACCCCTGATCTGTGCTTCATAATATTTTTAACTGTCAAATATTTCAGAGTGACTCCAACATTTGAAATTTGATATTTTCCTTTTTGAAATTGCTAAAAAGGTACTTACATCACTTTCATAAAATGGTATTAATTTTCATTATAAATTATATAAATCAAAAATAATTTAATCAAATGACTTGGTAGGGAGGAGTTGGCCACAACCCGACCGTTTTAAAAATGAAACAAAAACATTTTTACAATACAATTTACTGAATGAAACAAGTTGTACTGTAGCGCAACAAGGGTCACGAATTAAAATACAAAATATAATAATATATACTTTATTCAAATCGGGTGCTATAAATAATTAATTCCACTGGTGTATGTTGAGATGGTCTCGCGACAGAATATATCGTGATAAAGTGTGATCATCGGACGAGATAAAAAATCTAAATTTATAGTCAGGATTCGATTTTGAGGATATGAACTCCTCGACTAACAACACAACACAACTGTTGACCGAACAATAAAATAAACAAGTCTGAGAATATTATTATTTGATTAAGAAACACGTGTGCGTTGACACCTTTTATTATAAACTGGATAGGTATTGTTTGAATATGAAATTGTTCGACTTTTTTTGTTAAATTGATGTTTATGATCGCCTCCCACGAAGGGTTTAGATTTCCCATATAGGTAGGTACCTACAGAGCTCATGTCTTTGAATTAAATCGAGTGTAGGTTGGTTACACACAAAAAGTACATATTGTACATAGTCCAAATGATCGATTTTGATAAGATTTTTCCATGTTAATAAGATTACGTTTCCGGCTGGTTTAAACCCTGCCAGTCCAATGTGCGGCGACCACCATTGTCCTGCCATTCGCAACAATTAGGTTCCCAGTGGTGCATCCTTCTATGTCAGTGGGCATATCAGAAGGTGGCTTCCATGCAGGGTTGCGCCGCAGTCATAGGATGTCATCGTCAGATAGATACCCCCATTTTACCAGGTTCACTCTATATCGCGTGACACTGACCCTTAATCAATTGGGTAGTCCATATACTTACAATAGGGTAGATTTTCTCCTATTGGGATAACCTCACATGGGTGCATCCACAGCCCCGCTCTAAGGTCCTGCTTCCATAGATCATCTCTCCGTTGTTGTAAGGATTCAATCGGGGAGGTGGTTTTATTGAAGCTGTTTCTGTACTTCAGACGTGAGGCTGTTGGTTTATGTTAATATAGAGTATGTCTACGATCATGCGTTTGTTTGTATCTTTCTGCATCTGCATCTGTTCTTCGTCGAGTGAGGGGTGGAGCGATTCCGAAGATTGGATATAATTTCCCATGTTTCGAGCTTAAGACAGAATTTGACGTCCTATAGCGCTTAGAGCGGGAAGAAGAATTGTTGGAAGACCTCAATGAAGGTGGTCCGACGATGACGAGTGGCTGGAGGCAGTTGAGTTGGGGCCTGTTCAAGATAGAGAGCTGTGTAGGTCTCAAGGGATGCCCATGTCCATCAGGTACTGGACGAAAGAGTTGATAAAGTACATGAGAGAATGTATTAGCATTTTTAGAAATTTAGATTAGATTATCTCAAAAATTTTAGGCTTCGTCGCTTATTCATTCATATCATCACGGCATATCCCACATTGTGGAGTAACCAGCGACAGGTTTGCGGGAGTGCATTCCCTTATAAGAGGAAGCACGATACCTACATGCGTGTATACCCACAGTCCAGCCTCGTGTCACCTAAAAAGGCAGCATTCAACTTGGTTAAATGTTTAAGTCTTGAACCAATGGTCTCAGGTTCAATTCCCGGATGAGACACAGTTTTTCACGTATTCAGTCTGGAATGGTGAGATGATTTACATGTTTGAGATGAGATGAGATGAAAGGACAGCGCTTCCGAAACATGTCGCGAAGTGACTCACAAAAATAAGTGATAATAACTAGTTTATATACTTATTATAATTCAAATATGGTTATTATTAACTACCAAAAAATATCCGCCGAATCATTAAATGATAATGATTCACATTAATTTGTTTATTGACCAATGTTTTGTTTATTGCTTGCTTTATTTTTTGACTGCTTTCTTTTTTATAAAAAAAAATAAAGTCATCCTTGCATCCTGCGCAAGTGGCAATTTAATTGCCATATGGCAATTTCTTCCTACTAACCAGTGTTAATCAATTAGCGTGAGAAATGAATTTAATAAATTTCTCCTCTGTAGGGGATCGAACCAAGGACACCCGCACAGAAACTAAACGGCCTACCAACTGTGCATGGCGGTCGGCAATTTATCATTTTACTAAGTAAATAGATACTATGAATAATTTCACTTCTTTTATGTTGCTTTTTATTTTTTTGTTATTTATTTGTTCCTAGATTGCATTTTTTATTTTTATATTATTGCTGAATAGAGATTCATTTTCTTTTTCTTCCTTTTTTTGTATATTTTATTTTATGCTAAGAATAATTTTACTTATTTTTTCATTCCTAACGATTTTCCTCATTTTTTAGTATAAATATGCCCACTGATTTTTTTTTAATATTTGATGTACCTACATTAGTATTAAGCTTGAAGTGGACGTGTGACTAAATTTGTGATAAAATTGTCTGTTTTAAAACATGAATTATTCCTATTTCGATAGCCAAAGCTTTATTGGAGGAAATAAAAACATGGTATCTACTTCACAACAACTGTAAATTATAAGTTCCTGTATGTATCTTATAATGGATAAATAAATGAATAAAGAAAATCTTAATTTCCAGAATGTAGCAACGTGATTAATCAATTTTTAACATTGAACCAACCTACCTATGATTAGTATATACTTTGTTACAATGGGTTGCTGTTTTCTTATAAATACGATGATTCTTTGTATTTAAAAATAAGCGTTGTAATTGTCGGTTGAAAGAGATTGCCTCATGCTTAGGCAGGTAACTATCGTGCGCCTTGAACACTTTATTTATACATAAAAATGTTTTACAAACACACGTTGGCAAATATACTTGTGTGGTTCAATAATAAATTAAACGTGGTTTGGTCGCGGACGCACAGATTCAAAAACTGTGGTTCCCGCGGGGGGTTCGGTAGCCGATCAGGCACCCCGCTGTGTTACCGACTTCGGTAACAAATGAGGACGGTCAGCGGGCTTCTTTATATTATAATCATTCGTGTCGTCGTCGAAACAAGTCTATGTCATATCCAGGGCTGGATCTACGATTTTAGCCGCCTGAAAGGCTAAATTTAAAAAGGCCCCTCCCATCCCTTGATTTTTTTTTATTTGTTTCGCTCTTGAAAATTGAAACACACACGTCACACACCTACTATTGCACGTAGTATTATGGTACCAACTCTTCCTTTTCATTAACGCAAGTACGCATAGATTCACTTTAGTTTATGTAAGGTTTTCTGCTCTCCATGTAAACTCGGTCAAATAGGTACCTAACCTTACCCAACCAAATGTGACCTAACCTAACCAAACCAAATCCAACCTTAAATGCACCTACTTGTGCATGCTGACGTTTATGAAACGGAAGAGTGTACCAAGTTGTCGCCAAACATATAGGAAAAATCACGTGGGTGCGCAGAGCAAAAATTGCAATTCTCATGCAATTCATGGCTTCTCTGGGCTGGACGAGTTCATTATAGTAGCGTCTAGCCCCTGAGTTTCTTTTCTGCATTCTTAGGTTAGGTTTAAGTTTGTGTATAATAATAATAGCGACTCGCGTGAGCGAGTTGCTTTATAAATTGAATTATAAATTATTATAAATTAAATATATAATATTCTTTTAATTTTTCGCATTTAATATAAAATTTCACAGCTCATTTGACTTAATACTACGAGATCTCAACCAATCAGAGAGCCAACCGGAAACAGAATGCAAACGGGTAGATTCGGATTGTAGACTCTAGTGTTCATTATTACTAGCTATATTTAGCGCCCATGTCAACAATAGTAAAATGTATGTACAATGAGGAAGACCTAAATTATTAAGGTGTATGGATGGTGTAGAAAGGGACTTGAATGCAATCAGTGTAGCTAATTGGAAGGTACGGGCGATGGAGCGGGTGGAATGGCGGAAAGTTCTTGAAGAAGTAAGGCTCATGATGGACTGTAGCGCCATTGGCGATGATGATATTAAGCGCCCCAGATTTATTTATGCCCGGCGTAACACGCATCATTTTTACCTATAGTTGATCCGGTCCCGGTCATATTATCATGTCATAAGCTAGTACTGTTTTGTACGGACGTACAACCGATCATAATATTAAACAATGTTATACAATATTAAATTTGTTTTTAACATTTCATCGGTTGCTGTGTGCTGACGAATGCCGTAATCGATTAAGCGCCTTGTATCGTCCGAAGATAAATTATACAGAATATTCCGACAGTGAATCTGATCGGCGTATTAATGTGAAATTAATCAAGAAAGAATGGCTCATTTCATTTTTGAAAAAAAAAACTTACCTACTAATTTATACATTAAGAATAAACTGTAACTATGAGAATGAACGTCGAAAACAACATAATATTGCAAAAAACAACATTTTCGCATGAGAAAATATTTTAATAAGAATTCATACAATTTAACTCAAAGTTTAGTTATATGAACACATGAAAGGATATGCGCAATCACCCACTCCACACCATTTAAAAACGTTATACAACGATTGTCCTTTCATACCCGAAGTGGCTGTTCTTCGCCCATATGCAGGGCCGGATAAATCATAGAACAATCCGGAACAAGAAGTCAGGGCGCTTGTCTAAAAAGGGCGCTTAAAATCCTAAAATGTTAATTATATAAATCAAAAATTCCCCAGGTATGGCACTCGGTTCTCTCTGCCTTCCCCGAAAGGGACACGGCGTGATGGTGTGTATGTTAAAATTCTGCGGTGATCTTGTCCGTCTATTACCGTGTTATTCGTAAACATATACCTACCTACCAAATACTAACAACACGTTTATGCTGCTCGACATTCGATTCACACACACGCACACATAATCATTGTAATAATTTACTTGCTTAAGTGTAAAAATTATCTACATAATGAAGCCAGCGCCCCCCTATCTGAAATCGCCCGGGCGGTTCATAATGAATTTCATATGAGATGGTAACGGCATGTTTGAAAACATTTCAGATGCTACACACCATAGTAACTTTAATGATAAATTATACTAAGAACTCTTATTGCTTGTTAATGAAACTACATAAGCCGTTTTAAATATGCGGAACCTGTATACAACCAATAGCAAGGTTTTCTAAAAAAGGGAAACAATGTTCTATAGAAATGTTATGACAATTTCAGTGAAGTTTTCCCTTTCGACTTTAGCGACATACTTACTTATTTTCTTGACCTCGGTCGCCGACTCGTCACCTGACTCTTTCAATTATTCATATATTATTGTTTCTATCTCTCTCTTCTGTCTGATGTCAAGTGTTAACACGTGTCAATATTTTTTACGAGTCTAGTATAGACCATAGATTTTAATATATACAACTAGATGGAATACTAGTCGGCAAAGTGTGTCGAAATCAACTGGAGTTTTCGTGTGCTGTTTTGTGTAAAATTCATCGAAATACCTCGTTTTATTAATTTTAATTTATGTATTAATTATACCAAGAACTTATTTAGTGTTTTGTGTTAATTAGAATAGCGATTTGTTTTTTTATTTTAAGTTTGGTGTGATTTTAAATTTTTACTGGCATTTTATAGTTATATTGAGTTTTTATTTAATTAGAAATAGTTTTTATGATAAAATTAAATAGTGTTAACATTAGTTATTAAGTTTAGTTTATTTACATAATATTTGTGATAGTTAAAAGGACTTTTAAAATTATATTTTACTTTAAAACGGTTTATGTGATGAGACCCAATACTTTAAAAATTGTAAGACTTAAGGTTTTAGTTTAAAATGCCTACATCTCAGGATACGTTACATACATGAATAGGAATAGGTAGAATTATAATTTATTTTTGTTCTTTGGTTTATATTATGTAGGTATCTTGATTTTTACTGTATAATATTGAATTATACTGCATAATATAATATTAAAATTCCAAACATTTGGGAAGGAGGGGGGGGGGGCGGTTTGAAATATATTGCTCTGGGCGCAAAAACACGTTTATCCGGCCCTGCCCATATGTCTTAAAAATGCTTTAAAAAATTGTAAGTATATGATACGTTTAAAAAAAAGGGATGATTGAAATTAGTTGACGATTACCTACTATCGAAAATTGATCCAAATTACTAGATAAGTAAAAATTTTAAAATGAGGTAATATTATGTAGCTAAAAAAAAGTGAATGATTCACTTAATGCAGGTACCTATGCCAAAGGTAACAAAAATTTCAAAAGATAAATCATTGAGATCATATTGTTATTAAAATTTTTAAAGATCGTCCACTAATGCGTGGTAAAAATTAATTGGTAATAGATGTCATCGTTCGATGACTCAATCGATTAATAGTGCAAATAATATAAACACTAAAAGTCAGTTTGGAAATAAAAATTATCAGAGCAGCAAATAATATCTACTCAAAAAATATTTTATTTTAATAATCGATATAGCAAGGAAGTGAAAGTTAAAATATAACCAAATACATAAGTTATTTTTAGTAATTTTATTTAGAAACGAAAATATTATTTATGTTTATCAAGGTTCAGTATAAAAATCAAATCTTAGGTGATTTGATAGGTTTTTACGAGTACATAAATAGAATCATATAGTCGCTATCTTGAATGAATATTAAAGGTGAAATTGTACTTCATGAAACCAAGGTTTTGTGATAAAAATATGTGAAATCACGAGTAGAAAATGTACTTAGTATAAAAAAACGAAGTTGGAATAATAAATTGATACAACGGTACCTACTATTTACGAATTCATATATTTTTTATTATAAACAATGTTTTTATGTTAATAATCCAAGTGCCGATTTTAGGCCTACAAAGTTTTTACTCTCAGTATTAAGAGATTTTGTTCCAGTCAAGGGTTCTGAACATATCTTAAAAACCATAACAACTAGAATGTTGATAATTTGTTTAAACATATTATATAATATTGTATAGTTTCTCAAACTTTTTTTTATCAAGAAAACCATTTTTATTCTTGACAAAATTTTTGTGATATGACAAAAAATCAATATAATTCCATTTTTTTTTTCAAAATATCGCAAAACGCCGAAACACCCCAGATGAATTATTTTTTTTTGTTTTGATTATTTTTTTTTTTTTGATGTAGACATGTCATTTTTTTAACAATTTTTGTAAAAATTGAATTTAGTGCCGATATCGTTTCATACAATTTGTGTGAGATAATAATACACAATAGCAACGGGGACTCTCAATAGTTGGATACCTTCATAAATACATAGCATCAAGCTATTTAGGTACATCTTCGGGTAGGAAATACATGTTTTGTATAGAAAACAAAACATCTTCACTAATTTGGATTTTCGGGTTTAAAGTTCGATTATAGGTACATACTATTCTTAGGTACACATAGGTACACATATTCTTCGACTATAGGTACAAACTAACGCCATTGGTAGTTGGATCTCATGCAACTAGTCAAGTTAAGGTCAGCTGTAAATTAACATGGTCGATGTTCAAATATCTTCCCCATTCATTTGACCACTTCTCATCTAAGAAGTTATACAAATCAGGTAAGTTTGGTTATGTTTAAGTAAGTAAACAAAAACAAATAATGAACGGTCGGTTCACAAGTGGTCTGATATAAAAGACAAGAAATTGACCGGACAGAAACGGCCTTGTTCAAAGTAAAATGATCCCCAGCCCGAGGTAATAATTTAATGTTGAATGCGGCGCGAATCCCCAAAAATAATGGGGAGATGGCGTAAACTTTGAACGGTGGAATTAGTCTTCGTTCGTGACTCCGTAATTCGAACACAGACCACTTGATTCATTCATTCATTGAAAAGTGTGCATAATTTTTTTCCATAAAATAGGTAGGTAAATAGGTTCATCATCATCAATATCATCATCAACAATGGCGATACAGCCCGATGTGGGCCTTGGCATCCTCAAGAAACTGTCTTCATCCCGCCCTGTCGGCAGCAAGTCTCCTTTTTGTCATCCAGCCATCTCATCCTAGGTCTCCCTCAGCTTCTTCTTCTAGATAAAAAGGTTGGTACTATGTTATTCCCAAAAACTGTTTGACGAATGTTTTATGTCTCTAAAAAATTGAAAAAAATATGACTTTAACCATTACATATTTCAATAAATATTTTTGTATAACGACCTGTTTTTCAAGCGCTATCAGGATTGAATAGAAATTGAATTTCATTTAATGCTTAGAAAGTGCTAGAATGGCAACCTAGAACGGGAAAAAGAAGTGTTGCGAATCCTCAAATAAGGCGGTTAGATGATATAAGACGAGTTGCTGGAGGCATATGGATGCGTCCATTGCTGGACGAAGGCGGGCCGAAGAAGAAGAAGAAGAATTGCAAATTGTCAAGAGTTTGAGCTAGAAAAATGAACAAATATATCACATACCTACATTTTTGATCATAGGAGATAAATTCTTGTTATAATATGTGGGTATTCATAAACCTACTACAGTAATGTTATCTTTAGTATTGTCATAAAATCACGGAGTGTGTATTATTTATATTTGTATTAAAATAGGTACCTACCTACCGACTGTGAAAGTGATTTAATGTTTTAAATTGAAACAATTAATAGTTGGATATTTTTTAATTGCATATACGCAAACATTGGATTGCATATATCATTATCGGGAGTCAAATTAAACCAATTTCTCAATAGATGGCGTAGCAAAAAAAAGTTTATTAGTTGCTTCATAGATGGCAATAGTAATAATGCATTACTTTCAAATGAATTGTTTCACATTATCCAAATATATAGAACTTTCAAAAATTACATTGATAAGGGAAGTCAATAAGAAGGCATAATTGGTGAACGTTGCGCAAGCTCATAAAGTGATCACGTAAATCAGGCGATGACAGGTCGTAAGCCCTGTAGGTGCCTTGAGTTCCTGGTTCTTCTATTGTACCCCAACTTCGTCTCTATTGAGTTATTAAAAGTTTGTCAATAAAATTACATAATTGTATGTTTTATTTAGTGTGTGTTCGTTCCCAACGCATCAAAAAACACATAATAATTTTATATATTATAAATTATTTATATACCATAATGACGTATATAATCGAATGTAGGACTGACACATCCATGACGAAGAGTACACTAAGAGTGTCAGAAATGAGAACTCTTCGAGCAATAGCCGGTCTCACGCTTAGAGACAGAATAAGAAACACGAGAGTCAGAGAGATCTGCGAGGTTGAGGATGTCGTCAGATGGGGTCGGCAAAGAAGAAGATTCTGGTATGCCCATGTAAATAGGATGGAGACATCCAGGATCCCTTACATAGCACTACACAGCCGATCCGAGGCAGACCACCAAAGAGGTGGAAGGAGAGCTGGGACTCAACCTCGCAGGAGAACAACGTCTCTGCAAATAACAGGCCCTTAGGCCTAACATAAGAAGAAGAAGATAAATTATTTGGAATAAAATATAAACAGTTCGAATTATAGAATGGTTTGTGAAAATCGCAGCGGTGAATGATGTTTATAGTCTACCTTGAATCCCTATGGTCCGCCATGACACCTCGGCTATAACTTGTCCCTTATTCGCTCGATAGCCAAATAACGCGAACAAATATTTACAAACTTCATTCAACTTTCCACGGGACAGAGAGACTTCTTTTTCTCTTTCTCACTCGCATGTAGCCCAGCTCGACCGCGGACATCGGCTGGATACAAAATTAAATATATAACTTTAACAACCACCGAGTCCAAAGACGCATTAGCACTGTAAAAATAAAAATAAATCTTTCAATGCATACATTGGAGTTTGTATGTAAAAAAGGGAACGCATATACCTCTTAGCAATAATGTTCTGAAGGTATACCTATACCTACACACAGATACTGTCTTCATACGACATTGTACCGATAGTAACTCCAATCAGGGGGGTAAGTCTGGTCCAACCGGCGAAATCAAAAACCCTCGTGTTTACCCATATGGATATAATTATCATATTTTTTTTTATTAACCTTTATCACACCATATATTTATAATGACATCAATAAGTAGATTACTGCTGCCCAACTAGGAAATCCTCTTCTAGGGCTAGCAGTTTACAATTTTTTTTGACAATTATATGTAACCAGGTGATTGTTCCCGTTCCACACTGAATATGTACACAATCTCAACTTTCTGCAATCACAATCATTACCTCAACAAACATATAGACTCACACTAAACAGATCAACCAGATCCCAATGTCCGCCATAATACCTGTCATAAATCCAATCTCTGACGCGATTTTTATTTCAGAGCCATAGAAAGAGACTAGTTAACTATGTTGGTGTGATTAATATGAATCACATGGTTCCCAAATCAAATCAAATATTTTTATGTGTTACTCAAAGAGCATCGCAAACACAATACGGCATACTTACAAATGACATCTAAAGATATTATAGAACTCCATATAATAATTATGTCCATGATATAGGTAATCATGAGGGTTCTGATTTCGCCGGTCGGATCAGACTTGTCCCCCTGGTGATATATAAATTATAATTATCTACCATCAACTTCAGTTTATGTAAGAGACAGAATTCGTACAAAGAAAGACCATATGGATCATATTGTGAAAAAAAAGTCTCAGTTAAAGTCTAGTGATTACACAGAGACGGCATCTCATATGAAATATGATGATCCCGAAATGTAACAAGACGCACTTTCAACATCACTATATAAATACCTGGGTATACAATATATTAATAAACTGTCTGCAATTATTAAAACAACAGCAAATCATCATAACTTCAAAATAAAAATCAAATTTTTAAAATAACAAGTAAATTTTTATTACTATTTTAATGCTCTATATGCCTAACAATACAAAAAATAACTTTAAACGTCTATATTAGGTGTAAATTAGATTTAATTAACAATTTATTAAACAATTCTCGTGTGTGTACCTACGTATATAATATGTGTATATAACTATAAAATGTAAAAATAAATATGTAAAATCTATGTAATTTTATTATACTCCTGTCCCAAACACAAGTTATTAACTTTATTGGGACAGTAGGTACTATATTTGAAAAAAAAAACTGTAATGATTTTAATTTTAGTACTTATCCATGTTTATATTATAACTAACTCACAAAATAAATAAACTAAAAAGTAGTCAAAACATTTCAGCTCTTCATCTTTTATCCACGATTCATTTGATCCAAAATTACTGTTTATCAGATGATAGTAAATAACACTGGAGATATATTTTGTGCAAATTCTGCATCAAAGTTATTAAAATTTTATGTCCATAAATATGGACAAATAATAATAATGCAGTCAATCGAATATAAATTACCGAGTTGATGCGAGGCAGCAAGAGTCTAAAATTTAGTATCCCAGGCGTTCAAAATGGTTCGTCAACGCTCGATATAATGTTGTGTTATGATTCAAAATAATAAAATATTTTATTAATTAATATAAACAGCGAGTATTTAACGAAATGTACTAGAATATATGATAATATAAAGCTTTAATGTAATATTAACCATCCCATCTGTGTAAGAAACGTTGCTTTATAAATTCGTTATAGCAGATCATTAATTTTCAATGGTTTACAGCATGCGCCAGATTTTGTTTAGATATTGTGCTTTGATATTTATGTTTCCGCTATTATTTATTTAACAAGTGCATTTCAATCCAATTCGTTATGGTAAATCAATACGATTCTATTGAATAATAATATGTACCTATGTACATTTGTTTTTGTCAGAAATAGATTATCGCAATATTGCTTGTTTACTAAACGAATTGACAGAAACATTCTAAATCAAAAGTTTTGTTGCATTCAA
Source organism: Molanna angustata (assembly GCA_963576475.1). Classification (NCBI taxonomy): domain Eukaryota; kingdom Metazoa; phylum Arthropoda; class Insecta; order Trichoptera; family Molannidae; genus Molanna; species Molanna angustata. The sequence continues at coordinate 11,769,079 of OY754968.1, forward strand.
ACTAACTGTTTCGTGGGATATAACATTGGTTAATTTAGACTACAAATATCTGTAATCATTATCATTAATCAATATTAATTTTGTTATAGAATAAGCAATGCAGAAACAGGTATTGAATATAGCCATAAATTAATAGTGAAGCGGACAGGCAGTCAATATGTACTTACCAACTTTGAAATCAACAAACCAATTACAAGAAGTCACCGGTGTGTACCTACACAGAATGATTTAGTACAAATTCATCGCATTTAAAAAGTGCATTATAGGAATGGATGCTATTGGGATTGTTATTTAATTAAGAATATAATATATCAGAAGGTTGCAATATACGTGTTCATATTACTTCCCAATAACATAAGTACATCAATATAATATAAGGTATTGCAATTTGATGATCAGTTAATTAGTAGAAACAGTAATTGAGTGATGGAGGGTTTCACAATAATAGAGGACTTACAATATTTACATCTATTTTCGGTTTAAATAAGTCACAATACTTGATAAATTTACAGATGTTTGGGTCGATATTTATTTTACGATTATTATTAAAGAGATAAGACTGTTGCTGCCTTGTCGGTCGATATGCGAATGGCGAACCGCGCTGCATATTCGGTTCAGAAACTGATGTCCTTCGGCCATCTTCGTTAATACGAATCAGATACGAGACTATCCTGACGTTTTCATTGTGGTGTATAGCATCGCCACAGCATAATTTTTAGGTATGGGAAAATTCACAAAAATATATATTTTCGGAAAAAAGTATCAAACTTTAATGCTCAGTACAAAGACAGGTGTGAACAGTACAGTTAGTTCTCTCTGCCATTCCTAAAAGAGGCATGGTTTGTATGTAATATATGTAGGTAGGTACTATAACAGCAATGGCAATAGATCGGTGCGTGAGAATATTTAATTCTTTACAAACTACCAGAATAGTAATTAAAATAATCTTGATGGCGTTTCAGAAAATGAAACGAAATAAAAAATGAAAAAAAAATAATACGAAATATCGGTAGAATAAGAAAAAAGTATATCTAATAATTAAGTGGCGGTGGGTTTTGGGTGTGTTTATACAGTTTTGAATGAGCGAGCACTAAACGAAGATAACGTATTATGGGATTGTTTCACTTTATATTATTATTTATTTGTACAGAGCTAATTTTGAAACCAACAAGGCGGTATGAGGTCCTGACACGCTATACAGGGTCCATATATCACCTTATCACTGGGTTCCGGGTGAATAAGCATTATAATGATAAGGTCTGTGAATAACCTCAGTCGTATCGCACATTCAGAACGACTTTGGCTATTATTAAAATTGATTGTAATTTCATATCCTCCTTTCTCTGACAAATTTTGATTTTATCGCAATAATTGCCGTTCGGTTGGAAATCAATCGAAATAAATTGAAACAATTCCATTTCTTATAATAAGAGGTACCTAGGCATAACTATATACGAAATGTGTTAAAATTATCTTATTGCGAATCTAACCTCCATAGAGAATAATAATAATGAAGAACACGTAAACGTAAAGTTGTAAACGGGTAGGTAGGTACCTACTTACCTATTTTTAGTAAGTAGGTACCTACACATATAAACGCTGTGTATCGAAATGTCTACGTGTAAGCCAAAACGATCGTTCTGTAAAGGAAATAAGTCTTTTAAACCTAAATATGCACCTACCTAATTTGATCAACACAATAAAAACGACTGGGTTGTGGCCAACGCTAAAATCCTCACTAACAAGTCACTCCATAAAGTAAGTATTCAAATTTTGTGTGGAAAATTTTCAGCATTTTCACGAAATGAGTTTGTTCAATTATTTTTTTATTTAAATATTTTACTATGAAAACATGATAATTCTTCAATGCCATTTTTGATACTTGTTGATAATCTGCAATAAAAAAACATAACCCCCACTATATCCTCTTGGGTTAGTGAGGAGTAAAAATACAAATAAAAACATTTTGTGAAATCAATAAAAAAATATAGATACCTACAGATATTTAAATATGATGGGTCGACGGCAGAGCGGTTAGCGCGCTGGGATAGTAATCCAGTGGTAACGAGTTCGAATCCTGCCTCGACCGATTTCGTTCACTTATAGCACAAGCATTTATGCTTAATTTAAGGAATCTAGGAAGATGTATATGTACTTGTTTAACAAGGACATATTCATTTTATATATAAAAAATATTGTGGTGCAAGTTTTTTTCTTATTCTCGTTGCTTTAATTATCCATTTAAACGAGTGGGTAAATTATGACCAAAACATGTGTATATTAATTATGAATATCTCTCTTCTGGGTCACAATCCTAGGATTGGTCTGCACCAAACAATCGATCTTTCCACTTAACTCTATCGTCCGCCAGTCTCTTCATCTCTTTGTAACTGCTACAGCGCACGTCACCGATTATCTGGGCTATATAGTTGTTTCTGGGGCGACCTCTATAGTTACCCCCATCAATCATTCCTTCAACGATGGTAAAAAGCAGGCATGGGTGCCGGATGTTGTGGCCTATCCAAGTTGTTCTCTATTAGGCAATTCTTTTCATAATTTGCCTTTCTCTCCAACCCTACTTGGTACCTCGTCGTTGCTGATGTGTTCTGACCAGTGGACTTTAGCCATGCGTCTGTAGCACCACATCTCAAACGCAGACAGACGTCCCGTTTCGCGTTGGCTGATGGTCCATGTTTCACAGCCATAGGTATAGCATTATACTGCAGACAAGAATCTTGATCAAATTTTTCCTAATTTTGATGGAAATGTTAGGGGATTCAAAAATTGTTGATCATTTGTTGAAGGCGACTCTTGCTTGGTGGATTCTGCTTTTGATGTCTGCTGTTTAACGTCCGTCTTAAATAAAGCTGGAGACATAGAACATCCCTGTCTCACTCCCTGGCGAACACTTGCCTCGGCTCTGCTTTCTCCTGCTGTCTCATTTTTATCCAACTGTCGATTCATTCAAGAGAATGAAATTCTTTGGAAGGAAGATACAGTTTAAATCCAAAACGCGTATATGAAGGAATTGTATGCAGGGTCTACTTTTTTCACGGCTTTTCCAACTTTGAAGTAGAAAAAAACACCAATTTAGAGGCTTCGCAGCATATATGTTCCATATACGGATTTACTCAGAATTCGGAGTAGAACATTTTATGTGAGTTTTGTGTGTGTGTCTGTGTGTGTGTGTGTGTCCCTTATAACTTTTGATCCGCTCAATTTACAGAGCCCAAAATTTCAGAATGTATAAAAAGTTATAGGCCTACAAAACTTTTTTACTCAGAATTTTGAATTTTTGTTTAAGTCAGGGGTTATCAACTTTTGAATTTTTGGTTTATTTGCCCATATATCTCAGAAACCATAAAAGCTAGAACGCTGAAAATTGGTATAAACATAGACAAATACAAAATCTCAATTTTTTATTACGAAAAATACTTTTTTTATGATAAATTTATGAGTTTAACTGCCTATATTTCCAATTTTTTTTTAAATATCGTTAAAAGCCGAAACACCCCAACTAGATAATTTAATTTTCTATAAAAAATATCAATATTGTAGAAGTACATCTCAATTTTGTTTAACAATTTTTATAAAAATTGAATTTAGTGACGACATTGCTTCATACAATTTGTATGGCAGTCGCCTATACATAATATGTAAGGAGACTTATTAGTTTGATACTTAATCTCCAAACATACATACATACCATCATGCTGTTTTCATATTCCGGGTAGGAAAAAAAGACTGACCTCCATACTATCCTATCTTGACATACATACCTACATGTTTTGAATAGAAAACAAAATATCTTTAGAAATTTAATAATTTCGATTTATTGCTTTATAGTTTGGTACTTATTCTTCAACTATACATACTTTCGCTATTGACAGTTGGATCTCATGTGTTACATGCAACTAGTATATATTCCATATTGCCCTTCTATCCTTAAAACTTAGCCCTTTCTTGTTTAATATTTTAAAAAGTTGCTACCAGTCTACCTTATCAAAAGCTTTTTCTAAATCTATAAATGCTGTGTATGTGGGTCTGTTTTTCCTAATTCTCTTCTCTATTATGGACAGATCCAGATTTTCCTAATTCTCTATTATGGACACCAAGCATGGACAGATCTTTAGTAAAATATGAATATTCTTCAGAATAAAAGAGTGCTTCGAATTTAAAAACAATGTAGGTATGTTCTTACAAAACACATACTAAATTTCTACCTACATCGGTCCAAGGAAAATACAAAGTTGAATAAAAAAAATATTTTGCAAAAATAAATATCTTCGTAAAAATAATTAAAAATGTTCTTTGTGAATTTTTAACGCCATGTTCTCAAAGTCCCTCACGAGTTTGAAATTAATTGCATTCGGATGGATATTTAATTCAAAAAGTTTATAGTACAAAATAAAGTCAAACTTAACACAAACGAACTGTTAATCTTTTGAGCAAGGAGTTTTTTTTTTTCATTTATAAGCTGAATCCGTTGCGATTGAAGCAATTTCGTTAATTAAAAAAGTTTTTTTATTGAAGATCCAAGTTAGACTGTGATGCTTCATACTAATTTGGATTGGAGTTTAAATACTTATTATATTCGATACTAGGATATACATTATGGTTCAGTAAATTCCTATAAATTAATTCTTTGATTAAACTTATTTACGGTATAAACATTTTAAGGACGAATAACGGAATCTTTTGTATATAACGGTGAACTTTCGATTTTGCAACATTCAAATTTTGCTATTCTCTTATCATTGTTAATGTTTTTAATTTAATAAATTATTAAATAGTAGATTTAGTTAATACTTATTCTAATATGACCGATACTAACCGATCAGTGCCGTTAAGTTATACAGAGGAACTTAAAACCTTTTGTTTTATTTCACCAAGAAAAAAATCACTACTATTTTTTTATGGAGTTCCATCAATAATAGTCCGTTGTCATGAAAATAAAGTATTTATATCCTATGGACAGAATAATAAATGAGAAATTATTAGTCTAACATAAAACAGATTTTCTAAACTGTTGTTTAAATTTTGTAATTTTTAAAACAAACTTTTTGATTTTAATTTTCAACTTTTCATTTACTGGAGTGTATTTCTACTGGTGTTTTAGCGCTTTGAATAAAAAGTAAGATTTAGACCTCATTACAACCCAAACTGCATTAAATTAGAAATTCAAGAAATATTGTATGCAAAATACTTACATCGATTTATTTTATGTAGGTATGTAGTTTTTTGCTTCTATATTGTTGAATTTGTTTATTTTTATTCAGATTTGTCTCTTTGATTTTGATTTTGTGATTTTGATTTTGCATTGATGATGTTTATGGGAGTCCAACAGTAATAAATGATGTTGAAAAGAGAAAAAAAAAAGTATATATGTGTATATGAAGTCATGTAATATAATATGATGTAATATAATATAATGTTATGTGAAAGTGTATAATATAATAAGTATAATGTTTTGGAATATGATGTATATGGTGTGATATAATGTAATATGGTCGGATGTAATATGGTGTTATGCAGTATAGTATGTTGTAATATAATATAATGTAGTGTAACATGATAAAATATTATAAATTATAATGTAATATAGACCCCCAACACGGGTAGGTACTCGCCTACCTAACGGGGACACTATAATGTTAATGTGTTATGTAACTTAATTGTTAGTCAATGAATAAATAAATAAAAGCTTGTATAAAAAACATTAAAATCCAGCTGTGTTTTCGTTTTTCTATAGAAGCATATTACTTATATTCCCTAATTAAGAACATAAATTGCTGTCTAATATGCATTTGTGTTACATTAATCCAATTATACCGTGATGCTTGCCAAAGAAAATCAAGAGGCAGAAATAGAGAGAAGACGTGGCCTTGTCTGGGCAGCTTTTGGAAAATTATCATACATTCTGAAATCCCGTAAATACTCCCATTATTTGAAAAAGAAGCTATTTGATGCATGTATTCTCCCAGTGCTTACTTATGGAATGGAAACATCGGTCCTAACAAAAAGAATAATGCACAAGCTGTTAGTGACAAAGAGAGCTATGGAGAGAAAGTTGCTGGGTATTTCAATAAGGGACAGAATTCAGAATGTTATGATAAGACAAAGAACCAAAGTAGCCGATGTAACGGAAAGGGTCGCTGGTCTTAAGTGGAGCTGGGCTGGGCATAATGCCAGATGCCAGGATTCACGATGGACCAAAATGATCTTAGAATGGCGACCGAGAACAAGCCGAAGAGGTGTCGGCAGACCCCAGGTCTGATGTCTGATGGTCTGATGACATCAAGAAATGTGCCGGAGGGAGATGGATGCAGTGTGCCCAAGACAGGGAGTTGTGGAGGATCAAGGGGGAGGCCTATGTCCAAGAATGGATGAAAACAGGCTGAAGAAGAAGAAGAAGAATCCAATTATTACTTAATTATTTTTTTTATGAACGAATAAACTCGCGTCAGGGTTTAAACCTCTCTCTATTGGTATCTCTCTCTCTCTCCGATGGCGCTACAGCCCATATCGAGCCTTGGCCTCCTGTAACTTTTGCCTCCAACTAATTCTGTTCTCGGCTGCCGTCCTCCAGCCTGTCACCTGGAGGAGCTGCTCTGCATCCCTCTTGACCTCATCCTCCCACCTCAGCCTGGGTCTTCCAACTCGACTTCTTCCACCTGGGTGTCCGTTCAGTATTCTTTTGGAGACGCGTGATTCTGGCATTCTTTGTACGTGTCCAGCCCATCTTAACCTAAGCAGTTTTAAATGCGTTGAGATACTTGGGGCCTGATATATTTCGTACAGCTCGTCATTTGTGCGAGTACGCCATATGTCTCCCTCTTTTACCGGTCCACAGATTCGACGGAGGATCTTTCTTTCAAAAATATTCAGCATCTCGGCCATCCTTACTGTCAGTGTAAGCGCCTCACAACCATATGCCAGTACAGTACGTATTACTGTTTTGTAGATGGTGATTTTGGTTTTCCTGTGGACGCTACGTAACTTAAACACTGGCAGTAAGGAAAAATATATTTTATTGGCTGCTGTTATTCGTTTCCTCTCGCTATTGGTATACTTAGCTACTATTCAAGTCAACTAACTTTTCATCGTTACCCAGAAATATAAAAATTTATGTAAAAACACACTGTTTAACATATTTGAGAAATTTATTTCTATTTGGGGTGTTTAGGTTTACGTATATGGCCTCTTAACCTGTTAAATGCTTTTATTGCTCTTATATTAAGTACTTAAACAAAAGAACTTTCATCTTTGGAGTTTTCAGATTTTTCCATACATTTATTTTATTTATTTATTTATTATTTACAGTTGTTTTATTTTTTATTTGCGAACGACACCCGCTTCACTGGGAACATACCCGTGTAGGAGCGAGTATCAAAATGACATTTTATAATCAGATTGTCACATCACAATTGTACCCTAAAAATAACTCATACATTAAGTAATTCCTAATAAATTTAAAGTTGCAAATCAACAGCAACAAAACACAACACTTGTCACTATGTCACTGGCATGTCCATAGATAAAGGCGACAAGTGGCGGGAACATGATAATACAATAAAAAGTATACAGGTTGGCATCACTTCTTATGATACGGTAACGTTCGTTTTACAGCTCTCAGAACCCTCTAGAAAGATCCATTATTTTTTTTATATAACACTTTTTGTTTAATTTTTACAATTTTTGTACAAATTTGTACAATTTTTGATGTTCCTTATTTCAGTTGGCAACATGTTGAATAGTCTAGATGCCATGTACCTACATGTGACTTTTTTGTCCATATTATGTTGTTGACTTTCTGGGAATAAATTTAAAGTTATCTGCAGTCGACCTTGTTTTTCTTGGATTATCAATATGCCAGTCCTCGGGAAAAATGTACGTTAGCAAAGCTCTTGCAAATAGTTGAAAAACTGTCATTACGCCAAGGTTTTTATATTTATACATAGTTTCTGTAGGGGTACTTTTAGTATGACTTTTACTATGGATTTTTGTGCCATCAAAGATTTATTATTCATTGCCTACATCATTTGGAGATATCAACGTTTTACAAAAAATAATTTAATCTATTCAGTGCAAAAAATAACAAGTGATAGAAGAAATAATTCAATGGTTTTATATGTTTGTCATTTGAAATTATAAAATATCATGTTCAATACTAAACCATTGACTTATTGAAAATAATATTTCGATTGGATCGCAAAAGTAAATTATTATAGGTACTGGTAAGTGAATACTTCACCAACGGCGGTCGTGCATTATAATGTAATGTTACGTAAATCAGATATTAAAGTTTCCGTATTTTAGTATTGTCGTCATGCAATAAATAGTTATATTGCAGACAATTGACATGGTATGTCATACGAGTTCCTCTTACATACACAGAACAAGAGGGTAGCGGAGAAGAATCATCACGAGGAGGACGTTCGAACAGGTCCGCATCAAGGATACATTGCACCTACGTCAAGTTATATTTGTAAGGACCGGTGAAAATATATGTCGCCCCTTCATTTTACAGAAAATCTTTAGAGTACTTACAAGTAAGTCATTTATTTGGGACAAAAAAAACAAACTTATATACAAAAAAAAACACAAAATATAACAAAAGAATAAGAAGAAAAAAAACGATATAAATTAAAAAACACAAACAAAGAACTTATCAAAATAAAAATTAACAATAGAACAGTATCTATAGTAATGAAAAGATGATTTTATTTGGAGATGAGGGGGTAGGAAAGATTTAGAGAGAAAAGAAAGGTCTTGAAGGTATCTGTCGCATACCAAAATCATAACGGCTATAGGTACTTGAGTTTCCAGGTAATTTTAAGAATTGACAGCAAGTAGAAGGGAAGAACGGTGCATTAAATTACTTGATAATAATAGATCTGAAATTGATCAATTTCTAGATTTAAATTTTTTTTTTCATTTAAAAAAATGAATTGTTTAAACAAATATTATTTTTTAACAGATTTTTAATTATCTCAATAGAGACGAAGTTGGAATATTTATTGTAGGAGAACCGGGAAATCAAGGCACCTACAGGGCTTACGACCTGTCATCGGCTGGTTTACGTGATCACTTTATGCGCTTGCGCAACGTTCACCAATTATGCCTTTTTAATGAGATCCCTATCAATTCAATTTTGAAAGTTCTATATATTGTAATACTGAAATTCTATTCGCTTGAAAATAAAATTCCAACTTCGTCTCTATTGAGATAATTAAAAATCTGTTAAAAAATGTCTTTGACTCCCGACAGGGAAAAAAATCCAATGTTTGCGCATATGCAATAATAAAAATATTCGATCAAATATATTTTTTTTAAAGAATGAATATGTCCTTGAAACAAGTATATATACATCCTAATACATTCTCTAAACTAAACATAAATGATTGTACTATAGGTGAACGGATTCGGTCGTGATAGGATTCGATCTCGCGACCACTGAATTAGTCGAACGGCGCGCTAACTGTTCTGCTACCACCCATCTTATAAAAAAATATTTAAAAATGGTGTTATATTCATGCAATATTATTTCGCAAATTTCATAACTTCATCTGGTCTAACAAATTCTGCGTGTACAATGAAAAAAAAATCTACACAAGAAGATTTTATCCCATGAGATACCTACAAGAAATGTAAAAGTTTTTTCTTAATTGTATGACAACATAATTATTGATAACTATATAAACTCAAACGTGATAAAAAATATAAATGTACCTTTCAATTTACAAAGTAACTATTTTTCTTCTCTGTGTCTGAGATTATTACTTTTAGGAAAAGTTATATTTTCTTTAAAATGTCGTAGGTAAATCATCATTCATAGAATATTTATTTGAAAACGTACGCAGAGAATAAGGCCTAAATGTGAGAGTGTGATCGCCTCTGGATGGCATATCTTCATCTCTATAATTTTCTACCCTATTGCGGACTAGGACAACATATTACTCCGACGATAGATTGGAACGGTCCCTCTGTGAATGAATCGAGTAAATAACCTGGCGGAGCAGATTAAGTAAACAATGGAAGCTGGGAGCTGGACTCTCAGGACGAGGAACTTCGACCATTGTGTGATATCATCGTTACTTCTTGTGAGTGAGGTACCTACCTCCATCCATATTTCCTTGGCAAGCAGCCACAGTTGGCCAAGTGAAATCCTTATCTCCCAACCGCGGATTGTCATTTTATTGAAGTTTATGCAATTTCTATATCAGATTGGTTAAGACATTACCATTCTGTTTACCTTTTGTAGTCCCAACGGAACAACATCCGCAGGCTGGTCATAACAAAACATACATATTTTTGCATTTAGATAAAAAGTACGGAAGATAACATGTCGAGAAATCATTTAAAATTACAAATTTTATTGATTCCTATACCTTAGTGAATTTGAAGACCTAATACTACAAAACAGAATCAGGGACCACGTAAACAGGATGGATCAGTGCCGGATACCAAACATACATTGCAGCTAAAAGATGAAGGGACATTAATACCTCGGCTTCCAAAGAGAAACTTTTTGCAAAATTGATCAACAATTTAAAAAAAATATTTAATACTCATTTATTAATTTACCTATTTCTCTTTACATATCGTTTCAAGTCAAGATCCACGAGATTTCTATGTTTTTCATGTTTTTTTTTACTTTGAAGTCAAAACACACCAACTTAAAGGCTTCGCAGCATATACCTATGTTATCCAACTGTCGATTTGTTCAAGAGAATTTATTTGTCTTAACAGATCGACAAAATTTTTGCCATAGATTCGTGAGATATTGTACAGCCAAGTCTAAGTCAATAAACATGTAAGTAATTTTGACAGTTTTTGTAAAATATTTAATTTAGTGACGAGATAGTTTCATACAATTTGTATGGCAGTATACAAAATATCTATGGGGACTATCAATAGTTTGATACTTGTTTGAACTCCTGGCATATATATCATCATTCATCAAGCTGCTTAATGATAATGAACACTTCCTTGCACCCTGCGCAAGTGGCGAGTTTATTGCCGTATGGGAATTTCTTCCAACTAACCAGAGAAGCAATATTTGCATGAGAAATGAATTTAAATAAATTTCTCCTGTTTATATATTCGTGGTAGAAAAAGGGTCCTTAGGTACCTATATGTTTCGTATAGAAAACAAAATATATTAAAATATTCTATATGGTATTTATAGTTTGGTATGTATTCTTCAATTATGTCATACTATCGCCATTGACAGTGGAAACTCATGAAACTCATGTGTTACATGCAATTAGTTTACTGAAATTAACTTAATATATATTAACTTATTATATTATGTAGATAAATGATGATTTAAAATATGAACGAAACAAATAAAGAAACATCAAGAACTAAACGATTAATTTTTTTGTTTCCTAAAGATTTTATTTTACTAAGTATGCTGGAAAAAATGTTGTGACAATATTATATACCTACCTAGATAAAAATCTTGAAATTTCATAATAAAGAAAATATTCGATTTCCTGATTCGATTTTCGATCCAAAGTCTTATTTGCAATATGTTTTGTCATATCGATCTGATATTGTCAGTATATCGGTAAAGAAACATTTCTCCATTCGGGCCCCATACCGGTATCTTGTGTGTTTCATCATTTCCCGACTATCTCCGTGGGTGGCAGCCCTAATCTAATCGCTCATCTCTCAGTTGATACACAACAACCACGAATATTGCAGGGTTGGCGAGTTTCCGTTATAAAATAATAGTGAATACATAAAATGTACGATCGACAAATTGTTTTTTTTTTCATTTCAAGTAAAGCAGCAGCTATATTGTTTTCAGTGCCAATCAGGGGCTCTCAATATTTGGATATTTCATTTATTGTTTATTTATTTTTATTTATTTGGCTTTTCAACAGACTACCTACACATACAATACCTAAGTGACAATACAAACATAATACAGGGATATTTTTCCATATATCTCGAAATCATAAAAGCTAGAAAGCTGAAAATTTGCATAAATATAGACAAATACTCTCAAACTAGTTTATATAAAATAGTTCCAAAAATCCAGGATTTTTAAAAAGAAAAAGAAAACATGACAAATTTATGTTTAACTTATTTCCAATTTATTAAAAAATATCGAAAAACACCAGAATACTCCAACTCGATAATTTAGTTTTCGTTATTAAAATAGTGGGTATTTTTTTTAACAATTTTAATAAATAATGAATTAAATGACGACATCCTTTCATGCAATTTATATGGCAGTATACCAACCAACCTACACAATATCTCCAGGGACTCTGTTAGTTTGATCTCCATACATACATACAAACCATCAAGCTGTTTACATATTTGGGGTAGGAAAAATGAGTGACCTCCACACTATCCTATCGTGACATAATATGTATATGTTTTGTATAGAAAACAAAATATCTTAAAAAATTCAATGAATTGGATTTAAGGGTCAATAGCTTCAACTATAGGTACTTACTATGGCCATCGACAGTTGGATCTCATGTGTTACATGCAACTGTTATTAAATAATCTGCGAAATAAGAGTTGTGTTTTGACGCATTTTGTAAATACAACGCATGCAGTGGTTGATAAACATGTTCATACAAAAAAATCTCGTTTACGGTTAGGTATAAAAGATAAACTCGACAAAAAAAAGTCAAAATTTTACTAACGAAGAACAGACAAAATAGCATATTAATGAAGTTTTAATTAGGATTTCTAGTAATTTATAATGTATTTATTTGAAAGGAAACTACTCGATAGTAGGTTCTGACTGGTTCCCAGGACCGGGTCTGACCATGCCCACGCGCACCAACCACTGTTGCGCTATTAACTTCAATATACAATAATTAATTACGAATTATTGACATTATCTTAATGATTTAGTGTCTCACATCGGGAAACATACTAGGCATAGATTGCCCATAGTATGTTTCTCTATCGCCGAGATGAGCTACTGGATCCCGTATGCTAATCCGAGAACAGATTGAAAGCTCCGATATACCTGAATGGGTAAATATGAACATTGATGGACGTGCGTATTCTCGAGATAAAATGCCAAATATGAACATCTCGTTAGCGAAACGTCTAGATGACATCAATAATTATCTTCATTTGTGAGTCGAAAGGTTTTCATCTATGCGATGTTTTTATTTTAATCAATCCGTGTTTTGTTGAGGGTTGTTACCAACATACTGAGATATCTCTCAGTTTATTTAATCAGCGATGTTTATTTTGTATCCACACACTACTTTTTATTGGAAAACATCCCGTCTTTTTTCCTTGAATATTCTTGTATTTGATGTATTCATAGGAAAATAATAATGATGTATTTACACACGTACTTGTCTGGTAAAAAAATGAAAAATAGTTATTGTTTTCATCTTCTTATTCTTCTTGTTATAGTTTTTGGAAACAAGTTTTACTAACCTGTATTATTTTCATATGTAGTAAAAATTATTTTCAATAGAATTATAAAATAACCTTGTCTCCAATTCTCTAATAGAAATGAAAAACGGCTCCTGTTTCATATTTCATCAACAGTTATGTACAAAAAATAAATTTGGATCCAAAAATTAAAAAAATCTAAAGATTTTCGGGCACAGCACCAAGTGCAAAAGAAAGCAACAAGTGCAGTAAAACTGATTGTTTCACTACACGGATTGTGTTGGCTTACGGGGTTCTAAGCGAAATGGGAACTGTTTAAGATACTAAAAGGAAATAGAGTTTATCAGAAGCTCACCGTTAACGTTCAGAGCATTAGAAGATGGCTCGTTTTCAGAGAAGCGCCTTGTCTGCGACAAAATAACTACAATCCTATTATTCCTTTTTTTGCTCTTCGAGATCACAGCTAACACCGAGTTAACGTCATTACAAAATTATTTAAAGCAGATAAATTTATCGATGGTCTGATGTTGTTTCAATATATTAACGGTGATATTATTGCCGAAGAATTGTAATTCTATGTAAACCTAGCCATTGCTAGCAACAGACAAGCGCCAATCGATTCATGCAGACAAATCTTTCCAGTCACATCTACTAGAGTTGAATCACTACAACAGACAATAGACACTTTGTAAAGATCTCATTTGATAATACTTGTAAGCTGCGGGCTATAGCGGAGCTTTCCTTGGCCCTTTTTGTAAGTCCACTCCCTGCCGATAAAGCGATTTATTTTCCAGAGCGAATGTGTTTGTACGAGGGTCTGGTAACATTAAGAATTCATTCTCTCTTTAGAGAAATACCTTCTTGAGTATACATTGGGTATCAATTCTGTAGTTTGGTAGACGAAGGAATAATGAAATGGCGAGGCACAATACAAAACCACGCTGCGAAGACTAGTCTAATTATATTAGGTACTGAAACTACCAGAAATCGAATGTCTAGTAATATAACAGCTATTATTATCTACTTAATTCACTCATCGGTTTGGAACTGTGACTCGGAAATCATATCAAAATATTCAACTTTAGGTACGAACTTTATTCGAGTTTATTAGACATTGTAGTATGGTATCCACAAAGAGAAACATCAGTTTTCAAAATATTCTGTGAGAAGAAAGTATGTTGTGATTTGGTGTAAACGTCGAGTTAATTATTGAATAAGGTAAGTTCTATTTTTTGTCATTATTTTATTGATTTAATATTAGGAAGGTAAATGATTTGAAAAATGTCCATGTGCTAGTCTAAAGGTCGAAATGAGTTCTGAAAAGTAGGACGACTATTAGGGGGGGGGGGGGTTAATGAGCACATTATATTATACCTAATGTATTATTGAGATATACAAAAGACATTTTTAATAAGTTGAAAATTCTGGTTTTATTTATTTAATACAACGCACGAGTTAATGAATAGGTAATCATATGTAAGCTCACATTCAGTACTTTGTTTAAATTTTTTTAGGCTAATAGGATAATTTTTAGGTTGAGACTGGAGTCCTATACGATTGAGTATTCGTTGTCCTGTATATATCAAATAGATACAGTTCTCGAAACTGCATAATTGCTATGTTTTATTGTAATAGTGATCAAAAGCAAGAAATAAAAATTTTATCGTCTAAGTCATGCTGACATCACAGAGGAGCTAAATTTTTTTTTTATACAATTTAGTATTGATCGAAAGTGGAAAACTTATGTAGATACTTATTTTGTATCAAAATAAGTTAATACAATGATAAAGAAATAGTAAAAAAATACAATGATAAAGAAATGTGCAATTAAATTGATATAAAAAAGAAAAGGAAAGAAAAACAACAGTAGAATCATACTATGTAGACAAATAAAATAAAGCAAAGCAATAACTAAAAAGTATAATTTACATTAAAAACTATCAATTATGTTCCTGACTAGATAGTATATTAGGCTAAGAACAATAAATGTACTGACCAATAACCAATATTGAGAATCACCTAAATCAACTTGAAAAACAAGGCGACTAATGACCTTTAACTCACCACTTTTGTTTGAGGAAAGATAGTTATGGTTTTGAAAATAATGATATAACTCATAATGTTTATGTTGTTTTATGTAAATTGATATTTTCTTGGATTTACGCACCGCGCGAATATAATTCTGTTCCAATCATTGCCACATATTGGCGACAGTTCAAAGAGTTGAATGATAAAATAAAACAAAATCGAACAGTTGTCATTATTGCGAGCACTATTGTTGCCGGAATAAATGTATCATCATTATTTATGTCTGAGACATTAATATAAAACCAGGATTTAAATGTGCTAACGATTAAGTTCAAAGATTTAATGGCTTGGAACATGATTGGAATTTGTGGAAATTGAAAAGTCCTTTGACGGTTTTTGACCTATACAGTATACATACACATACTATCATTTGATTACATAAACATACGAGAAGTCTGCATTCATTTTTCTTCTCATTATTAGATAATCATGGTCTTCATTTCTGAAGGTCGTGTCCATCTTTGAATGTCAGACGCTTCTGTCATTTGGTTTTCTTAAAGCCAAAGCTATTGAGAGTTATTATTTTTAACTGATCACTGCACAGAGAAGGGGGCCGGGGTTAAATCATATCAGGCATATTTAACTTTTTCAAAATTGATAAGGTTTCGACAATCTTTTCCTTAAGATTCACTGTCACCGCAACAGCTTAGATATAAATCAGTTTTCATAAAAATATTATAAGTGTCTGATCTGATAATAATCACGATTTTAATAAATTTAAAAAAATATATTTTGATAATAATATTAATTAACCTACCCGAAAGAACGCCTAGTAAATAAACTGATAAAAACCAGAATTTTTTTTAACGAATATGTCCTTGATAAACAATATTCTTATAAATTTAATTCATGGTATTTTCTTTTTGACAATATTAATATGACAATCATTCACATTTTTTTATCAGAAAAAAATGAATAGGTATATCCTTGATAAACAAATACATACCTATACATCTTCATGCATTCCCTAAACTAAGCATAAATGTTTGAGCTATAAGTGAACGAGATCGGTCGAGGCAGGATTCGAACTCGCGACCACTGGATTACTAACCCAGCGCGCTAACCGCTCTACCATCGACCCATCAACGTGTGCAATATTTAAAATATATTATAATTAGATTGAATTATAATTACCTGCAGTTTGTGTTAAAATATACATTATTAAAAGATCTTTGTGCCTTATTTAAATATATTACAGTTTGAAAATACGTACCTACCTACATAAAATCACGGCATATCCCACAATGGGGGATAACTAGCGACAAGTGTGCGGGAGTGCATTATCTTATAAAATACAGCACGAAACATGCGTGAATTTCCACACACCAGTCTCGTCTCACTTAAAAAGTCAACATTCAGAATTATCTTAAATAGATGAAGGTTGCGTTGGAATCACTGGATAGTTGGATCAAATTGCCATTTGGCAATGAATTGGCATTTGCACAGGGTCTATGGAAGTTTTTAAACACTACACACATGAACAAATAAATGTTTAATAAAAAAATGAGTTAGAACCTTTCGAAAGTGATTAAACAATTTGATGGTTTTATGATGGCAAATCTCATCGGATTTATTGTTTGATAGCACTGCGTGTAATATTTCTGGCCTTGTTGGTTGAATCACTTTACAGTCATATAACAACCTCAGCAACAATATCTTAATAAATAATAATATTTTAAATAAGTAACTTTATATACTTAGTTATAATCACTATCGGCCACTTATCGTCGTCATATTCAACAGGACCAAAACCGTATCGTGCCACATGACCTAATAAAAAAATAATTGATTTTATAATATATGTTATCTATTAATTTAAACAATATTAATTTGTAGTAAATTCTTGCCGTGAGTACAAAGTATATATTTATTTATTTATTTTTTTGAATATAATATTCACAAATATGTTGCACACTGGCGGGCTTATAGCCATTAGGCAATTTCTCCCAACCAACGATAGTATGTAGATAGATAAGTACTAATTATTAGGTAATGATATTTAAGTTTATCGTTGTAAGACTAGGATTTTGTTTCGATACAAAAAATATTTAAGTTTATTTTTTTTTATTAAAATTTTGTGCAACGTCGGTTTGAATAGGAACTATTATTATCAACTCAAGCAACGTAAGGCCTCAAAATAAATTTATAAAATAGTAATTCCATTATTTTTTATTAAATAATATCTCACATAGTTCAGCAATAAATTTTACCATCCATTCTGAATGTTGTATTCTTAGGTTTGACGAGACTGGCGTGTGGGGAAACACGCATGTTTCGTTCTACATTTTATAAGGGATGCACATCTCTACACCTGTCGCTGGTTACCCCACATCGTTCTTATGTTGCTCTACGAAACAAAGATGTTTGCAGTCTTGAATCTTGTTTTGAATCTTGCCTTTTTAGAAGAGACGAGATTGGTATATGGAAATTCACGCATGTGTTGTGCTGTCTTTTATAAAGTAATGCACACCTGTCGCTGGTTACCTCACATTGTGGAATATGCCGTGATGATATGAATGAATGCCGTTTTACTCTCCTTGTTCTTTTCCCAATTCTTTTTTTGGTATGATTTTTTTTTAATATTTATCTTTGTGTAGGTACCTAATGTAAGTACCTATATTTATCTTAGTGTACCTAATGTAAGTACCTATATTTATCTTTGTGTACCTAATGTAAGTACCTATATTTTCTTTGTTTTTATTTTCACTTTCATTCTTTATTCATGTAACTACATATATAATTTTGTCATACTTTGTAACCTGGTTGGTAAAAGATAAATAAATAAATGAATGAATTATGTTATATAACTAACAAAACAATATTTAAACTTATACAAAGGTTTGAAAGTATATACAACCACGGCATATATCCACGGATGTTTCGTACCTACTACCTTTTATAAGAGCTGCACACCTGTCGCTGGTTACCCTAAATTGTGGGATATACCGTGATGGAAAGAATAAGAAAATATATGGTAATTTTAAAAGCAACAAGACAAAAAAATATGACAGCAATAAACTCATCCACGACTAAAAGGCTCAAGAAGTTTGCCGGCATCTATGTACCTACGTAGGTACATATTTAAGTGCATCTTATTGAAAAAAATCTTAGACTTAATAGATACCTAATACTCATATTTTTGTAGATACTATAATCTCCTATATTACTTAGGGTCGAATTACAAGAGTTATTTGAGAAAATTTAAGAAAAAGATAAAAGTCCTGTATTACGAGAATACTGCTTACGGAACCTCAACTTTTCTCACATTTTTCTTAAATACCTCCCGAATTACGACCCCTAGATACTCCTACTTTTTTGGTAAAGTAAGTACAAAAAAAACCATATAGGAATATAATCATTAAGTCATGTTGAAAACTTACTTAGTATGACTCTGAATATTCATGGTGCTCTTCCATCGAAGTATGTTTGCCAAAGGATCAAGAATAATGTTGTGAATTCATTTGATGGCTATTCAAACTCCCTTTCGTCATAAACTGAATTGAATGATTTGCGTGCATCGCATAGCGTTATAGTCATTAAGGTATATAATTTTAAAATTAAGGACTGTGGTCATAATATCGTTTCATCTTGGGTTGATTGTGAATATTTCATAAAATTAAGTCGTAAAATATTTTTGATATTTAAACAGCGTCCGGTATATTAAATATTAAAATATATTTTTTATTATTCGTTCGTTAATCTCATCGGAGAATAAAAAAAATAAAATATGCAAATATTATAATGGGTTTTCGGGAAGGTATATTGGGTTTTTGAGTAATATAGGTATTTAGAGATTTGAAAATAATGTACCTATATTTATATTTTTGATTGATTCTCTCATTACAGACTTTAATTAAATTTCGCTTGTCTGTTCGTTCAGAAATTTTTCAACTGATTTAAATAACTTCCTGACCAGTTAGGCGTCTGAAACTCTCCAGAATTTGTGTGTTATCGATGACAATGCATGTTTACAGCTTGCTTCATTAGATATTTTGATCAAATTGAGCAATTTTGTATTTCATACAAACACAGTGTACCTACCTACCTACCTAAACGTGTAAGCAGGTACCTACAATGTATATCGTTTCACAATATATTGTAAAATGATTTGTATTTGAAATTGTTTTTTTGTTTAAAACAACTAAGTACGTTTGAAATTATGCGTTTGGCATTGGCAGTATGAACGTAAATAATCTACGACTTGACGTGAAATATTTTTTTATTCTTTATTTCAAGGTGAAGAAAACTTAGAAAAATGTGAAAAGTGTGTTCTCATTTTTTTATTAACTTGTTTATGTACTAACCTAATTATTGTTTTCCATTTAAAAATATATTCACGATCCGTACATAGTTTTATTTATTAAGATATAGCAGTGATCGCCAACGTTGGGTTGACCTAATATGTCTCGAAGAAGAAAAAGATTGTTAAGATTTTGTTTTACAGACGTTGATCTCAAATACAGATCCCCAATAAGTAAAAATTCCATTCGTTTGTATTTATATACTTATTAATATCTTTTATTTACTTATCTATACCTATTATGTTTTGAAAACATTAAAAAATAATATGATCGTAACATTGCAGAGTGGATTGTTTTTTCCGACCCGTCGTATTGTCACGTGCCTCATTCGTAGCTACCGACTCATTTTCCAATATACAAAATAACTGCCAGGAGGGGGGAGGGGGGGGGTGAGTTTTCCCGCCTTTTCAGAAAAGCTAATAATATTATTTCTGCTATGGCATTAAGCGTTATTGTTTTTGAGAGCGAGGAGAATACAAAATATTCTGCATTTACATTCTGAATGAAAATAATATTAATTCCCCCGGCGATAAAATTAATAACGATAACGAAACATCATTAAAGGCAATATTTTGTACCGGGACGTATTTTTATTTAATTTTCGTCGTTAAATTGCATACGAACAACACTAGGTATAAATAAGTAGGTACAATACATATGCACAAAATATAGGTAATTAATGAATCAATCCTTACCCTTGTGTCATTATATAGATATGTCAATAATATCATTAAAATAAGGTATGTACCTATGCAAGTTAATATGTGGAGCACATATTTGCAAAAACTGCTGTAGGATTTTTTATATTAATTTATTGCTGTAAGAGCATCTACCCAATGGAAAAATTTACTACCAACTATCAAAGCTTAGTAGTGAAAATAGGCTAATCATCAATCTATTGATTAAGATGACTTCCAATTTGTATAATTTGTAGTTGAGTAGTAAAAATTGAGCATCTAATTCCATAGTACCTTCTTATAGTGACATTGAAGTGGTTTCACAAAAATGGCGCGAGGTAGATATAATATGTATAAACAAGTCAGTTTTATTATTATTATCATAATTTTTGTATTCTCTCCACGAAGGATGTGTTTTATTGCCTTTTAAACAATGATATGTGATTCAAATTTGATAGGTTTAGTTATAAATATCATAAAAATATTTTTTCTAATAAAAGAATAACCACCATAGAGTATACAAGTGATCAAACATATTATTATTATAGATGTTGAGGGTACCTACCTATATTCTTTATTTTTATTGCTCAAAAATATATGACCATATTTTCGATGGCCATAAAAACACTCGCATTTTTATTCCCGGCCTTTATGACTGATACAAATCTGAAATAATAATAAAAAATCAATTGTGATTTTTGACTTCAACTTTATATCATAATGATAACATTAAGATGTTTCTTTTTCAACTGCACTCGTGAAGAAACAGTCAGTGATATTAAAACAGGTCTTCATTTGGACATTTTTTTTATATCGTTATGTATTTATAAATCTATTTGTCTTACAATGTCTTAATTTTATGTGACACGGTTGTATTACCAAACTCTCCTTCTAGGTACCTATATAATTCTAAAAACATTATTTTACTCCCCAAGTTTTTACATGACATTGCTTCGAAATACTAGTAATTAACGAGAAATCAATGAAAAAAAAAGCAAAATAATAATTTGTCTACGAAAGTAGCCGAATCGAATAATAAGTCAAGATTACTTATTCAAAGAACTGTTCCTAATAACAATCATACACGAGGTTTCACAAAAAAAAACAACTTCTCAATAAATAGCGTAACCAAAAGGTTTCTTCGTTATTTCATAGATGGCGATAGTAAAAATGTGTTATTTTAAATGAATTGTATCCCATTATTGAAATATATATCCCATTATAGAACATTCTAAAATTTCATTGATAAGGGAACTCAATAAGAAGGCATAATTGGTGAACGTTGCGCAAGCCATAAAGTGGTCACGTAAACCAGCTGATTACAGGTGCCTTAATTTCCTGATTCTTCTATAATATTCCAACTTCGTCTCTATTGAGATGTTAAAAATTTGTCAAAACGATTAGGTAATGTAATTTTTAAAGCCTCCAAAGTATGGTAAATTTTTGTCGGTTGTGTGTCAAATCAATACCTACCTGACATATCTTGTTCTTGTTACTTGCCAGAAAAAATAATATCGAATGATACATACTAATAAAATTGAACAATACATTTCTATTTCATCTAATTTGCAATATTTTTATTTATAATCTTAAATCCTTGTCAACGTTTTTTATCCTGCTGTATTAAATTTGTGTGCTAGTTAATATCGCAAGTTCTCGAAATGTAGCAATATCTAAGAACCAAAATGGCGACTGCTTTGTCTGTTGTATCCTATGGTCTTAGCGCAGACTCCACGTCATATTGTCATTTTAATAACACCAATATATCTCTTATAATTTATATTCATATACCTACCTACCTACCCGACTTCTTCATCTTGGCTTAGGTACCTACCTTTTCAACGGGGGAGCAGTCGTAAAAAGATCGTTTTTTGTAGTTATTGTTGGTCTATAATAGACCCTTATTGTGATCTTCATTACGTAAATGTAGACCTGACAACATTGGGGGGTGAAGAATTAGGTACAATAATCCTTTGAAACTACTAATACAAGGTGCATAGTTCCTGGAACATAAGTGCAACAATCATTTGTTGTAGGTACATTTTACTAAGAAAATTATTGAGCAATTTTAAGGGTTCTATGAAAACATTTTTATGTGCATTAGGTGGATAAAATGTATACGATCACGACTAAGCCTGTAAAGCCTTCAAAAATTTGAATACAATAGTCTTTGGTCAATTTCAAAGATTACCCACCTTTGATTTTTTTATATATTTTTTTTAATTATTTTTCTATGACTAATATATTATGAGTTTTAACGATTAAGTATGATCTATCAAAAATAAAATAAGTTCTAATATTGATGGCTGCTATCCGTCCAGGATTTCCCGGATTTGTCCTATTCTTGAGAGAGTCCGGGATCGTCCGGAAGGCGTATTCGAAGAGTGTCCGGATGAAACCCAGACATTTTTTGTCAGGGAAAATCCGGTTGATTGATTAATAAGTAAAAAGAATTTGATCTCATCACAATTTAAATAATTGTTAGGACTCAATTTTAATTTAATGAACTAGATGACTTCTAATTTGTTGACACAGAATAGTTTCTTCTTCTTTTTTATTTTTTTTATCAGTCACCAGTGTTCTGGAAAAATATAGTTTGTTCGAGAACTAAAAAGTATAACTCTAACTTTTGTGCTTAATTTTATATCAAAAGAAGAGTGTTTCTAAGATTGTTTTTATAATCACAAGGTTCAGAGGATTTATAGGACTAGGTAGGTACCAATTTAATTAACTGAAGTGAAGTATTGTGCTACATAATGTTTTAGACCTATTAATTCTTTACTATAACAATAAATGCTGACATACCTACCAGAAACGGAATTGCTTATAAAGAAGCCGAAAATCTTGGCTTTTTTAATATTAATTATTCAAGACCAAATACTTTTTTGTCTGTTTTATTGAAACCATACTACAAGATTATACATTGAACCTTATGTAGACACGATGCTTGACAGGGCCACAAATTTAACTAAATATTATTTTTGCATGTGATTTTAAAATATTTTCATGGCCACTCAAATGATGAACGATGCTAAAAAAACATTAAATTTTTGACATTACCCAATTTCTTTCAGGGTTTGCCTAGTTCGAAGGTTCTAAGCACGCCCCTGATACCTACCTACTAAGAAGCTTCGAAATAAAAAAAATGTTATGATTGTAGTTAAACAAATATAATGGGGCGACAATCACGTTCTCGATTGTCATTTTGTATCATTCCCACGATCACAGAGTCAATAAAAATATTTATTTGGTCATTCGTTTTGTTTTATTGAGTTCAACAAAACCTTCAACGATATTATTATTATTTAGTAGATATGGCAGAACAAAGATATTAATTTATTATTAGTTACCTATATTTTTTATTGCAGAAGGTAGGTACCTACATAGGTAGGAAGATATGTCCTCAAACTGACCCTCTA
This sequence comes from Molanna angustata, assembly GCA_963576475.1. Lineage (NCBI taxonomy): Eukaryota > Metazoa > Arthropoda > Insecta > Trichoptera > Molannidae > Molanna > Molanna angustata. The sequence goes on from OY754968.1 coordinate 11,792,950, forward strand.
TAATAAAATAAATTAAAAACTGACACTCTTTTGTACGATTCAAACAATATTTTTTTTTATATATTTTATGACAGTAGGTACCTAGGTTGCACGTCATGCTTGTGCATTATGTGATCACAAAAAACAAGCAAGTATCAGGCATCGTCATCTTCCCTATCATTTATCTGGTTGGTTGGAAGAAATTGCCTAATTGCAATAAGCCCGCCAGTGTGCATTATATTTGTTTATATCATGTACAAAAAGTTAAATAAATACCTACATAGAATAAATATTTTATTTGTAAGTACATACATATTTTTATGTTTCTAAGGAAATCCTGGGTAGCAATGCAGCCAAAAATCCAAAGACATCATCGAGAGCTTATGGGAACTTTGAACAATGACTGATGGTTGTAAATAGTTCACAATCATTGTAAAGACAATATTATGTGATGGGATTCACGAAGGACCCAAACTTCAACCAGGATATTTACGAGAGAAGGGAGACATACTTAGGTCCTATACCTATCTATGTAGGTAAGAGTTCAATATTGACGGAAGCCAGGAAAATTTTGTATTTCGTCCATGGGACCAATCTGCTTCTTCTTCTTTTATTTCTTTCGTCAGCCCCCCTTCGTCCAGAAATGGACATGGGCCTCCCCCTGAAACCAAATTGCTAATTCAACATAATATATTCCCCAGAGATGTTACAGATTGGGAACAATTATTGCGATCAGTCTATGAGAGACATTCATCAGAAACTATTGTTGGTACTATCTATACCTATTTAAATAAAGTAGGTAATTAAAATAATAATTCGAATTGGAGGTATTTTTAATAAGTATTTGATATCTATTTGATATAAAAATATTTTATTAGATTTGGGAGGCATGTGATGATGTGATTCATGTTAACTAGTCTCTTTTCTATGGTTCTGAAATAAAAATCACGCCAGAGATTGGATTATGACAAATATTATGGCGGACATTAGGACCTGGTTGATCTATTTTGTGTGAGCCCATATATTTGTTGAGGTAATAATAAATTGTGAGTGCAGATTTAATGTGGAACGGGAACTATCACCTGGTTCACAATTGCTTATATTGTCACTAAAAATTGTAAACTGCTAGCCCTAGAACATAATTTCCTAGGACAGCAGTACCTAGGTACCTAATCTACTCATTGTTGTCATTGTAAATATGGTGTGATTAAAAATAAATATAGATATTAATATTTTTCATTTTAATTTCCTCATGTTACTTATACATAGGTAGGTACCTACCTACATGGAAAATTACATTTTTATGAGTAGGTTAGGTTAGGTTAGGTAATGTTTTACCAAAAATATCCTTTTGTTTTATTTTAAATTTCATTTTTTTAGTTTGATTATATCTATGGGAAATGTTATTCATTACTGGTTCAAAAATATTATTTGTAGGTAGGTACCTACCTACCTATTTACGTTAAATATTTATGTGGATTTTTTTGTGAAAATACCGTAGGTAATAATCCTTACCTATTTTAACAAATATAATCAATAAGAAGAAGCCAATATATGTAGGTTTACATATAGGTATGCATTTGTATTTATCAATGGACCTAGGGAGAGTTATTTAATCCATGAATCAACTAATCACGCATCGAGTTGATACCAAAAATAATGTTTAGATATCTTTTTAACTATTTACCTTCATCAATTTACTGGGTAGGTCATTCATCAGTGATATATTAAGTTAGCTCCTACCTATGTACCTATCTACCTATATGTAGGTACCTACATATCTTGTTGGTTTATAAGGTAGGTAGGTAGCTTTGTAAATTAAGAGTGAGTAAATTACAAATAGGTTCTTTACAGTTTACCTGTGTGTCTCAATAATATTACCAAGTTATCCAAGCGAATCATTAGTAGGTATGTATAGGTACAGCCATTTATATTATAAACTCACCAGTCAGCAGGGTCTGCGGAGCCGGCTCATCGTCCAACACCCTGATGGGGCGCGCCTGCTTTCTTCGAGACATTACGCCCCCGGGACAACCCTCGTGAGGTCTTCCCATCTCTTCGTGGTCAATGTACTGCCCCGCTGAAACAGGGTGGCACAATCCTACACCCTTCCTAGGAAACATGCATTCTATTCAACAAAACACTGGGTTAAAATTATCGTCTCGCAATCCTAACTTGTCGGATCTATATTCAATTATGTGACATTTTATTTTTAAATTCACTTCACAACGACGTGAAAGTATGAAATTGTTTAGGTATGAATTTTAAATTTATTTTAGTTCTTGTCTTATTTTTTAAATGTAGGTATAATTTTCATTTATCGTAGAGGGAATGTCATAAGCAGCGACCGATGCTCCCGTATAGGATGATTTGCATTCAGTGCTAATGTCTATACCCTACCGCGCCTGCGCCCTTCCACCCCCCGGTACTTATACTCGACCGCTATCTCAGCTTGTCCTATCGCCCGCGGTGTGGCGCTAGTAGCTTCTCTATTTTGACAATGCGCTACACCGGTTCCATGACAGTCAAAACAGTTCCGGCAGTTGATGCAATATCATCAGCGGTCCACAGCGGAACATTTTTTTTGTAACACTGAATATTATGATTTTGATTCGACACAAAAAATATTTTTATTTAATATTTGTTTTTAATTTTTGCACGGAGCACATAGTGACGGAGAGGTAACTGGAAACAACATGTCGAGCACCTAAATTCATCAAATTTGATTTGGTCGAACAGTTCATTGTTGGAGAGTCAGGGTTTGATGCACGGAGCACATAACGACAAGGAGGTGATTTTTGGTACCCGGGGTCGCGAGCGTATCGAGGGTCCTGTGTGGAGATATTTAGCGCTGCGATGCGATGCGGTATATAATATAAGGGCAGATGTTGCCAAGCTCGCCGCTGGTGGAGCACTGAGCCGGTAGACGGGGAGTGACCGCGGCGGCTCACTCCTACTCTACATTGGCACGCGGCGACGATAAATTATCAGAACGCAGGCGGCGGCCGGAATTGAAATGAGAAACTGAAAATCTCTTGGTGCATCTCCGAGATGAAACGATCACTTTCGTAGAAATCAATTTTGCATCGATTATTGATATTTTATTGATTAGCCACAAAAAACGTTTGGGAACACAAAGACTTCGTTTTTTCAAGGAAAACCAACGGTTTCGAAGAAACATTGAGGAATAAAAATCAGTAGAAATATTTGTAATAGGTACCTACCTACCTATTATTCCATTTTATTTAGTTTGATTCGATCAATTTGTTATTAGGTAGAGGTGCCTACTGAGAAAAAAAGAATTATTTTAAACCACAGGAAAAAGTCTAGTCTAACGGCGGATTGAAAACCATCCACTTAGATATTCGATTTTTAAAATTTTCTTTAAAATACCTACTCTTGCTTTGTAGGTTTTTAACGTGGATTAGGTAGGTAGGTACTATTGAAAGTTAAATGCTCTGATGAATTTTGTTTGAAAATCGATAGTATTTCAAACATCATATTTTCATATTTTACGCAGTAAAGGTCAGTTTCATTGTAAACTGGCTTTAGGCTGTGTTTCTCGAACTAAGATTAAAGTAAAAGTAGGTAGGTATAGTTAAAATACTTTGATTTCATAAAATTGTTCAAATCTCTTGGATGTTTCATTGAAATTTAGGCTAATACCGTTAGACGACAAATTTTGAACAATTTTATGAAATCAAGTATTTTAACTATAGTTATTATTACTTACCAATAGGTACTTTTATTGAAACAAACCAGCCTAAGTAAATTCAAAATCTTTGAGTTTTATTACCAAATACCAACCATTTATATTTACCTACTTGACAAACACTAAAATAATCTGTAAATTTACAAAATTATCATTTAATCTTATGTGTATCTACCTAAGTATTCACATTTTTTTAAAAAAAAATATTTATTTATTTTTATTTATCAAGGAAAAATACAGTTTTATTAATAAATTGTAATGGTACAAAATAATAATCAAATAAACCAGCAAAGTTTCCATAAATGGTTAATAATAAAATACTTTATAAAGAAAAGAACATTATTTAAACCAGACATAACAGTGATAACGAAAACAAGATTCAATCAAAATTTGTTCCACTCAAATAACTAAAAATAATAAGTAACACGTTACTGTTTATATCGCAATCGATTCAAAATAATTACTTTAATCATATTTTATTTATATTTTAAATAATTTTTATGTCTCGTCGATACTCGTTACATTATTTCAATTGAATAGAGCGTGGTTCCATAAATATATATAATTTATCAATAATTATAACTCGAATATTTAATTCTTGTTAATAATATAATCAGCTGTTGTTCTACTTCAGTCCTGTGCCGAGCGCGATAAGGATTGCAAACAGCGACTGCGTCGTGGTAGGGATATGTGGGTGGTGGGGCCAATCCTGAGGCGGTGATTGGCGGAGCAGGGGGTGAGGGGCGGGGCTACACGGCCAGGGGGGGCACGAGGCGGCGGGCGGGGGCAAATGTTATGATTGTTTTTAATGCATTCACAAAAGTGTTATTGCTTCGACCAACTTGAGAAAAATTATCGAGTCAATATTATACGTATTGTAACCAAAGATAGGTAGGTATGCATGTATACCTAGATATATAGTTAGGAGAAACGTATAACTAAGTATAATGTGATTTTTTCTATGGAAACATCAGTAATATTGGCATAGTGGTAGAACCGTTTGACTTCGGGTTCGATTCCCGGCAGAGGAGAAATTAATTTAAAATTAATTTCAAGCAAGAGCCGAGTAGATAATCTCAAACTATGTATCTAATGACGTTCACCATCCATTCTGATTGAAGTACATTTTTAGGTGAGGCGAGACTGGTGTGTGGGTATACACGCATGCGTTGCGCTTATTTTAATTTGTTCATGCACACCCCCACACCTGTCGCTGGTTACCCCTCATTGTGAGATATTCCGTGATGAAATGATTGAATGAATTTTCAAGCAAATCTTGATTTTTTTTGGAATTAGTTACCTATATAGTAGGTAGGTACCTACCTACCTACTATATAGGTAATACCTACCTATGTGCTATTTAATAATAATAATAATAATAATGAACACTTCCTTGCACCCTGCGCAAGTGGCGAGTTTATTGCCGTATGGCAATTTCTTCCAACTAACCAGTGTTTCCAGCCCAGAGAAGCAATATTTGCGTGAGAAATGAATGTAAATAAATTTCTCCTCTGCTGGGAATCGAACCCATCAGGACGCCCGCACAGAAGCCGAACGGCTTACCACTGTGCCACGGCGGTCGGCATATTTAGGTATTATTATTATTATTTATTACTTCTCGGGCAACTAACAGGTACTATGTCAAATATTAATTTAACACGCACCCAATAACAAGTTGCCACATTCTGGAGACTTACGATATTAATCGTCTCACAGATCCAGACTGAAAACGCAATTAAAAACTGTGTCTCCACCGGGAATCGAACCCGGGACCTTTAGATCAGCAGTCAGATACCCAACCAACTGATCCATGAAGGCCGACGAATTTATTCTACTTTATCAATTATACCTATACTTAAGTAGGTATGTAGGTAGGTACCTAGGTATACCTACTCAAATTTTTATTTTCAAATTGCTAAAAAGGTAAGATAGCTACTTACACTTTCATGAATGACCGTTCATGGAATGATCTATAATCATTAATCGGCGCTACCCAACACAATTTTTTTTCAGGATTACTACTTATTTTTTATTTATTTTTGTAATGTTTCTCGGGCAACTAACATGCTGTTAGGTGGGTAGATAATAGGTTAAATATTTTTTGACACTCCAATAACAAGTTGCCACATTTTTAAGACTTAATTAACTATGTGAATCGTCTCACAAAATGCAGACTGTAAACACAACTAAAAACTTTGTCTCAACTGAGAATCGAATTCAGAATCTTTGATTCAGGAGTCAGATATCTAACCAACATAGCCACAAAGACAAAGGTATGTAGGTAGGTACCTACCTACCATTTTAATTCGTACGTACCTACAAAAACATACGTATCTACGAATAATCACTTCGATCATATTATAATTTATTTTTGCAGTGGCATTTATAACGTACATAAGTATAGATAGACAATGACAAACTAGTCTAAAGAGATGGTCGGTAATATTATGGTTCAACGCAAAATGTCATCTGTATAAGAGGGAGTTTGGAAATAGATGAGCCATACGCTGGGCACATTTTGTCGGAAGATGTTCAATAATGACGTAGGATTTTTTCTTATCACGAAGACTCGTTATTCCGATCCTACATAGGTGGTCTGGATGTTGTCAGATAAAAAGTGGCTTGGTAGATGATACTTTCTTACATAATTACCTACCTACGTATATATATATACATTGGGTAGGTAGGTATCTACATATGTATATACATACATGTATCGATGTATCTGTCATATATAAGTAGGTATAGTTATAGATATGTACCTATGTATGTATGTACCTAATAAGATTCTTCTTGCAAAGCTTTATAATATTGTGGGAGTTTTACATATTAAACGAGTGGGTTGTGGCCAACGCTAAACTCTTCATAAAAGTGTCACTCCATAAAGTATCTATTAAATTTTTGCACGGAAAATATTCAGCATATTAATGAAATGAGTTTATCTGCTGTGTGCTATGTGCTATGTACGGCGTGTTCATTCTATTTTATCGATTATAGACTCAAGCACTTATTCAATTTTTTTATAATTTTACAAATTTGTCTATTTAATATTTCTTTAGACTCCATTAGATTTCGAAGGATATTTGAACAGTGCTTCTCAATTTTTTTAAATGTCGTAAATTTCATATTGACCCCAAGCTCAGGAAACTTAAAATGTGTTATTTTTATTTAAAAATTGCTATTAAACCACGTAATTTACATAAAATGGCATTGAAGAAATACTAAGATTTCATAATGAAATATATAAATCAAAAATAGTTTAACAAACTCATTTGATGAAAATGCTGAAAGTTTTCCATATAAAATTTGAATATTATATTTAGTGAATTGTTAGTGAGGAGTTTAGCATTGGCCACAACCCACTCGTTTTTATTAATTGATGTAATGCATAAGAACCTATTAGGTTTTCGAATTATCGATCTTGGGATTATATTTTTACAGATTGTGGATTTTTTTACAAAAACATAATTATTTTATTAAGGGCGTGTATTTTTTTGTAGGTACCTACCTATCTATAAATGACCCACTTTGTGACTATAGGTAGGTAATAAATGATTTACAATCAACCCTTTAGTTAGGCATAGTTACATAATAGTCAGAATTAACATCCTACTAACCCCATGAAGGTTCTATTGAATCCTCTCAGTGTTTTGTGATCTCGCTGCGGGTGAGATTTTACTAAGAATTTGTAATATCCCTATCTCATTATTCTATCTGCCTACCGACCTATTTAAGAATTTATTCTTTAAACACCTAAAAAGGATCTCCAAAATAAAATTTCTATCGATAGTAAGTAGGTACCTATACTTGGAAATCAACAAAATAGGCAACAATGGATAGGTCTGTATGAAAAATATATTAATATTTTAGACATTATTGGCATATACCTAGGTACCTACATTTTCTAGAGATTTTTGTTTATAAGTAAATAAATAAATAGTAAAGACTTCCTTGCACCCCGCGGAAGTGGCCAGTTTATTGCCGAATGGCAATTTCTTTCAAATAACCAGTCTTTAATCTGAATGATTTATAATATGCTCTCTCGTTATGGAAAATAAATGTAGTTTTAAGGGATATATGTTTGTAGGTAGGTATGAAAATTTATTTAGATGCTGGTAGAAATTTCCATTAAAAATAAGCTCCCACTGCTTGTTATCAAAGTACCTACCGACATCTATGTTTATAAAATGATTTTTTGTAAATAATCAATTAGGTATGTCATGTACCTAAGTAAATAATATTTGTAAGTATGGTTGTATAAACCTAAGGTATAAGCTCTTAAACCGTTCATACGATTGCAATGAAACTTTAGTAAATTTATATTGTAGTACCTACTTGGGTATCTATACCCGGGACGGTTTCTGGATTTAAATGTTTTTCTTCTTATTCATCATCATCGTGTAGGTTTTAGCTCATTTGACCTGTGAAGGCCAACTATCCTGCGAGTAGGAGGTCCAACTATCTTTCCGTCTCTTTGCAGGTCTTCCAGATAAACACTGTTCTATTTCGCTCTGTCTACAATTATGATAATTCTATTGTAGTCCATGCGTTCGACGTGGTCTCTCCAAAAGCGAACATTAAACTAAACTTTTTTTATTTTATCAATATCTCACAAAGGAATTTATTGATGATGATCGACATAGTAATACGAACATAAATGTCATTTGAGTTTTTCCCTGAAGGGATGGAAGACACCGAAAGGACGGTAGGGACTGTAGGGACGGGAGGCATTAAAGGTACGAAATTATAGTTAGAAATTTCAAATTCCATGACTATCAACCATTTTTAATTTTATACGGCAGCTCAAGGTCTGCCGGGTTCTCCATTTATATATTAGTTATAAATTATAAAATAGTTCAAACTATAATAATATTACCAATAATTAATCATCCGTCCTGAGGTAGAAGCAGTCACTTCCATGCATCGTCTCATATTTTTTATGATCGTGTCAACTTTCCTTGGCTGACCTCTACTTTTCGTTCCTCTTTTACGTACTTGTGTTAAGAACGTATTTATATGTATTTTATTGTAAAAGAATAGGGGAATCTTGTGGAACACCATATCAGTTAATTGATTAACGAATATTCCTATTTGTGTATAATGTTGTTGAGTAAGTAGGTTCATACCCAAGGTAAGGTAAGATAAGGTAAGGATGGAATGACGATACATGATAATAACATGTAGATAGTGAGTGAATTTTAATATGGTCTGTGTCAACATGGCCAGACAAAAAGGAGATTAAGGACGGCAGATTTTAATAAAAAAAAAGAGTAAAAGAGAGAGAGAAAGGCAAAACTCTCTGAGAAATGACAACAAATGCGCCGTTTGTTAGTCTAACGGGATGACAGCGCCCTCGTCTACAAACACCATAATTTATTCACATATACCCGGGACTAATAGTATTACAATATTTTATATTATTGCTGTTAACAGTAGGTAAACAATTTGTAACTTGAAAACTTTTTTTTATTTATTTTATTTTAATAAAAAAATGAATATGTCCTTGTTAAACAAGTACATATACATATTCCTACGTTCCCTAAAATAAGCAAATAAATGCTTGTGCTATGTATATGTGAATGAAATCGGTCGAGGCAGGATTCGAACTCACGACCACTGGATTACCTACTAACCCAGCGCGCTAGCCGCTCTGTGCCATCGACCCATATATTCATCACTTATGTTAAAACATTGTATTGTAGGTATTTCAATATTTTATATCATCCAAAGTGACCTCAAAGCTCTTTGACATTTTAAAAAATAAATATAGAGAAAACTTGCTAGCTCTTTATTTTTTATTTGAGTTTACATATTTGTCATTTAATTAAGTTTGAGATAGTTTTCAAATGCCCAAAGATTACCGCATACAACTTGATTCAAATATTGTAGCCAACACTTTACTTTTAAAGTCCTCACTACACCAAGGGGATATAGTGGGGGGTTATGAATTCGCAATTTTTTGGATTTTTTTTCTAATGCAGATTATTAGTATCCACGCTGAGATTGCATTCTGAAAGTTTCATCATAATGGATGAAACTTTCAGAATATGTGTGCTGTGTACCTAGGTAGGTACCTACTATGTGCTATGTAGGTACCTACTATGTAGGTGCGGCATATTTATTCTACTTTATCGATTATAGACTAAAGTCTTCAATCGATTCTTTTCAAATTTTGTATATTTGTATTTAAAATAAGTTGGTACTCGCTAAGACCTCATTAGATTTTGAAAGATATCTGATCAGGGGAGCAAGTCTAGTAAACGGGCGGAATCAAAACCATCCACGTTTACCTATATCATGGATATAATTATCTTATGGAGTTCTATTATATCTTAAGATATTATAGAACTCCATAAGATAATTATATCCATGATATGGGTAAACGTGGATGGTTTTGATTCCGCCTGTTCACCAGATTTGCCCCCCAGAACTTGAATTTGATTTAAATATGAAATACTATTGCAAAGTGACACAGGTTCAAGAAACTTAATAAATATAATTTTTATCAAATTGATAAAAAGGCACATCGCTTTCAAAAATTACATTGAAGAATTCGTTCGAAAAGACGATCCTCGATCTTCAGCTCGTCTAGAATTGACACATTCGTTCTTTTGGCTGTCCATGGGATGCGCAACATACGCCTCCAGCACCACATTTCGAAAGCATCAATCCTCTTTCGCTCTGACTCCCTAAGTGTCCATGTTTCCACACCATACAGGAACATCGAGAATATCAGAGCACTGATGAGTCTAACCATACCAATTTGTGATATATCAAAGACTGATTTAATCAACTGAATATCACACGCGCGCCAATTGTACAGTCAAAACATACTTAGCAACTATTAGATAGCTGTGGAGGGCAAATGATAGTAGTCGGCCACGGAATTGTTGGCATTTCACAATATAAATTTTGACTGATAGACCGTATGAAAAATAACAGAAAATTATTTTTGAGATGATGCATTGATAATGACATGAAAATTGTAGGTATGTCAAGAAAGGCCAGTGGAAGTCCAAGCGGGAGGCCTTTGTCCAATACTGGAGTCAAGAAGAGGCTGAGTAAGTAAGTAAGCAAGAAAGGAGATCTTTTTTACCTAATACTCCTAATAGGAATTAGTAGATAATATAGGTATTGATATTTTTCATTATTATGAGAATTCTAAATTAATATTTAATTTAGACGAAAAAATTACAATTATTTATATTTTCAAAAATGTGATGTGATATTCCAACATATTCACATATTTAATTTTGTTTTATTAATTGTAAGAAATTCATAAATGAATAAAAATATGAATGGTTAATGGTCACCCTATGAACTCATACTAAATATTCGCAGGAAGAAGACTGTTTTGCATTTCCCATACTGGGCTACTCGGGGAGACACCACTTTTACATTTATATGGACATTTTTTTTTTCATGTGACATCCTGTCAGAGTTGACAGGAATTTGCAAATAAATAAAATGTCACGGGATCACAGTAATTTGCATTTTTATGCCCGTCCATCAAAAGATTTAATATATTTGTGCCTACCTACATACTTTTTACAATGATTGACGTAAGACACGAAATGAATCCGCTGTCAACGAAGAGATTCTGAATTCATTTGCATAGTTTATCTTTGATAGTGAAAGATGAACTAATTATTAGACAGAATAAAGAAAAGATGTTGGTTAGGTACCTACTATTTATAACAGTTTTTTGAAACGTAAAATAAACTGGATTTTTTTTGCTTTTATAGATATACCTATTTATAAACATATAGATGAAGGTAAATTATGATAGAGCAGGGAGGCAAGTCTGGTCATGCGATGGAAACAAAACCCTCATGATAACCCATTTCATGGATATGATTATCTTATTGAGTTCTATAATATCTTAAGATTTTATAGAACTCCATAAGATAATTATTACATCCATGATGTGGGTTATCATGAAGGTTTTGATTCGACTCCGTTTGACCGGACTTGCCCCCCTGGAAGACCAAGGACTCGATGGATGGACAGTGTGTCGATGCGGATGCAACATAAATTAGAAACTGCAGAACGAAGGCAACGGATAAACGGGAATGGAGGAGACTCCTGGACTCAGCCAAGGCCCACCCAGGGCTGTCGAGCTTTTGATGATGATGATGATTAGATAGATAGGTACCTACAATATAGGTAATTAAATATTTGACATAGTAGGTACCTGTTAGTTGCCCGAGAAGCAATGTAAAATAAAATAAAATAAAAATAGGTATGATGTCCTTAATATGATGTCTTGTTATCGTATACCGTAATCTATAATTTACTGTTTTTTTTCCATTGTTCTTAATCTCATAATATGTTATTATATTCTACTGTAATGTTCGATATCCAAAAAAATAAAAAATAAATAAAAAAGTACCTACCTATATTTTGTGTTGATTAATCGAATATCACAATAAATTTTGATGCGTCATGATAAAAACAACCAAGATTAAAATTGTTGTTTGAATTTTTTTGGTAGGTATGTAGGTACCTACAGTGTCTACAAATCTTCTTTGTGGATTTTTTCATTGTTGCAAGGGAAGAACAATAACTAACACCGAAATAATCATTTGTTGGAATATTATAGGAGATCCGGCATATCAAGGCACCTACAAGGCTTACGACCTGTCATCTACTGGTTTATGAAAAACAGATTTTAAAATTCGTGATAATTTGAATTGCCAAATTGTTATGTTCATTGTTCATGCTTTGCCTTGTCAGTATAAGTTTCCCTGAAAAAAAAATGTACCTATCTATGTCATTTTTTCTCCTCGATAAATAAATGAAACAATGTAGGTACACATGTGCATGTCTGTGCCTATCCCGTCAGGGACATAGTGTGATGGTATGAATGAATGAATTATGTAGGTATTATTTGAGTTTCAAGGCGACATTCCTGGTAATATTATTCAAAAGCGATATTGTCGATCGAGTGTTTTTGTCAAAAGCATGAATTTTGTGTGAGGTCTCATTAATTCATATATCTTTTTGTTCGACAGGCCGAGTGTTATACAGTCCCATTCGTTGCAGCACCATTTAGTACATTATGTGTGTCGTTAAGGTGTCATTTAATATTCCGCTATCAAATAGTATCAGGGAATTAACCACAAAACAATACGAAAGAATCGCGGATCTCCGATGATGACTGTTATGTTTTTATGTCAAACGAAATATTCAAGATTCCTCGGGCGACACATCTTTAGAAAGGTGTCGAACAATAACGGCTTTCAGATCGCCCATAACAATGCTAATAATGCTGCTGTATTTTCTTGTGTTGGTACAACATCACGGGTCTCGGTTTTGGCATTAAACTATTTGTAACCATATTTTTAAACACCTACCTTTAGCGGTTTGGACATTGCATTGTCGTGACATCAAACTTGGTGGATGCAGTCGATTATTTTATGTGATATATTTTCCTCAGTGTGATTAAGGATTATTTACTATGATTAATTAATAATTACTGGAATGAGCCACATAGTGTTTTTTTATAAACAAAATTAGGGACAGCCTCATATCATAGTTCAGACACTACATTTCGTCATACATAGGGTCGTATTACAGGAGTTATTTAAGAAGAATGTAAGAAAAAGTTGAGGTCCCGTACCTAAGCAGTATTCTCGCAGTACGGAATTTTACCTTTTTCTCAAATAACTCTTGTAATACGACCCATAGTCATATTATTATTTGACCGTACATTTCGTCTAGTATATCTATCAGGAATATTTCTACTTTAAACAATATATAACAAAATTACAAAGTTGACACTCTCTCAATAGAGTTAAAAACTTGTGTTCGAGAAAGGAGTATCTATTGTAATAACACACACAAGAAAAATTCAACTTCATAAATCGCCAAAAATATGTCCTTTTAATAATAATAATAATAATAATAAGGACAATTTATAAAGCGCCGTTTAGTGACAACCGTGGTCACCTCAAGGGCGCTTTCAGTTTGCAAAAAATAAGTTAAAATTAAGTTACAATTAGTCATATAGCTAACACATTGACAATGGTGAAACATAAGACTTAAAAAAATACAATTAGTTAAAATTAAGTTAAAATTAGTCCTATAGCTAACACATTGAAGATGGTGAAACATAAAACTTAAAAAAATACGTAGAAATCACAAATTAATCTAGTTATATACATAATCCAGAGTTGGCTGAAGGAAAAAAAATAAATTAGGAGAAATGGTGCACGAAGTTTGTATCAATGATTCCAGATACTAATCAAATCTTATATTTGATGTCCAATTGTAAAGATTTGAGAAGGAAACGGGTGGATTGTGCACTACATAGTTTATAGTCCATTTACGTGTATTTTTACTACGTGTATATTTTTCCTTCTTGAAAGTTTGACCATAATCCCTAAATACATTTTTATGATGTACATTTCCATTAGATTCCTACACAAATATTAGTACCTATACTGGAGGTTCAAAATGCACCATAGATATTAAAATACTGTCACGAAACTCATAGTGTACACTTTCTACATGATACCTGCAGAGAAATTGATGCAAAAAAAAACGATTAAAAATAGTGAAATCATGACTCTCCACTGTCCCATGGTAGTGGAGAGTAAAAACTTCTTAAAGTTTTAAAATCGAGAAACATTTTGTGAGATCACAAAGATTTTTTATCTTATAAGGTACCTTTGTTGAATCCTGTAAAAAACAAATTATTGGATTTTTTTTAACTCTTTCGACTTCTCTGTCCTGAAATAACCGGAACAGTTCCTCCACTCTATGTACTCCGAACCGTTCTCTGATGTTTACAGATATCTTGGTACAGCCAAGATATCTGTTTGGTCGTAAACGTCGTATCGCGATTCGGCGAACGACGTTTACCCCTCAATTTGTCCTTTCGCAATGAGATGCAGAAGACCGTATTAATCCGGAGAATTTCAATTACCTATGTCTATTGAAATAACTCAATATTAATTTGGAGTATTTTCACAAAATTTGGTGCGCCACTCTCTGGAGTGATATTGTTTGTTGACATTGTTCTTGATAGAACAAAAGGTGACGAAGGATCGGATCGACTTTATGATGTTCGATATGTTTTTGTGTGCCATTGAAATGTGGCGGAATTCTCTTGATCTAACACCTTCAGCCGTGGAGGATGTTGAATAATACAATCAAAATAGCAATGCTAATGTCCCACCCGTGCGTGTATACAAGACTATGGACCTCGCTGGTTGTCAAAAAAATATTCCTGTGTATATCGCAAGTCCACTTACATACACCGTCCGTTGCAATTCTCGTTTCTCGCCACAACACGTATTTTTCAAATATCACAAACATCACGATATCTCCTCCTCTCCGTCTATGGGACATATCACCTCAGATGACACCATACAATCATTAGGTATAAATTGTTCCGAATTAATATAAATTAAAAACATATGTAGGATTGTATGGCGGTGGCGAACGAATGTGTCTTCCTTTTTTACTTTTATGTACAACAGCTTTGATTTTTCTTATTTGTTTTCGAAGTGGTTTTTTGTATGATGTATTCTTAACTTTGCTTATTATTCTTATATTCAAAGATTTATTTTAAATGCATTATGTTTTATTTCTATTTTTTTCATTCAATCATTTATATTCATTGGTAAATTTGTATGTCGTATGTCGTGTTTTATCTAAAAATTAGTGGTGTTCTTTATATTTTCGTGTACATATGCTTGATATTAATTTGGCATTCATTATCATTATCAAAATGCTTTACCATGTAGCTAATGCAGTACAGTAAGTAGGTATCATCAATATGCTTTACCCAGGCTAAGGTTTTTTCTCATAAGTCGGGCATTTTTTAATTCATTCATTCACAACATAACGGAATATAACACAATAACAAACTGTAGGGTTATCAGCGATAGGTGTACGGTTGTGCGATACCTTATAAAAGGAAACATGACAACTATCTCACCTTTATGGTAATAGAAAAAAATGGACGCAGTCGTTGTCTCACAGCTTATTATGTACCTATAATTATCCAATATCAAATGACTAAACAAAAGAAAACACAATTCTTGAAAGTTGAAATAATCGATTCTAACTGATCGATGGATGAATCATCTTCATTAAAAATATGTATATAATATTATTCACACATTTAAGACCAACGAAAATATGAACTGAAATTTGAATTGTTTGACTTCAAATTATTTTGTTTGTGAAAACTGCTGCTGAATCCATCACAATATTTGATTTCTTCTTTATGTATATTTGATAACTGGTCATAATAAAGGTACAAAGTGTATCCCAGATTCTGGTTGAGCCACAGAACAGGGTAGAGCCAATTTAGGTTACGAACGCTATGTGGAAGAATGACGATTGACAAGTTTCCTGGGGGTCTGTAGGTAAGTACCAACATGTATCTTTATGTTACCCATAGGGGGTTCATATATATGTATGTAGTACCTACACTATTCGAATAACACCACAGAAGCATGTGGTGATTATTTTTTTATACACTGCTAACTCACCATACCTGACTCATGCCATGTCCAAAATGGGGCGGATAAAGAGACCTGACAGATCCATATTAATATAACAATAAACATTTCTTGACAATAATTAATATCAACTTACATTAATGAGGATAAACATACCCACACAGAGGCATAACTTTGTAGCTATCGGTATTTTTATATACATTTTTTATTTAATTCGATTGTGGTTGTAATATATTTCTAAGTGGCTAAAGTTTGCAACGTTCGCGTGCAACGATTTTGGCCAGAAGAGAAGTCGTACCTACCTATAGGTAACACATGGCAAGTTTTCACAAAAAGGTAAAAATAATATTTGTAAGTAAACTATTATAATAAACTATAGAAAAAAATGTCTAAAAAAACACCAAAAACTTTTTGTCTATTATTGTAGGTACTATCTCTTTCTCACTTAATGTTTTCTGTCGGGTGTGCTCTTTCCAGGTGATGCTGTATGAATTCGTTAAACTGTACCATTTTTGAAGAGCGTTTTTTTCTCATATAATGTGTCTATATATAAAATGTCATTGGTCATACGATTGATAGTAGGTAGGTATCTATATTTTTGTTGTCCAAGTGCAAGCAAGGTGAGGTGATAATATGGTATGAAAAATACCTACTAGTGAAGTGAAGTGTGCGTGTGTGTGTTGTGGTGACATGTAGTCTGGTCTGGCATCTGTAAACACGTGTTACCCAACGGAATCCACTAGCTGTATGTAAGTTGTTAGTGCTCGAGCTGGTTTCTTATCAGGACATAACAGTGGTTTCAATCACCTTATATCCGTGAACAACTTCACATTATTTTCACGATGAAATCTCTATAAAACAAGATAACACTAAACTTTAATACGTTACACTGTCGTTCTTTGATTGTTTATATTATATTTTTTTCTTCTCGGTCATTCGGTGCGCCGAAAACTTAACACCACGAAGACGAAACGAATCAATTTTTACGATATTACATTTATGTAAATACTTATCGACAAACAAAGTTCAAATAATGGTACCAATATTTTTTTCCTAAGATAAAATCACAAGTAAACATAAGTAAATTGACACTTAAGAAATACACGAGACATGAAGATATTCAATTTAATTGGTGATTACAAACGGAAATTAAACTCAAATATGTTTTTTTATTTATTTAAACAAATATATAAAATTCACAATTTTACAATATTTACAGATAAAGTAAAATGCATATTTATGTATGACTCAACTTCAAAAAGGGAATTTCTCGTGTAACATTTATTGAGTAACATTTCACAACACATAAGTACAAACTAACTAAAACTAATCATATAAACTTTAACCTAGGTATCAAATAACATAGGTACACAATAATATTAAAATTGATATAAAAACAAATAAAAAATTGCAAAAATTGCAAAAGTTTGACGAATCAAGCAAATATACAAATAAAATCATAAAAAATGTATAAAATAATCACAAAAGCTTGATAATCCTAACGAAAAAATTGAAAATTCACATGTTTGGTGCTTATGATATTCTTCCAATGAATTATTTGTTAAATTTCTGAAATTTTCTGACTATAATAATAATAATAAAATACTTTTATTGGTTTATACAACGTGGCGGACTTATTGCCCGCAGGCACCTCTACAAGTCAACCACCATGGTATGTACAGTCAGTAACAGGGATAGAAGAATGCAAATAGAAAAATAGAAAAAAAAATCATAAATTAAACATACAAAATAAATATAAAAAACAAAAAAATAAGAATAAAAAAAATACACCAGATAGATACACTATGTTTATTGGATGGAGGATATGAGAGGAGAAAGGAAGAGGGATAAAGGGAAAAAGACGTGAATTTGTGTTTATGTCGATAGAAAGTGTGACTAATATGTATTAGGTACATAATATATTATGTATATTCAATCATCACCATCATCATAAGCTCGAATTCCCTGGGTGGGCTTTGGCAGAATCCAGCAATCTTGCCTTTATGAATATTTGCAGAATGAATAAAACGGACAAACATGAATAAACAGAGTCCATCCAAGGCAGGTTGGGTTCTCTTCGTCCTCGCAGTGTGGAGAGTGTGAAGCATTTTACTGAGTTATCGTCATCCATTCTGATTGTGTGACCAGCCCATCTTAGGCAGGCGTCCCACCTTGATGGAACATAGGGCTCTCGATATAAGTCTGGGTCGATGGCACAGCGGTTAGCGTGCTGGGCTAGTACCTATTCCTGTAGTCGCGTGTTCGAATCCTGCTTCGACCGATTTCTTTCACCTACAGCACAAGCTTAATTTAGCCTACCTCTCATGTACCTATATCCAATAGCACGGTTTTATTCAAAATTTTATTCAGTTCTTATACCTATGTAGGTACTTTAATAATTGTAACTTTTTAAATCTCCACTATGTAATAGAAGAGTTACGATTCTTTTTCCATGTGCTATGCTAGATTTATTCTCTATAAATATCTCGAAATTTTCAAAATTTTATTTATCTAATTTAGTCAGTGGGGAGAAATAAATAATTTGAATGAACTGCCCTGTGAATTGTAAACAATTGAATACAATCTAAGTATTTTCTAGGTTTGCATAGTAATTTTAATAGGATTTTTCATATTTTGGTTGTTAAAAGTCGAAATTTGATCTGAAACAAAGCGTTTAAAATTACAGATCACCTTCTCAAATGATAAAATAGTCATCGTGAATATTTTTCGATATAAAAATATTGGCCACATAGCATAAAGGAGAAAACATCCGCTTTGTTCTGCAAATCCGGTTTGTTTTTGAAGGAATGTTCTCCAGGAGATATTCTCTTTCGATTTTTATTAACCTTTTTCTTTTGTTTTTATTTATATTTATAGGAGCGGTTTTTGTCGATGGAAATATGTGAGGAGTCTCGCTTCGCCGGGAGATCTTAGACACCTCTGGAATTGTGAAATGTTCCCATGGACCCATCCAGAGGAAAAAAATATTCGTCTCAAAGGAACCACCGAATAATATAATGGTTTCGACATATTCGTGTCAACATACATTTGATTGATAACCAAAAACTGTATCTTTCTATCTCTATCTCTCTCTCCCTCAAGGAACAAAGGACTACACTTTGTGTGCGAATTACTTTAGTAGGTAGGCATGCCTAAGCATTGATAGGATTACTTCTATAATTTTCCTGTATGATAAAAATAACATAAGTTGGTTAATATACTTAAATTTGAAATAAAATATGTATGAAATAATTATGTCGTAAATTATCCAACTTTCGATTTGTTCAAGAGAATCTATTCCTTTTAATAAATTGACGGTATTAACCTTTGAATCGTGTTAGAGAATTTGTATGCAGTAGTGGAGTTTTTGAATGGTTTTTCCTAATTTAAAATAAAAAAATCACCAATTCAGAGGTTTCGCAGCATATACACATATATGGATTAACTCAGAATTCGGAGTAAAAAAATAAGTGTGTCTGTCCTCCCTTATAACTTAGGAGAATACACAACATCTACGGGGAGTCAATAGTTTGATAATTAATCTCGATACATACATATGCACAATGAACATATATACTGGGTAGGAAAAAAGGACTGAGATCCACATTTTTCTATCCTGACATACGTCAGGATAAATATAGGCTTCATATAGGCTTCGCAGCATATATGTTCCATATATGGATTTACTCAGGATTCGGAGTAGAACATTTTATAAGTGTGTTTTGTATAGAAAACAAAATTTCTTGTATTATAATATTCAATAATTTTGATTTAAGAGTTTATAGTTTGGTACGTATTCTTCAACTATACCTACATAATATTGCTGTTGACAGTTGGATCTCATGTGCCAAATGCAACTAGTAGGTATATACACAGAAATATTCAGGAGATACTCACAAAATTAGCGTAAATACTTTTTTAACTTTTAATATATAAGTGTGTCACTAAAATATAACCACTATATCAAATATACGTCTCTTTATTAAGAAAATTATTAGAAAATTAAAATAAGTATATATCTATAATTAAAATTAAACCACTTTTTGATTCTACATGAAAATAGGCCTATCGCACATAATAAAATTCATGTAGAATCAAAAAGTGGTTTACTTTTAATTATAGATATAACTTATAATGGAATTCCACAAAATAAAAACTTCTTCGATCATCAAATAAGTATCTTCCTTACAAATAATCAATTATTTTATTTATCTTCATTACAAATAATCAATTATTTTAATGTAGGTAATCAAGTAGCTATTTAATAATAACTACATAAAATATGTTTTGCAGAGGAATAAAAATTTCCAAAAAACGCACTGTCAATCAATCAACAGACGCGGTATTTTTTTTCTCTAATTGACGTTTGAACAATGAATAGACATAAATCTTGTTACATTTTGTAAGTCAACAAGGACACGGTATAAATTATTATCTTTCTGCGTTTGATTCGTCGCATATAATATAATTGACAAGTCCGCGATGTATTTTTGTTGAAAACGGCATAAGCTATGCTGATTCAAATCTCGGAAGGGCCTGAACTCGCGGGTATTTCTGAGAATACGTCAAACTGGATAAAGGAAACGTCATCCGTGCGGATCTATAATTCAAATTATGCTAATATATAAAACATACCAATTTGCATTCGCAAATATTGGTAAAGATCTCCATCGAATCGTTTACATTAAAATATGCTCGAGTAACACAGCTATGGTATGGTAGTTTCACAAATAATTTCTACACATTATAACGGAAAAAAAAATGTTTGCACTGAATTTATTTTCGTAATGATATCGATTTTGAGAAATAAAAACCAAATTGGTTTTTTGAAATAAACAATGATTGTTTTGTTATGGAAGACCTTTACAATCTAGAAAAGGAATGACCGAACTCTTTTATGGAAAAGAAACCCTCTTATTTTAATATAGGTAGATTTTTATTGTAAACTGATTATATTATATATTTTCCTATTGAGAAGGTCTCGCTTTGAGAAATCGTCAATAAATCGCTATCCAACTGTCGATTTGTTCAAGAGAATTTATTTTTATTAACATATCGACAAATTTTCAAGCCATGATACGCGAGATTTGTAGGCCAGGTGTATATTTTTCACGGTTTTTCCAACTTAGAAGTCAAAAAACACCAACTTAAAGGCTTCGCCAGCATATATGTTCCATATATGGATTTACTCAGGATTCGGAGTAGAACATTATAAGAGCGTCTGTGAGTGTGTCCCTGCCTTCGGATTCGCTCAATGCACAGAGCCTAAAATTTCAGAAAATATAGAAAATTATAGGCCTACAAAACTTTTATACTAAGAATTTTGAATTTTCGTTTCTGTCAGAGGATATCATGTTTTTAATTTTTACTTTATTTTTCCATATATCTCAAAAACCATTAAAGCTAGAACGCTGAAAAATGGATAAATATCGATAAATATAATTCTCAATATTTGTTTTTATAAAAAAATTCCAGATTTTCTCTAAATTTTTTAGTTATTAGAAAAATATTTTTTTATGATAAAAATATTTTTTTTAAAAATGTCGAAAAAAGCTGAAATACCCCAACTAGATAATTTAATTTTCTTTAAAAAATATGAACATTGTAGTGAAAAATATGTACTTTTTGTAACAATTTTTATAAAAAAATTGAATTTAGTGATGGCATCGTTTTATACAATTTGTAATGCAGTATACATTACACACTATCTACCTACGGGGACTCAATGGTTTGATACTTAATTTCCAAACATACATACATAGGTACTTGAATTTTTATGCGCGTGATAAAAATATGTAATATAAAAAAACTGAATAAGATAAATTACGGAACTACTGAAAGCAAATTAATAATTAACAGGGCACGTATTTTTTTGAACTAATAACGAATTCATTGTATCTTTTTTTTATATAACCCTTATGAATTGTCCAACTGTCGATTCGTTCATGAGAATTCAATTCTCTGAATGAATCGACATTATTAAGCAAAGATGCGTGTACGAAGGAACATTTTGTATGGCGTAGTGGACTTTTTGCATGCTAATAACACCAACTAGAGGCCTCGCAGGAAGAGTGTGTGTGTGTGTGTCCCTTATAACTTTTGATCCGCTCAATTTACAGAGCCCAAATTTTTAGAATATATAAACAGTTATAGGTCAACAAAACTTTTATACTCAGAACTGTGAATTATTGTTTCAGTCAGGGGTTACCAACTTTTGAAATTTTGGTTTATTTTTCCATATATCTGAGAAACCACAAAAGCTAGAACGCTGAAAATTGGTATAAACATAGACAAATACAAAATCTCAAATAGGTTTTTTTAAAAAATATTCAGGGTTTCTCAAACATGCTTTATTAAGAAAAATATTTGTTTATGATAAATTTATGAGTATAACTGCCTATATTTCCAAATTTTTTAAAAATATCGAAAAAAGACGAAACACCCCAACTAGATAATTTAATTTTCTATAAAAAATATTGATATTGTACAAGTAATTCTCATTTTTTTTAACAATTTTTATAAAAATTGAATTTAGTGACGACATTGTCAGTAGCCTACACACAATATCTAAGAAGACTTAATAGTTTGATACTAATCTCCAAACACACATACATACCATCATGCTGTTTTCATATTCTAGGTAGGATCAAAGGACTGACCTCCATACTATCCTATCTTGACATACATACCTAGGTTCATGTGTTGTATAGAAAACCAAATATCTTAAAATATTAAATAATTTGTATTTATGGGTTTATAGTTTGGTACTTATTCTTCAACTACCTATACGTACTATCGCTATCGACAGTTGGATCTCATGTGTTACATGCAACTAGTTTATAACAAGGTACTACACATGTATATATGAACGTTCATACGTTGGGGAATAAATGTATAAATTTGAGTGAACATTGGTCAATGGACACAGGAGTCAGGTTTTACTCAGCGGGTTACAAATCAACGACATTCTCGCATCTATTGGCGGCATCATTTATCTAATAGGGAGACTCGTCGTATGTATGTAACTTGAAATAACTATTATTATTAAATAATAACTAACTATTATTATTAACTATTATTATAATTTTATTATATTCGCACCAAAAATTGCCAATTGAAGTACTTACTTACTTTACTTTTTGTATGGCTACGGCTTTTCCTGCGCCTTTGGCTGAGTCATTGAGTAGTTCCCTTCTACACTCTTGGCTCCCGTTCGGCCAGCCACTTCACAGCTTCTGGAGTCGCCCTATGGATGTCCATCCAGTCTCCTTCATACCTCCGTATCGGGCACTCCTCTACTAGATGCTGGATAGTTTGGCTTCTTGCTCCACAGTCACATTCTGGAGAATTCCTTTTTCCCCATTTCCACATTTGGTAGTTACATCGTCCTTGACCTGTACGAATTCTGTTTTGCTGAATCCAAACTTTTCGGGGAAGGTTATAACCTGGGACCCTTTCGTTAGGGTCTAGAATAATATGTTTGTTTAATACCAGGTCTGAATCATTCCACCTCTCTTTCCATGCTCTAGGCAAGTTGAATTCGCCGAGTAGCTTCGACCAAACAGGCTTTCTGGACTTCAGTCGTTGTCTTGGTGGACAGAATATATCTTGAAATGCGGGAATTGCGGGATTCTTTTCAATCTTGGCAAGTTCTCTAGCTGTAGCCTGGCTCCTGCGCAAATCAGGAGGAGTAATGTTCGAAAGCACAGGGAGCCACGGGAGTGCAGTTGGCCTTACGCATCCGGTGATTGTCCTCATTGTTTGTCCAATTGAAGTAAAACTCAAACATTGCTAGTAGGAATATGGATATAAAAATATTTTACACTACGCTAATACATAGATTGCATTTGCACTTCTGTCTCACTCAACCTACCTGTGTTTAACATTTTATTTACTACTGTATCAGCTTATACTGTATTTACTTCAAATATTATTATACATGTGAAAAAGGATTTTTCAAGATATAAATGAAGTAACAATGATTGTTTCTCCTTACCTACAAATTAGATTTAGAGAGTGCATACTATGGGTTTGGTCTTGATGTTTTTGTATGAATGGCATAGTTAGGTATCTTCTGTGATATTATATGTCCCTTGTACAGCCAAAACTTTTATAAGTAGATTTAATCAACGTCTAGTGACGAGTTAACTTTTTTGATGTTTTTGTTGGCTTATTGTAAGAGGGAGATGCACAGAGAGCCCTTTTGGTTTATTGTTATTTGTATTTTGAGTATTTTTACATATATTATATCTATTTATTCTGTACTTGTTTATATTTTTTATATTGCCAATAATATTTTTTCATTTCATGTTTGTTGAACCGTAATTGCTTTGTTTTAAAATATTTTAATCGCAAATAGGGATTAAATTTATATAAAAGTAATTTTTATAAATGAGCGTTGAAAAAGTATTGGCGAAGCATGACGGCCTAGCTAAACAGGGGCGCGAAAAATTTTCAAGAAATATATAGAACGTAGGAAGATGTATATGTACTTGTTTAACAAGGACATATTCATTTTTTTTAAAAAATAAAATAAAAATTTAAAAAAAAATTAAATATGTCAAAAGTATCTAAATTGAAAACCTAATACATATAGTCAATATATTATTTAATAAATGCATGAATATGTTTCCAAGAACATCTCTCTGAATATATTATATCAATTACTTGTCGACGAATAACTTAATTGTAATATCACAATCTATAGATGCTTAGAGATCTCAATGTGGAAAAAAAGCTTTTAAAATTGACGAGTCATCATCATCATCATAATAGGCGCAACAGCCCTGTGTTAGCCCCTGCCTCCCACAGAATCCTTCTTAATCCGTTCCTGTACTCCGCCACTCTCATCCAGTTTGCTATTCCGATCAAAATAGATTGATTATTTTTACTTACCCTATTAGGGAAATATTACTTACAGTGTACAATCGAAATGATCATCATCATGTTATTGGAAGGTTCTTGCGTAATTTTTGCTGAGGAACCTAAATTTTATACCTACGACATTGAGTGTAAACTAGTTTCATAATCACAGAACCTTTTTTTATGCCATCGTGAATTTCATTTATGCATTAGGTAATTATCAGTCTTTGAAAACGAAAAAAGTAAACACATTTTTATTGGATAGTTTAGGAGTTGCCTCCAATCCACTAGTTAACGAAAGATAAACACATCACACTAAATATTTTGTTTTATCATCGGCACGAAACATTGTTTTGGTTCTCCAATTCAGATATTTGCCAATAAAGTACAAATCGCCGATATTTGTTAAGGATACGGCACTTGAGAGGAAAAACGTTAATAATCGTCATCACACCAAATCGACAGAGACAAAGGGGAGTGATGTAACTACCTACAGATTATTTTTTTTATATGGTTCCTTGCACGTTACAGAATTCGATGCAATCATTTGACGTCAGTTGTGTACCCTGATGAAACAGTTCAGAAAATATCGAAAATAAAATGCATGTCCACATCTGATGAAGACAAGTAAAGTTTTCTTATACATCTCTTATTCAAAGTATTTGTTTACTCCGTGAATTGGTTCACCTTCTGCAGACTTGGTTATTGCTAAAAAAATAATTGTCAAGACAACGAATGTATTCTAATAGTTTTTTTTAATTTTAATGATGAAACTAAACTTTGATTCTTGAATCAAAATTTTTTTTTCAAAGACCTTAAATGTTTTATTAGAAACATGGTCCAATTCGGATCAGAGTCAATAGTAACTGACATATATAACTCTTATTTTCAAATACCAAGCTCTTAAATCAAAATATACATGGGTGTAAGAGATGGAGTGAATAGCAGGGGTCGTCCTAGAAAAGGATTGTATGACCATGTGAATGATATTTTGGCATATATGTGACGATGTATGAATGTAAAGGAAGCCAGGAATGTATGCAAATATAGAAAAGTATGGGACTCGGTTTTCTCTGCTTATCCCGTAAATGACATGGCGTGATGGTATGTTTGTATGTGTTAATTAAATTAGAATATTCCAAAAGAACTTCTGCGCTGCCATTGATTGTTGAAGATTACCCAATGAATATTCATGTATCATATCTTTGGAAAGTGGAAAGTGTTCTGTTGCAAAAAAACTATTTACAGATTTACTAACGATGAATTTTCCTAGAGACATGCTACTACGGGTGAAGCGGATTTTAACATATTTTAAGGTAATAGAAAGTTTTGTAGGCAGGTGGAATGGTTTTGTTTAGAATGACATGGTGACCTTGGTATTAGAAATGAGCCAAAAACAGCAATATTTTATTTATTTTCAGGAAAAGTCTCTAGAGATTTTCAGAATTAAAACTTATCTAGTTTGTTGCAAAACAGACGACGTTATAAGTGCTCAGATTGAGATGGGCTAGACATTTACAGCAAATGTCTCTAAAATAATTATGAATGGAAACCCAGATGGAAGTACAGTTGGAAAACCCAGACTATGATGGGAGGACGAAGTGAGAAGGAATGCGACGCAACTTAGATTGATTGAAATTCTTAGTTTGAGAATGATTGGAAGCGGACAACATAAGAAAGGATGCGGAACAGCTCCTACAAGTAGTTGAAGCAGAAGTTGAAGGCGGCAAAGGCTTGATTCAGGCCATCTAAGAAGAAGAAATTCGCAAAAGATACCAGGCAAAGCGATCATTCTAGCAAAAGAATAAATTATGTTAGAAAAATCACGTTCGACTTTTACCAGTAAGACTATTGAGTTCAACAGCGCTGAATCAATCGCTAAAATCAGTAACCATTTGCACAATTTTCCTTGAAGCTAACGTGAATTGGTACAAGTTAGACGTTCAAAATATTCGTTTGTGGTCCGGGTCAAAGATTGAAAACAAAAAACGTCCTGTCCACCGCAGGACCCGAGGACTGCCAGGCAAATCAGATTAAGTCCAATCAATTTGAATTTATGAATCGAGCAGAGCAATACGAGCGGTTTCAACGGACCAACCACACGGCGCACATTGCAAACACATAAATTTCAAGTCAACCATACAAAGGGGTCACTTATCAATTTCATGATTGCGTCTCTGTACCAAACATACATTGTAGGTACCTACGTCCGTCTAGTTTATATATATATAATATTTTGAATTTTGTATGTTACGATAATGTTATGCCTTATTGAATGCACACAGAATTTGTTCAAGTACCTGCATACCTTCAGTACAGATACGGATCAGACACAGGTGTAATATTGATTTAATGTATATTTATATATTACATATTTTCTTTTATTTACCTTTTATCACACCATATATTTATAATGACAACAATAAGTAGATTACTGCTACCCAATAGGAAATCCTGTTCTAGGGCTAGCAGTTTACAATTTTTATTGATAATTATATGAAATTATGAACCAGGTGATTGTTCCGATTCCACACTAAATATGTACACAATCTCAACTTTCTGCACTAACATTCATTACCTCGACAAACATATGGGCTCACATAAAACAGATCAACCATGTCCCGATATCCGCCATAATACTTGTCACAAATCCAATCTCTGACGCGATTTTTATTTCAGAGCCATAGAAAGACTAGTTAACTATTTTATATTATATTACTTAATTCTATTTCTTTAGCGTTCTTGAATTACGTCTTTCCTTTCTTTATCAAATGTAGTTGGATCACTGGTTATAGCCTCGTAAAGCATTATTCTGTTGATGTGCCTTGCACGAAACGCTTCAATAATAATTTATTTATTTTATTCATTTATTTCAAATTACGGCTTGAAAGTCTATTTAAAAAACAATAAGACAAGTATACAATGATTAAAACTTTAAATTTTAAAATAAAAGAAAATTTAAACTAACATAATAAAATCAATAGTTTAAACTTGAAATTTTAAGATAAAAGCAAATTTATAACAAAAAATAATATCCATAATATCAATATACTATACACAGTTAAAAACAAAATATAAAAAATACAAAAACCCAATAATAATCGAAATAAGGAAATTTAAACAAATTCACAGTTGCGCAAGCGCATAAAGTCATTGCTTAAACAAGCCAATGACAGGTCGTAAGATCTGTATAGTTTTCGGAAAACAACTTGAGAAACAAACAACTTCCGCCAACTCATGAAGTTTGACGGAAACTTTAGGTGCATTGATTTCCCGGTTCTCCTACAATATTCCAACTTCGTCTCTATTGAGATTTTAAAAATTTGTTATAAGCAAAGTTAATACAACAAAACATACCTAATTGTCCAAGATGCGATACAAAATAGAATTATATTCGGACATTACTCAAAATTCTCTTTCTTGTATTATGTCATAATATAATCATACAAAATTTAGCTATTTTTATTTTATTTTATTTTTACATTACATTTCGGGCAACTAGCAGGTACTTTGTCAAATATTAATTTTACACGCACCCAATAACAAGTTGCCACATTCTGGAGACTTACGAAATTAATCGTCTCACAGATCCAGACTGAAAACACAATCAAAAACTGTGCATCCACCGGGAATCGAACCCAGACCTTTGGATCAGCAGTCAGATACCTTACCAACTGAGTCACGAAGACCGACAAAGCTATATTTCAATATTTTTATTGAGAAACTTTTCAACATCTCAATAGAGACAAGCTGGGATATCATAGAAGAACCTGAAGGCACCTACAGAGCTTACGACCTGTCATCGGCTGGTTTACGTGATCATTCTATGCGCTTGTGTAACGTTTAAAATCCAATGTATGCGTATATGCAATTAAAAAAAAATATTCGATCTATATTTCAATGTTTTGTGACCGATGATAACTTAAATTCATTTTCAATTTTAGACAAAAACATTTCTTATGTATTTCCAATCTTTCTTTCTATTTTCTTCTCGCTTTACAAATCTGTGCAAAATACTTACCAGCTCACAATGAATGGATGTTGTTTTGTCGTCATTGAATAATTTAAAAAACAAGTAATAATGATACTACGACGTCTCAATCATTCAACTTTTTAAAAAGAAACTATAGCTGTTTTACGTATCTAATTATTCTTATCTGACACCCCATATCCATCCTCTCTCCCCTACCTCAACCTCTATTTCCTTCCTTCCTTTGTTAGTCTGAATTTACTCTTAATAATGATACCTGTTTCTTTCAGTTTGTTATAAATTTAATGTACCAACCACTATACTATCTATGGCCTCACGTTGCTTTGTTTGGTTGGAAGAAATCGCCTTGTCGCAATAAGCCCGCAATTGTACACGGTATTGCATGAATAAATAAATTCATTCATTCATACCATCACGGCATATCCCACAATGTGGGGTAACCAGCGAAAGGTGTGCGGGTGTGCATTGCCTTATAAAAGGGAGCACAACATAGTTATATGTGTATACCCACACACCAGTCTCGTCTCACCAAAAAAGGCACTATATTCAGAATGGGTGGTGAACCTCATTGCTGAACTATGTGAGATGTTATTGTTGCCTGTTGTATTTTCGATTACCCGGCTCTTACGGGACACTCGCAAACAATAATAGAAAAGAGTGGAAGCACTATTCTAAGCCGGAGTCTCACAGCAATAAATAAATAAATAAACAATTTAATATCCGTCTTCTTACAGTTAATAACTCACGTGTTTATTTTTCTTCCCAAAGGTATGCGTATGAAAATAATGTGAAAATGTTATTCAAATGAATACAAACCTGCCCCTGGTGTTGTCCCTTAAGCGGCAAATGTTTTGACTAAGCTATGGGGAATTTAATAATGAGCACCTTACATTTTATTCAAATACCAATGATGGCATGAATAATGCTCCAGGTCTGCTGAGTATACTCACACCACACCACACTACACAGACTGAACCTCTCTACCGCTTCACTGGTCAAAGAAAATCTTCGACTCGTTAACGATACCTATACCTTCTCGTGGATTATGCCAGAATTATTAAAAAAAACAAAGGCTTTGTCTTCGTTTTATTCTTGAGACATCCTTCTGCTGAATGTAGGTCTCTTAAAGAAAATATAACTCAATGTAAGAGTATGAAAGTGACAGTTTCCTGTCACATGACAACTGTCACTTCTATACATTGAGTTTTCTTATATTTTCCATCGCTGAATCGACTATGACTAGGCACCCATTTTCCTATCGACACCTCATATCCTTCTATTTTGCCATTGATACTCAGATGGAAAGTAGGCTGAGGTGGTTCGGACATATTGGAAGAAAACCGCCATTATACGTATGTAACACGGCACTGGACTATCGAGTTCTCGGCAAAAGACCAAAAGGGCGTCCCAAAACACGATGGAAGAGCTTGGTGGCGGAGGATATGCGGGAATGTAATGTCTCTGAGGACGGTGCTCAGGATAGAGCAAAGTGGAGGAGCGCAGTAAGGAGAGCAGACACCACCAGAATGTGGAATAGTATCTAAGGAGAAGAAAGAGAGAGAGAGAATGAGATGTTGTATCTCATATTTCTCTTTCACCTATCCCGTCTTAGTCAAGGTCGGCTCTCTTGGTACGTAATCGCCAGAACACTCTGCCCTGGTTAATATAATTGATATCTTAATATAAATAAAAAAACTTGGTTTTGTTATCTTTCTTTACATTGATTATTGACACGTGTAAGGCTTATTAATAGAATAATGGTCTTCAACTACAAGGATAAAACCAGTAATCCAACATTATTTTATTTAAGTATTAAATTTGAGATTTATATACACTCATTTTAATAATATAGGTACAGTTCGTTTTCCAGCCTCTTACAACCAATTATTACATAAATCTGAAGTGTAAAAATTGTATATAATCTCTAGTTATATATGTTATATATCTATTTACCTAGTAATATAGTTATTACCTCGCTGAACATTTTTTTATCGGAGAGCTAATCTTCCGAATATGGTAGCTTGTTATTGGGTGTGTGTTAAATTAATATATGACATTATAGTCTGTTATATGAGAGTGTTACTGTTATACGATTGTTATGACTGTTATATCTCCTGAGATATATGTGATCTATGGAGAGCCCGATATGATCAATTCCATCAAGATAGGGCGCTTGAGATGGGCTGGTCACATAATCTGAATGGACGACGAAAACCCCACAAAAAGTCTCAAAACTCTCTGTCACCAGGTCGAAGGAGAGCAGGAAGACCAAGGACTCGATGAATGCAGTGTCGATGCGGATGCATTCGTAGCATATATTACAAACCGGAGAACGAAGGCAGCGTATAGACGGGAGTGAAGGAGACTCCTGGATTCAGCCAAGGCCCATCCAGGACTGTTAAGCTTATGATTATGATGATGAGAGTGAGAAGCCATACTAAAAATATAAAAATAATTAGTTTTTTGCCCATCAAATAGGTAAATTGTACCATTTTCCATATAGATTCATACATGGACTACGGTGAGAGCTCTTAATGCATAGTTTGTGTAATCTGCTGCTGCGAGGTTGAAACATTAAGATATATGATTATGTCAAATAACATTTTTAATCTCCACTACTATGGAATAGTGGAGAGTCATGATTTGACAATTTTTAAGAGTATTTTTTTTACATCAATTTCTCAATGGGTAACATGTAGAGCGTGCATACTTTGAGTTTCGTTGTTATGTTTTTGTGTGTATGCCGTACGCAAATATGAAAATTTGTGTCCTCTGTACAGATCAAAGTAAAGGGCCGATGAACTAAATATTGATACCATATGTGTGAAGTAAATAAACTTAGAGCTGATAAGTTTTCCATAGACAACGGTTAATTTTTCTCAATGTTTCTCTATGATATCATCTGTTTAAACTGAAAAAAGCTCTCACGACCTGGAAATTTAAGATATTTTAATTTTGTTTACAATACCAATAATCTTCAAAAAATGCATAAAGTTGGCCATTATATTGTTATGTTCATAACAATATATTTATGTATGAAAAATAGGTATAAAACAAGAGATTTTTTTATGTTTGGCAATGTTCAGTTATTTGATTTCATATTGATATTAGTGTGTAATATTAGCAGGAAAGCTTCAATGTGTAGTAGAGAGTTCAGCGTTGGCCACAACCCACTCGTTTATTTAAGAAACTGCACCTGTAATAATGTTCAGAAGATAAGTAGGTACCTAGACAGACTATGAAATATGCTCGATGGTCCTCAAGACATTTCACTATGCCTAAGCATTGTGGTAAATAATTTGATTTCGGGGTTGGTTCGTTCCCTAGTACGATAGAAATTGATTTAAAATCATTTCTCAAACAGTTATTACTTCTCTGGGCTAGAAACACTGATTAATTGCACATTTGCGCATGGTACCCACCGAGTTTATTGAAAAAAAGGAAGGGTATCATTCAATGGCAGTGCGCAAGTCAAAATAATTAATGCAATCCTTTGAAGCTGATGCAATTAAAGTTAATGGCTATGTCAATGTATGATTTGAATCCTTAAATATTTTTTTTATAGAAAGTGCTTTGTATAATATACCTACCAATCAAAGGACACAACTATATAACTATATCAGGCATAGACTTGTCCAATCGACAGGTGAATAATAATTAAAATACCTACATATCAGTAATTTAATGCATATTTGTAAAACATTTAAAATGCGTGTAGGTATTGAGACAAAGATACATATTTATTTTCCCAACCCTGTTAGAGACACAGCGTGATGGTATGTATGTACATATTTTATTAATTTAATTAATTTTGCATTCATGTCTTGTTAATTTATTGCAGCCAGCTAAATTATTTTTTAATAAAAAAATGTTGATGTTCTGTGCTCAACCGTAAACATAATTGAAGCGGTTTACTTTCAAAAAAGTTACCTTTTGTTTTTCAACAAAAGATTTTTTTTTGAAATACCATCCTAACAGACAGCAATTAGGTTTAAAAGCAAGCATTATTTTTAAATGCAACAGATTTATTTGATTTCATTCCGATCGCACAGAGGTAATTCATCAATTCGACAGTATAGTTGTCGCCAAATATGTTGAGCCATTTCGCTGAGAAGGGGGCGATTTGCACGTATACCAACGAAGCAAATTTGCGCTACGCGCACCCGGTAGCCTGGTTCAAGATATTTGGCGAAAATTATAAAATTTATTTTTAGTTTGAAAAGTAATCGGATGATAAAAATTATCATATATTCATGGAGGGGTATTTTTTAGAAATATTTTGAATTAATTTTAGTTTTCTGCACTCCAATAAACTTTAAGTATGCCAAATCTCAAACTCTCCCGTGCGCGCAGTTTGCTTAAAAATAGGTCCGAAGTTTTCGCTTCACGTATAACTATATAGAACAGATCATTTTGAGTGAGTTAATCCAAACGTCGATTTGTTCAAGAGAATTTATTTCTCTTAACATATCGACATAGTATCAAACCAAGATACGCGAGACTTGTATGCAGGGTCTATATTTTTCACGGTTTTTCCTACTTTGAAGTAAAAAAAACACCAATTTAGAGGCTTCGCAGTATGATGTCTTTACTCAAAATTCGGAGTAGAACATTTAGTGTGTCTGTGTATATGTGTGTGTCCCTTATCCGCTCAATGCACAGAGCCTAAAATTTCAGAATATATAGAAAGTTATAGGCCTACAAAACTTTTATACTCGATTTATTGTTTCAATCAGTGGTTATCAACTTTTGAAATTTTACTCAATTTTTTCATATATATCTCAATTTTTTTTAATTTTTCCAGAGTTTCTCGAACATTTGTTATTAAGAATTTTTTTTAAATTTATATGTTTAACTGCCTATATTTTCAAAGTTTTCAAAAATATCGAAAAAGCCGAAACACACCAACTAGATAATTTATTTATATTCCTCACTAACCCAAGGATAGGTATAGTGGGGAGTTGTGTTTTCACAATTTTTAAGGCTATTTTT
The DNA here is from genome assembly GCA_963576475.1 of Molanna angustata. Lineage (NCBI taxonomy): Eukaryota > Metazoa > Arthropoda > Insecta > Trichoptera > Molannidae > Molanna > Molanna angustata. The sequence goes on from OY754968.1 coordinate 11,826,962, forward strand.
TTATTGCAGATTATCAACTAGTATCATGCTGAGATTGTATTCTGAAAGTTTCATCACAATGTATCTGTGTGTGTGCTATGTGCTGTCTGCTATCTGCTGTGTGCTATGTAATGTGTGCTATGTACGGGGTGTTTATTTTACTTTATCAATTATTGACTTAATTACTCATTCGATTATATTCAAATTTAGCAAATATGTAGGTATATCTAATACTCGCTTAGACCCCATTACATAGATTTTGAAGGATATCTGAATAGTGTTTCTCATTTTTTTTACTATCAATTATTTCAATGTGACCCCAAGCTCAGGAAACTTAAAAATTGTTATTTTTATTTACAAATTAAACCAAGTCATTTCACGAAAATGCTGAATATTTTTCATTAAAATTATGAATATTTTAAATTATGTTAAGTACATCGTTGGCCACAACCCATTCGTTGTTTTATCAAACATGGCGTTATAAAATATGTTTACCTAGTGTTGTTTATACGCAATAAATAATAAAGAAAATGAATAAATAATGAACGAGTAGGTAGTTGAATTTTTCGACATGTTTGATTTGTGGTTGGCAGTGCTTCAGGTTTTTAGTGTTTTCATTTTAAGTTTATTGCAACAGGCCTGGTTAGCTGGGACAGTTGCGAATAAACGCTCTACCATGTAGGGAAGAAGTATTCGCCTTTAAATATTTTCAATTGTTTTATATCAAGTGTCTTTTTTGTCCCAAACATTGTAACCACAACATCACTATTGGAGCGAGCCAAACTCTCAAACGCATCATACAAAACAACAAAAATTATTTTTTTCCAATTAAAGAGTAATTATTTCATGGTTATAATAACTAATACATATTGATAATGGTTGTTTACAATTTATACTTACATCAATACGAATAGGAAATTTTATTTTTATTAAGGAGGTACCAGTGATGATCAAACGCAAGACCGGGGCGGTGCAATGTTGGTCTTGATATCAGAGAATAAATTCTTTGCGGATATAATACACCAGCGGTTCCCAATTTTATAGTGACTCGTCAACTGTGGCGAATGTTGTTTGGTCCGGGCACACCGCCGGCGCAGACGTCGGGTCAGACATCCTGTGTTGACATCTGTGACGTCAAATCTGACAAGTGATGATTGCGTCGGATGCCCCCGGTGTTAGCCCGCCAAGCTTTCGGACGCCAACACGAGGACCGAGGGGTGCGGGGGCAAGCCCTTCCGTTCGATCGGTTGTGCTAGGGGCTTGCCCCGGCTGCCGATCTTGAGCGGTTGCCCCGCCGTTTGAGGTTGGATTCTCGGGGGCAGTGGTTGAACCCGATGGATGGTGGATATTTTGTGTTTGTCCGATGTTGCGGCTGCGTCCGGTGGTGAACAGGGCCAATGGGCTCTATAGCGTCGCCGGCGTGGAAGTGGATCGCGATCTCCCTCGATGGCCATGGAACCCTAAATGATCATACTTTTTTTGGCGGAACCCTAGATCTGGCTATTTTGATAACTACATAAAGTGTTTACCTTGTATGTACATAGTTTGAATATTTTCATGTTAGACTGTATCAATAAATCAAAATCAAAACTGCTGCGCAGCGAAAAATTTTAAAGCTTTTGATGTTTGCACCAGTAAACCAAAAAAGAAAAATGACGCGTAGCGAGCATATTTCATATAATGTTTGTATCAATAAATTAAAACGAAAATTGCCGCACAGCGAGAAAATTTTAGACTTGTAATGTTTGTCCTAAGAAATTAAAACTAAAATTGACGCACAGTGAGAAATTTTTTATTTTATCGTGTTAAATATTACCTGAAATTTTCTCACTGCGCGGCAATTTTCGTTATGATTTGTTGAGTCAGTCTTGTGTTTGTACAAATAAATCAGATGAGTCATGAGTATGCTGTGCTGTGTGCTGTGCAATCACGGAACGGTGCGCGGTAACGAGTCTTCCACGAACGTTTTATGTTTTATTTTGATATTATTGTAAGCTTGTAATAGATTGATGTACGACCGATTTCGTTCATACAGTACAAGCATTTACGCTTGGTAAAAACAAAAATATATATGTTTAGTTTCTTTTTTGTGTGAAAATCAAGTTATGTTCAAAACCATATTTTATCCAATAGTATCAACACGCGACTATATTGTGAAGGTACATGATGTTAACATTATACTTATCCAGTTTACGTGTAGGTAATGAAACGATACGAGGATAGCTAAACACCACATAATATAATACAAAGTTAACTAAGTGAAATATTTATTTTTCATTTGACGCCATATTATTATTATACCCCAAAGAGTTGAAACTTAAAATAATGGCGTGTAATTAAATACAAGTTGTTACGTGTTGAAAGAACCAATTAATTAGATGCCTATATTTACGAAGTCATGTACAAAATGTTGCCCAAAGGGTTTAAATATATTGTGTCCATATTCTTTTGTTTCAATGAGGGTCTCAAAAACAAGAAAGTTATTAATGAAATTTGTACATTTCATTTTGGATATTTATCTCACAAAAAATTATCTTACTGACCCATATGTTTAAAATTGAAAAAAAAAATATCTACTAAACAAGAAGGCATTTGAATTTTACAATTGTTAGTATAATATTTTTGTCAATTTTATATAACTTTATTGATTCATCTTTACATAACGAATAATTACAAACTATAAAATGTAGAAAATAGCACAAAATATGAAATTTATTCAATAGAAGAACTTAATTAATTTCATCGAAATACCAACCATGTTTCCTTTTTGACAAATTTTTAAAATCTCATAATTGGAGACGAACGCCATCTATTGAATAATTGCAAAAAGCTTTCATCGCCCCTTCATAGATGGCCATGGTGTTTTTCAGCTTATTTTCAAACGAACAGATTTTGAAAATATATATAAATTTATAAAATTGGATTGATAGGGAACACAATAAGAAGGCATAATTGGTCACGTAAACCAGCCGATGACAGGTCGTAAGCCCTGTAGGTGCCTTGAATTCTATATTGAGATGTCCACAATTTGTCATAACATAACATTGACTCTCGACACGGAAAAATCCATTGTTTGCGTATATGTAGGTAACTATAAAAAATATTGTATGACTAAACCCTAATAATATCAAATAGAATTGAAATGCTCCGATATTACATATATGTATGGTCGTCACACACTAACACAATAATACCCTACATAATAATATGTACCTAGACAAAGAACTGCTGTTTAGTTGGGAGCGTCATTTGTCTATCACTGAAATATCGCGGCATTTGAACCATATATTTGTCACTAATCACGATCCAACAAATCAACTTGTAATGTAGAAAGGGTTAATTAATTTCACTGGAGTAAAATTTCCCCACAGAGAACGGCCGCAGGACATGGTGTCACTGAGCCCTGAATAATTATATTACACAAACATCCAACGATTGATTAATCAAGGGAAAATACCGGTTTAGTTTCGGCACAGACAATAATAATACTAGGTATTATTCATTCATTCATACCATCACGGCATATCCTACAATGTAGGGTAATCAGTGACAGGTGTGCGGGTGTGCATTACCTTACAAAAGAAATCACGATACATGCGTGTATCTCCCACACACCAATAACGTATCACCTGAAAAGGTACCATTCAGAATGGGTGGTGAACCTCATTGATGAATTTGTGAAATTACCAGGATCTTACAGGACATCCGATAACCATGATAATAGAAAAAAGTGAAAGCATTATTCTAAGGCGGTATCAAACAGCGTTACTATGGACTTTGTATACATAATTATTCTCGGCTGAGCTTACTTTTTAGCTAAGCGACACACTAAAACAAAATTTCGCGACCGAAAATCTGAGGCTTAACTGACTAAACGACATAATACACAGGCTGAAAATTCGCACGACGACATTCACGACTTTGTGACCAGGGAATACACATAATAAGTATCTACTACGAACCTAAAATAAATACTGTCCCCCTACTTCTACTTCAGTTCTCCTTTTTCCAGAAATGGACATAGATTTCTCCCTGAGACCTCCGCAGCTACCTATCCTGGGCAGACTGCATCCATCCGTCTCCAGCCGTTCGTATTATATCATCAGACCACCTTGTTTGAGACCTTCCAATACTTTATTTACAGAACATATTACTTTGAATCAGATTTACTCATTTACGTATATTAGCAGATGCTAAAAGAATAAATATGAGAAAAATAAAATAAAAACACTAATACAATAATTACTTATATCGCTATCAAATTCTTGTATAGGTACGTAAAATTTTCAACACGTTAAAAAAACATAAATTTTCATAATTAATGTTTTTTACGATTTTCTCCGGCGAATATACCTACATGCACATAACACATACCATCAAAAGGAACGCCATATTGGCTCATACACGCGCTATTGTGACAGAAACTAGAGTTTTTATTCCCATTCCATCTCTCCTGAAATTACTTTATATGGAGTACCAACTTTGAAAGGGCTGATTACAGTGCGGGTCGGATAGGAATGTAAGTAACGAAATATGCATAGTTTTAGGTATTAATTTTACCTGTAGCTTTGAATTACAGTGTCGTTGCAAGTATGATTCTAACAGATAAATAATATGAGTTTACATGGTAGACGTATGGAACAATTTGACCTCTGTTTCTAGAAGTACATATATGAGTGCATCAGAGCGACGTTGGGTATGTATGGAGGTAAGTAGGTATGCACCTACCAGTTAGCTCGCTGAGCCCTGTAACTATCTGCATTTAACATTTATTCGTGCATTTCAATTACAGCATTGTATGATTTTAGTGTCAGATAAGATAAGTCAGGCTAAGTTATTGCTTAGTAGTTCGTTGATTATTCCTGGGGGTATATTATTATTCGTTGTCCAGGAAAAGTTACTTTATCTGTGATAATTATATCTGCAATAGTTATTCAATATCATTCATTGCTTTATAAGATAACTTTTGATCCCTATTAACCACAATATTTAAAAAAAATAACTTCACTTTCCTGTCAAATCAGGGTCAACCCTTTCGATCTGTTGAACGTACCACACTAGCTATCCCCATTCACAATACAGAAGTTTTCAGCTCTTCTTTTCAAGTACAATCAGCTAGACTATGGAATGGCCTTAGTGATGTAGTTGTTTCATCTCAATATTTACAAATATTTAAAAATAAACTAAACGAATAACGCTAAACTCTTCACTAATAAGTCATTCTATTAAGTACTAGCTTTTATGTCCCGCCGTTGGCCAAGAATGTAAATTAGTGAAGGAATAAGCAATCGTTTATATAATATTGTCACAAAAAATATTTGCTAATTCGTAGTATGAAAAGTAGTTTGAAATTTAATTGAGTTTAAGCGATGTAAAATGTTCAAGCGATGGCCACAACCCATTTGTTTTTATATATAAGTAGGTACATACAATTTCTGCAAACATGGACTATGGTAAATGGTTTTAAATATGACTGATTATAAAGAGACAACGTTGTAAAGAGTTTGGATTTGGCCACAACCCCTATTTTTATATATTGTCATCGAACGCAAATGTGTTTTAAATATTTAGTAATTTTGGATGATGGGAAATGGCTTAAAAATTAAATAAACAAAAGTACTGAAAAGATTCTAGTGTTGGTCACATCCCATTCGTTTTTATATTTTTCGTCAAGTGTGCATACCTATAGATTATTATATTTTTGCACAGTAAAACTGATCTACATTACAGAAGAAGACTTAAATAGTTTTTAATTTGAATATAAACGTTGTGAAGAGTCCAGTAATGGCCACAACCCCGATTTTTTATTATATTGTCATCAAAATCAAATGTGTAGTTATTGAAAATTAAGCAATATATAATAAATGGTGTAAATTTCGATTGAAAAAAGTATTGAGAAGATTCTAGTGATGGTCACATCCCATTCGTTTTATGTATTTTCGTCAAGTGTGCATGTTGTTTATAATATTTCTATACAATAGACTATAAGACTTAAAACTAACCCAAAAGACTAAATGAAAAAAAAAATAAGTATAAGACTATAACAAATAGTTTGTAATAAAAACTGACCCAATGGTCTACATAAAAGATGCAATAGAAGAATTACACAATAGTAAATGTATTATATAAAAAACTGACCAAATGGTCTTCATAAAAGAAGAAGAAGATGAATTGAACTATAGGAAATATTTTATATAAAATTCACCCAACGTCTACATTAAATAAGAAAACGAAGAATTAGACTAAAGGAAATAGTTTTCATAAAAACTAACCTAAAGATCTACAAAAAATAAGAAAAAGAAGAATTAGACTATAGAAAGTAGTTACTATAAAAACTGACCCAAAGGTCTACATATTAGAAGAATAATTATACGTCAGGAAATAGATTGTATAAAAACTAACGCAAAGGTCAACATAAAAGAAGACGAAGAAGAATTAGACTAAAGGAAAAGTTTGTATGAAAACTCTCCCTTGGTCTGCATAAAAGAGGAAAAATTAGACTATAGGAACTTAGTTTATACAAAATTCAACAAAGGTCTACATAAAATTAGAAAAAGAAGAATTACGTTAAAAGAAATAGTTGGTATCAAAACTGGCCCAGAGGTCTACATAAATTAAGAAGAAAAATAATTAGATTATAGGAATAAGTTTGTATAAAAACTCACCCAAAGGGCTACATAAAAGAAGAGGAAGAAGATGAATTAGACTATAGGAAATAGTTTGTATAAAAACTCACCCAAGGTCTACATAAATTAAGAAAAAGAAAAATTAGACTATAGAAAACAGTTTATTTATGAACTGTCCCAAATGACTTCACAAAAGAAGAGGAAGAAGAATTAAACTCCAAGAAATAGTTTGTATAAAAAATCACCCAAAGGTCTACTTAAATAAAAGAAGAATTTCACTATAGGAAATAGTTTGTAGATTGAATGACATGTGTATTGTAGTTAACCTAAGATAGTTTAATAATTTTCCTATACGAAATTAGTATATTGTTGGTTTTTAAGTAGTATTAGGTATGTAGGCAAATACTCTAGATAATGTAGGTACCTACCTACAATGATGTTCTAAATTAATTCGAATTCGATTTATAACAAATTTTATTTGAATATCAGAATGTGTCCGTTACCATAGTAACCATAGAACATGTAAAAAATATCAAATGGTTTGAGACTTTTTTTGAATATGTAGGTACCTACATTGGTTTGTTCGATGCCATAAAAATGAAAATTGTCAGAAAAATCAAATATTATTTACAAATTATGCAATTTTATTATGCCTATATCTTTACTAATAATATACACATTTTTACAATATATGTCTTAAAACTTGCTGTAATGTCTTGTGTTTCATTTTATTATTTCATAATTACATTTATTTCAAAGGTTTATTATTTTCAATAACATATTCATTCGGTAGGAAAATGAAATATTGTATGAAAAGATTGTAGCGGGTGCAACCAGCCGAGTTGACCACCCACTTCAAGGAGTAGGGGGACGTCAGCCGGCTATTTAAGATCCTGCACATCGCGTTCCCGTCGTTCAGTTTAACCAAGGCCAGCGGTAGATCGTCACTCTGCTCGACTCACATTTCGATTCCGCGCATTCATCGATCTATTTTATTTAAATTATTTAATAGTCAATTATTGAAGTATATACCAATCTTGAATTATATTTAGAGTCAAACTATCAAATAAACACGTAAGTCAAATTCAAACTATTTTAATACCTGTCTGTAATATCAATTAATTTATATTTCATATGATAAATTTATAAATGTTTTATGGTGTGGCGTGGGTACCTCATTCTGCTGTGTAACGTTCTTTAATTAGCTTGCAACTAATTACCGAGTTACGCACAGCAGGATCGAGTGCACACGCGACATCATTTCGCGTTGGATTTGGGGAACAGGCGACAGGTTACCACCTAGTGCCTTTCTAGACCGGAGCACCCTTCTGTAAATAAATAAATTAACATTAAAATCCAATTCCCAACCATAGCGCGAAAACTGGTGACCACCGAGCGTGCAGAACAGGTATATTTGTTGTGTAAAGATAATATTTGTAAAATAGTGTGTAAAACTGGTAAAGCCCCAGCTCTGTTGCAATTTTGTCGATTTTTAATTTGTGATAATAATTTTTTTTGTGTAACAAACGATAATCTGTTATCAGGAACAAATTATAATATTCGTTCAATAACAATTATCTAGTCACTTTGCACATTCTAAACTCATACGACAGAGATTAAAATTTTATTGAATAATAATTATTTCGGTTATTGGACCTGGTTAGACTGAACCCTACGCAGTAAAACATACGCAGTAATAGTATGTTATCCCTAATTGTTATAAACCATTGAAAAAAACACATTTATAACGTAATTATAAGTATTATAATTAGTTATATTGTTGTATTCAAAACTTAAATATCGAAACTGGTATTGAATAAATATATGCTAAATAAATACCTACCAAAAATTGAAAAATATTTCCCTATGTTAATTGTAAAAATATATAATAATGTGTATTTATTTTTTTTCATGACCTAATACTACGCTAAAACGGACCAAAAAAAACTACCAAACGGAGGTAAAATAACGGAAGGAATACCAAAAAAAACTAAAGGAGATTTAAAAAAGATAAAAATATAAAAATAAAGAACCTAAAGAAGCATGTATTATGCGCAAAAACAGCACGCATAAAAAGATAAGTAAAAACCACATTTTATTATTTAAAAAAGCCAAAGTAAATTCATTTGCAGTAACATAAAATCATTGCAGAAATAAAAATAAAATATCTATCTAAAAATTCACGTAAAATCCTTATTTTTAAATACCTACAAGACAAATTATTAACCTGTAAAGTAAATACGTAGGTAAATAAATTTTAGTATTATTGCTTAAAAATAACGCATAAATGTTACACGGAATGTAAAATAAAATTATTGTCTAAAAAATGTCACAAAAAAACTTGTTTACCATGACGCGCACATTTTTATCGCGATAATAAAAACATGTAACAAAATTAACCAAAAATATTATTTTTAATATTATTTTGCGGTAGTAAAAATATATCCAAAAAAAATATCCTGTAAAAAAATTACAATAATAATATCTTCCCGAACATCAATCGGAATACATTATCTGATACCTACTTATGAAATAGGTAGAATCCTATAGTGTAAATTTAAAATATGTAACCGAGGTAATAATAATAAAAATATTCTCCACGAAAAAAATCACGAAATCGAAGCTCGAAACGAAACATTAAATATATTCGAAGTACATACAATAAACATATTCCATTGAGCGTACAGTGCCGTGCACATTTGAAACAAAAAAATAAGAAAGATAATAAATGTAAATGTAACAAAAATATTTATTTTAAAATAAAATAGAAATATTATATCGAATAATAATAAAGTACGAACGCAGTCATATTAACAAAAGTATAAAAAAACGAATATTAAATACGAAATCATAACATAATTTAATAATCTATAGAAATATCGAGTAAACATCATCGAAAAATATATTCCACTCCGCGACATTGTACACCGAGACAATACCGGGTACGTAGGCGTAAAATACGAAATACCAAAATCTAACACCGCGACGAATCACGCATGAATCTAGGACTATTCGCCACCAACATTTGTTAGCCAGCGAAACGTAATATAATATATCTCATTGATAATATATATATAACTTGTACTTTTATTTCAGATTAAAAACGTTTAAACATTTATTCATTTTAAATTATTAAATCAAATATACATTTAAATTTAATAAGAAATTATATCCTATTTAAAAACAAAGCATTTAAATACTTTACGCTGAATATATTAAATAAAAAATAAATTATTTTTTTAAATTTTTTTTAAATATAGTTACCTAATCACAATAACAACAAACATATATACGTATAGGAACGTCCACAAACAAGAGACCTTATAAGCATCGAACAAAAATAAACTCTAAAAATATTTACAATTTAAAATTCATACAATTAAAACAAAGCAACTTCAATTATAATATACTGATAATATCATAATAAATAAAACACAAAAAATTATATTTTAGTTTAAAACAACTATAAAAATATTTTTATTTTTTATTTTCTTAAAAAAAATAGTTATAATATTTTTTTTTATTTTTATTTATATTTATAAACTGTAATACAACTTGAAGAATATAACTCACATCAAATGTTATACGATAAAATGAACATCATGGACAAAGAAAATACAGAACAATCGTCACAAGACCAAGCAACTGAAATTTATTCAACAAACATCAAATTGCCAAGCGTATGGAGACATCAGATACAATTATGGTTTTTCACCATAGAAGCCCAATTTTCAAACGCAAGAATAACTAAGGATGAATCCAAATATAATCATGTATTAGCCGCATTAGATCCAGAAACCATGTCATGCGTCGCCGACGTCATACAATTTCCGCCAAGTATGGATAAATACAAAAACCTCAAACTCACACTTCTGAACCGTCTACAAGAGTCTGAAGAGAGAAGACTCACGCAATTACTCCATGGAATACAGTTAGGAGACAAGACACCATCAGAACTATTGCGAAGGATGAAAAGCCTAGCTGGACCAACATTAAATAACAACACGCTAATTACAAGATTATGGATAGAACGACTACCTCATCGTATACAAGAAATAATTTCAGCCATTAATACAGATGACGTCACAGTACTAGCCACAACAGCAGACAGAATAATGGAAGTCAACAGTAGAACTGACGTTCAAGCAGTAAACCTACCATCAACTTCTTCATTGAGCAACTCAGCAACAAGCAACCAAAGCACAGTAAACCTACTTAGTACAATGCAGCAACAAATACAAATGCTAACCGACAAAATAATAGGACTTGAAATTCAACAGAGGCAATCAAGACCATTCTACAGAAATAATCAACGCGACCATTCAAGATCAAGATCCACAAGCCCAAATAGATATCAAAAATATAATAATAATAATAATTATAATCGGCAAAACAAACGCAATTTTAAATACAATTATAATAACAATAACTTCCAACAAATGTCAAATAATAATAATAATAACAACTACCAGCAAACGCGTAATAATAATAACGATAACGTCAAGCCGCTGGATATATGTATACCACATCAAAAATATGGAAGTCAAGCAAAATACTGTCGACAGCCTTGCACCTATAACCATCCGGAAAACTAAAAATGCGACAGGTGTGTGAGACAACACCGTCGCAAATGAAGCATCGTCTCTTTCTACCAGATATAATCACGGGCGTGCAATACCTTATCGACACAGGAGCCGAAATAAGCATCATACCAAGATACCTAAAAAACGACAAGGCAACCATCGCTACAGACAGTATCATCACTCCTATTTACGCAGCAAATGGAACAATAATACCTTCATATGGACACCGAATTATCAATTTAAATCTCGGATTACGCCGGAACCACAAATGGAAATTTATAGTCGCCGACGTAACCAAGCCGATCATAGGGGCAGATTTCTTAACCAATTATGATATATTGGTGGACTTAAAAAGAAAATTACTCATTGATAAAAAAACAGGGTTGACAAGCAAAGGAACCGTCTATAGAACAAGTGTTATAGACATAGCAACGGTACAGTCAACATCAAAATTCCAAAAAATTATACGAAAATACCCAAGTTTAACAAGAGCAGATATGGCACAAAAAGGATCAAAAACAAATATTACTCATCACATTCAAACCAGAGGACCACCCGTCACAACCAAAATGAGAAGGCTCAACCCATTACAATTAGAAATAGCAAAAAAGGAATTCGCATATATGATCGAACAGGGAATATGTCGCCCTTCGAAAAGCAATTGGTCAAGCCCTTTGCATATGGTAAAAAAACCAGATGGAAATTATAGAATGTGTGGAGATTACCGACGCCTAAATTCAATAACAAAACCGGACAAGTACCCGATTCCACAACTTCAAGACTTCTCACATAAACTACACGATGCAAAAATATTCACTAAAATAGACCTCTCAAGAGCATATAACCAAATAAACATGGAAGAAGAAGACATCCAAAAAACCGCCCTACTAACGCCATTTGGACTGTATGAATTCACGAAAATGCCACCAGGACTGTCCAACGCCGCACAAACATTTCAACGACATATACATAACATAACAAGGGACCTAGAATACGTCTTCACGTACATTGATGACATTCTGGTCGCCTCCAGAAACATAAACGAGCATGAGAAGCATCTCGACAAACTTTTCGAAAGATTATCCGAAAACGGATTAATTATCAACCAGGATAAATGCAAATTCGGCGTAGAAGAAGTACACTTTTTGGGTTACCGAATCAACAAAAACGGAAGTACACCAATACCAGAAAAAGTGGAAGCAATAATAAAAATTGAACCCCCAAAGGACGCAAAAGGACTCCGACGTTTCATGGGCATGCTAAATTTTTATAGAAAATTTTTGCCAAACGCAGCCGAAACGCAAAAAATATTATTCGATCAATTAAAAGGGTACACCAAAAATGACAAAAGAAAACTACAATGGACAACTGAATTAAAAAAAGCGTTCGACAAATGTAAGCAAGATTTGACACAAGCCGCACTACTCGTACACATAAACTCCTCGGCAGAGATAGCAATAATGGTCGACGCATCAGATCACGCCATGGGCGCAGCACTTCAACAAAAAACGGATAACAGCTGGCAACCTATATCATTTTTCTCCAGAAAATTTAATAGCGCACAAGAAAAATACAGTACGTATGACCGAGAACTCACCGCCATCTACGAGGCGATTAAATATTTCAGACCACAAATAGAAGGAAGAAACTTTGTAATAATCACCGACCACAAACCGTTAATTTTCGCCTTTAATAAAATCAAGCTCAACTCTCCTAGACAAGAAAGACAGCTGGATTATATAAGTCAATTCACCACGCGCATCAAACACATATCAGGCGAAGAAAACATAGTCGCAGATACTCTATCAAGAATCGAAGAGATAGAAATAACATCAAACATCGACTATATTAAAATGGCAAGAGAACAACTCACAGACAAAGAGCTCAAGAAAATGCAGGAAAATTCATCTCTATCACTAAAGAAAATCTCAATACCTAACACTAACAAAATGTTATGGTGTGACATCTCAACCAACACGTTACGACCATATGTACCAATCACAATGCGAGAAGAAGTAATAATATCAGTACATAAATTAAGTCACCCCGGAGTAAAAACAACATCAAAGTTATTAAAACATAAATATATTTGGCCCAACATTGACAAAACAGTAAAAAATGTCGTGAACAACTGCATCGAATGCCAAACTTCGAAAATTCATCGCCACACTGTAACACCTTTGAAACAATACAAACCAGCAGATGGAAGGTTCAAGAATATACACATAGACCTGGTGGGGCCGCTAACTCCATCCAGAGACTACATATACCTGCTGACGATAATTGATCGCTACACAAGATGGCCCGAAGCGATCCCATTAAAAGACATGTCTGCAGAAACCGTTGCAGACGCTCTCATGTATAATTGGATAGCAAGATTTGGCGTCCCGAATTCAATCACGACCGATCAAGGCCGCCAATTCGAAAGCTCACTATTCAATAAACTGATGAATAAGCTCGGAATAATACATAACAGAACGACTGCATACCACCCACAATCGAATGGGATGATCGAACGTTGGCACCGCTCATTAAAAACATCACTAATGGCCGCAGGAAACATATCATGGTCGACGACATTACCACTGACACTCCTAGGACTACGAACCGTAATCAAGGAGGGGTCAGACTATACACCAGCAGAGATGACATACGGAACAACCCTCAGACTCCCCGGAGACTTCTTCGAAGATGGACCACCTGAGGAGCAAAACACCTATGGACATAAACTACAGCAAACAATGTCAGAAATCCGACCTATCCCAATAGCAAATCACGGGAGAAAAAAAACATTTGTGCACAAACAAATGGCAAACACCAAATATGTCTTCTTAAGACATGATGCTGTGAGACGACCTCTACAAAAACCATATGACGGACCATACTTGTTAATAAAGAAGGATGACAAAACGGCTACCATCACAATTAATGGTAAAAACAAACAAGTATCATTGGACAGACTCAAACCAGCATTCTTCCTGAACGAGAACACAGACTACGGCGTAGAACCAAGCAGTAGACACACCACCTCTACAGAACAGAGATGGACTTCCACGCCACAGACGCACCAAGCCACTACGCCAGATGACACTTCAGATGACACTTCAGATGACACTCCAGATGCCACCCCAGAACGGCAACCACATACAACCACTAGAGCCGGAAGACGAGTATATTTCCCGGAGCGATTCACCAGCTACAAATATTTCTAAGCTGAGTAATTTTTAATCATTTTTATAACCTGAATAATTTCTATTTTTAATTTTTGTGTAATTGTAATATGTATTCAATATAGATAAAAAATTTGGTCAATATGCAACTAATATTTGAATATAAAATCTTATAAAATTCCAACTTGACCAAATCAAAATAAGAAAATGCTGTATAATAAGAAAATGCTGTATACTAAGAAAATGCTGTATAGAAATGTAAATTTAATTGTAATTTTATCTTCTTGTTCAAATTACAGTACATATAAAAAAGTACATTGAACAAGTTAATATAAACAATATTTTTTTTTAGAAATGTATAAGTATAGAAATAAGAACATGATAAATATATGACCTCTAAATTTTTATTAGTAAAATAAACTGCTATATATATATATGTAATGCCATTTCAGGTAACCAATATAAAATTTCTTTGTATTTAAAAAAAAAACACATGTCATTGTTACAGACAATCAGAGGAAATGCTGAGGAACGGACCAGGGTGGCGCTATCCAGCTGGCAGGGGGGTGATGTAGCGGGTGCAACCAGCCGAGTTGACCACCCACTTCAAGGAGTAGGGGGACGTCAGCCGGCTATTTAAGATCCTGCACATCGCGTTCCCGTCGTTCAGTTTAACCAAGGCCAGCGGTAGATCGTCACTCTGCTCGACTCACATTTCGATTCCGCGCATTCATCGATCTATTTTATTTAAATTATTTAATAGTCAATTATTGAAGTATATACCAATCTTGAATTATATTTAGAGTCAAACTATCAAATAAACACGTAAGTCAAATTCAAACTATTTTAATACCTGTCTGTAATATCAATTAATTTATATTTCATATGATAAATTTATAAATGTTTTATGGTGTGGCGTGGGTACCTCATTCTGCTGTGTAACGTTCTTTAATTAGCTTGCAACTAATTACCGAGTTACGCACAGCAGGATCGAGTGCACACGCGACATCATTTCGCGTTGGATTTGGGGAACAGGCGACAGGTTACCACCTAGTGCCTTTCTAGACCGGAGCACCCTTCTGTAAATAAATAAATTAACATTAAAATCCAATTCCCAACCATAGCGCGAAAAGATATTAAAATGGCGGCGTTTATGTACAAAACGCTTACTTTAAAAATAAGTTAAACATTATAATTTTACAAAATATTCACCATGTTTTTCACTTAAACGCTAAGTTATACTTGAAAATATATTTTCTTCGTGTAAATACGTACTTCTAACTTTTAAACTAACAGATATTTGCGTGCAAAATGTACACTTTTTTGACAGATACGACTTTTTTTTGTATGAAAAATTTTGTATGAAAAAAATAATTATTGAAATATTTTTAAAATTCAGCATTTTTATCGCATTATTTTTAGCGTGACACTGCATCAGGTATACAGGTACACGTTCGCACATAAATTAGATTTTTAGATGCTCTTGGTTTTTCAGAAGGCGTGAGACAAACACACACACACACACACACACACACACACACACACACACACATACACACACACACACACACACACACACACACACAAACACTAACATTTTGATTGCTTTATTACTTTAGATTTAAATTTTGTATGGAAAATCTAGGTAATAATAATAACTACGGACACATTCTGATATTCAAATAAAATCGAATTCGAATTAATTTAGAACATCATTGTAGGTAGGTACCTACATACCTAATACTACTTAAAAACCAACAATATACTAATTTCGTATAGGAAAATTATTAAACTATCTTAGGTTAACTACAATACACATGTCATTCAATCTACAAACTATTTCCTATAGTGAAATTCTTCTTTTATTTAAGTAGACCTTTGGGTGATTTTTTATACAAACTATTTCTTGGAATTTAATTCTTCTTCCTCTTCTTTTGTGAAGTCATTTGGGACAGTTCATAAATAAACTATTTCCTATAGTCTAATTTTTCTCTTTCTTAATTTATGTAGACCTTGGGTGAGTTTTTATACAAACTATTTCCTATAGTCTAATTCATCTTCTTTTATGTAGCCCTTTGGGTGAGTTTTTATACAAACTTATTCCTATTATCTAATTCTTTTTCTTCTTATTTTATGTAGACCTCTGGGCCAGTTTTGATACCAACTATTTCTTTTAACGTAATTCTTCTTTTTCTAATTTTATGTAGACCTTTGTTGAATTTTGTATAAACTAACTTCCTATAGTCTAATTTTTCCTCTTTTATGTAGACCAAGGGAGAGTTTTCATACAAACTTTTCCTTTAGTCTAATTCTTCTTCGTCTTCTTTTATGTTGACCTTTGCGTTAGTTTTTATACAATCTATTTCCTGACGTATAATTATTCTTCTAATATGTAGACCTTTGGGTCAGTTTTTATAGTAACTACTTTCTATAGTCTAATTCTTCTTTTTCTTATTTTTTGTAGATCTTTAGGTTAGTTTTTATGAAAACTATTTCCTTTAGTCTAATTCTTCGTTTTCTTATTTAATGTAGACGTTGGGTGAATTTTATATAAAATATTTCCTATAGTTCAATTCATCTTCTTCTTCTTTTATGAAGACCATTTGGTCAGTTTTTTATATAATACATTTACTATTGTGTAATTCTTCTATTGCATCTTTTATGTAGACCATTGGGTCAGTTTTTATTACAAACTATTTGTTATAGTCTTATACTTATTCTTTTTTTTCATTTAGTCTTTTGGGTTAGTTTTAAGTCTTATAGTCTATTGTATAGAAATATTATAAACAACATGCACACTTGACGAAAATACATAAAACGAATGGGATGTGACCATCACTAGAATCTTCTCAATACTTTTTTTCAATCGAAATTTACACCATTTATTATATCATCATATATTGCTTAATTTTCAATAACTTTACATTTGATTTTGATGACAATATAATAAAAAATCGGGGTTGTGGCCATTACTGGACTCTTCACAACGTTTATATTCAAATTAAAAAATATTTAAGTCTTCTTCTGTAATGTAGATCAGTTTTATTGTGCAAAAATATAATAATCTATAGGTATGCACACTTGACGAAAAATATAAAAACGAATGGGATGTGACCAACACTAGAATCTTTTCAGTACTTTTGTTTATTTAATTTTTAAGCCATTTCGCATCATCCAAAATTACTAAATATTTAAAACACATTTGCGTTCGATGACAGTATATAAAAATAGGGGTTGTGGCCAAATCCAAACTCTTTACAACGTTGTCTCTTTATAATCAGTCATATTTAAAACCATTTACCATAGTCCATGCGTGCAGAAATTGTATGTACCTACTTATATATAAAAACAAATGGGTTGTGGCCATCACTTGAACATTTTACATCGCTTAAACTCAATTAAATTTCAAACTACTTTTCATACTACGAATTAGCAAATATTTTTTGTGACAATATTATATAAACGATTGCTTATTCCTTCACTAATTTACATTCTTGGCCAACGGCGGGACATATGTAAAAGCTAGTAATAATAATAATAATAACTACCCTGAGCAAGTGGCGAGTTTATTGCCATATGGCAATTTTTTCCAACTAACCAGTTTTTCCAGCCCAGAGAAGCAATATTTGCGTGAGAAATAAATTTAAATAAATTTGGTCCTCTGCTGGGAATCGAACCCAGGACGCCAGCACAGAAACCAAATGGCTTACCAACTGTGCCACGGCGGTCGGCATTCAGCATATTCACGAAATGAGTTTTTTGCAATTATTTTTTTTAAATATATTATTATGCAAACTTGATAATTTTTCATGATGATTTGATGTGCATTTTTACCAATTTGAAAATGGAAAATTCAAATTTTAATCTTCCTGAGCTTGGGGTCATTTTGAAATAATTGATAGTAAAAAAAAATGAGAAGCACTATTCAGATATCATTTAAAATCTAATGGGCTCTAAGTGAGTATTAGGTATACATATTTGCAATATTTTAAAAGAATCGAATGAGGACTTTAGTCATATAATTATAACTTTAGTCTATAATCGATAAAGTAAAATAAACACGCCGTACAACACACATACAGCACACAGCACATAGCACACACACACACACAGATGCATTGTGATGAAACTTTCAGAATACAATCTCAGCATGATACTAGTTGATAATCTGCAATAAAAAAAATACCCTTAAAAATTGCGAAATCATTACTCCCCACTATATCCCCTTGGGTTAGTGAGGAGTAAAATAGGAACAATATAATAAATAAAAGTGTTTTTTTTTATTTT